>OZ020190.1:53652801-54252801 GCA_963971165.1 Philopedon plagiatum
ATTTTACTTTTTATTTTTGTGTTATAATTTTATCAAATATTACTGTACCTACGTTTTCTAGGTAATTTTTGCCTTGTCCACCTCATCTCACTATCTTTTACAACAATGTCAGAAAATTTAAAATTTTGTTGCAAAAATTTGAAATTTATGTAATTTTTGCCTTGTCCACCTCATCTCACTATCTTTTACGACAAATGTCAGAAAATTTAAAATTTTGTTGCAAAAATTTGAAATTTATGTAATTTTTGCCTTGTCCACCTCATCTCACTATCTTTTACGACAAATGTCAGAAAATTTAAAATTTTGTTGCAAAAATTTGAAATATATGTAATTTTTGCCTTGTCCACCTCATCTCACTATCTTTTACGACAAATGTCAGAAAATTTACAATTTTATTGCAAAAATTTTAAATTTTCTGACATTTGTCGTAAAAGATAGTCAGATGAGGTGGACAAGGCAAAAATTACCTAGAAAACGTAGGTACAGTAATATTTGATAAAATTATACCACAAAAATAAAAAGTAAAATTTTCAGCTGATATTTTTAATTTAAATTTTGACTGGAATTTGAAATATCTTTTGTCTTTATCATTTTGCTCTAAAATGAAAAATAAACGTAGTTTACTCTTCACATAATTTATAATTTTTGTATTTTTTGAGCACCCTGTATAAAAAAGTCAAACATTTTCTTCGTAGACCGTATTTTTTTAAGAAGCAGAAGCTTTCCAAAAATGATTTTTCTTCGAACAGTGAAATTTTTGGTCCATTTGTCCTCTTGTGACCTCTATCCGTGGACATACTGTATATATATATATATATATATATACATATATATATATATATATATATATATATATATATATATATATATATATATATATATATATATATATATATATATATATATATAACATTTTTGCTAATTCTTTATTAAATCATGGTTTTGAATTAATATTTTGTACCGCATGTACATACAAAATATTATCCCACACTCGTATGAATAAAAAGGCCGCAATGGGTCTGTTGCACTCAATCGAATTTAAATATTATTTGTAATTAAAACAAAGGTGGGTAGAGTGCAGTTTATCAAAATGAATCCAGAGTTTTGTTAAAACAAGTCTACGGCAATATATTGAACGTGAAAATTTAAAAGGAATTAAAAAACCCGCCATATTTCACACCAATAACGTAATATATCGATTTGCGCTGTTGTCATAATGTCTCGTAATAAGCAAATTTCGTGTTTAAAGTCGAAATTTCGCGTTTAAAGTCGAAATTTCGTGTTTAAAGTCGAAATTTCGTGTTTAAAGTCGAAATTTCGTGTTTAAAGTCGAAATTTCGTGTTTAAAGTCGAAATTTCGCGTTTGAACTCGAAATTTCGTGTTTAAAGTCGAAATTTCGTGTTTAAAGTCGAAATTTCGTGTTTAAAGTCGAAATTTCGTGTTTAAACTCGAAATTTCGTGTTTAAAGTCGAAATTTAAAAAAATAACTAGCTTGGCCCTTCTACGCCTTCGTACATAAATCATATTTTACAGTTTTTTTTTAATTTATGATAATTAATTTAAATTTGATAAGCATAACTATTTTTACAGTTCCTATAAAATAAGTTTGACTCTTAACTTGTACTAATTTAGAAATTTTTCTTTCTTTTTTTTTCATTTTGCTCCACTTAATAATTCAAATCCAAGGTGTGTTCGGAGCATTTTTTGCCTGAGGACCTCATCTCCTGGGGGCATCTCAGAAGGCTCAAATTGGAGCTGTCTCATCCCAAAATTTACCAGTAACCTTTCTGAGAAAAGGAATGTATTATTTTGATGATGTTAATGTCAAATCATTGAAGGATTTATCTGCGAAATGGCTAATCTGAAATACTTGTATTTTTCTTTTGTATTATTAGTGGTTTCTTCATGATTGCATAAACCATATTTTACAGTTTTTCTTTAATTTATGATAATTAATTTAAATTTGATAAGCATAACTTTTTTTACTGTTCCTATAAAATAAGTTTGACTCTTAACTTGTACTAATTTAGAAATTTTTCTTTCTTTTTTTAATTTTGCACCACTTATTAATTATTTAGAAAAATAACTCAGTTTAAATAAACCAAAAGAAAAATTTTCAACTTGTATCTCATAAACGTATCTATAGTTACTGGACACTGTAAGACATATTTATACACATTTTTAGAACTAATTAGGGTTTTAATTGCCTGCTTTACTGACTTATGAGCACACCTGCTTTATATAAATAATATTTTTAACATACCATGAGTTTGTTGAGAATTTAATAATAATATTCTTGATATATAATGAGAACATTTCCCTACTTATTTATATAAACCTTTTTTTTAGAAATTGCAATAGGAGCGCGAAAATTGATGATTGAATTTGTACTTTATCAACTGTCTGTTATTTTTCTGATACACATAAATATGCATAAGAAAAATATGTATTCCTTTGGCGTAGTGCGATGGACAAATGGAAAATAAGTAGGCTATAGGAATAGATAATTCTGACAAATTGTTTGCATTTTAAATGTCATTAAAATAATTTATAAAGTTTCTTGTTTAAGGTCTTATCTTATAAAAATATGAATAAAAGGTTACATATTTTCTTTCATTGCAGATATCATTGTCTCCCAGCATACTTGTACACATACAGCATTACCGATGTTGAAAAACCAATTAATTAGTGGTTTGGGTTGGCTAAACAGAAAGTGAACTGCAGAAAGAAAAACGCCGAAGCGACGAAGACAAAATAAAAGAAAATATAATATATTAAATATTATTGTAAAAAACATATTATGGATATTCTTTACCTAAAGCATCTTTATTATTAGGGATCCCCAGCTGTGGACTTCTATACATATATATTCTATATAAGCAATGGTGTGTGGTATTAGAGAGTTTTTAAGCCCCTTATTTTAACATTATGATTATCGTTATTGTGAGCATGCGCAATACTAACATATGAGCTCGTTAACTTTATTAACGATAACTCATTCCGTTATTTACGGACAATTTACGGATGACCTCTTTCATGGTAATGGTTATTTTTCTTGTCTCGGCGTTGCCAGAAGTTGCAACATTTCGCGGTTTGATAATTATTCGGATTAATGGAACCACCGAATTTTTTGATGAAATTTTGCACAGACCCTAATTTTGGGTCGTAGAACACGAATCCGAAGTCTGTTTTTGGCGGTTTCGTATGGTTTTTCCAAAAAAAAAAAATTAACTTTTAGGTTAGATTTTTCAACGAATTTCTTTAAATTTCGGCTCTTTCACTTAAACACATCTATACAAGTCATTACACACTATTATTCTGAACCATATTTAGGCAAATTTATATAAAACACATTAAAAAAACAGAGAAAATATCAAAAAACTAATAGAAAATAAACACTCATACTCGAAATTTCTGATGGAAAGACAAATTTATAAATAGTTTTTCCCACAAATACTTCTAGCTTTACATAAAGTTAGCGGGGAAATGTGAAAATGAACCAAATTTAACCAAAAGGGCAAAAAGATGACCCCAACCAACACTCTGGCGCACCGATCCCTCTTCGCCTGCGACGAAAGAGACTTGTCAGGGCCCCTAACCAGGTGCTAACCCTGTTCCGACCTTAGGGTGCCCTCCGATCCACCGTTATACCACCGTTATATCGAAAGTATTAGATCTGTCACCTAATTTACCGACTTAGAAAAGTTTTTTATTCGAATGGTGGATCGGAGGGCACCCTAAGGTCGGAACAGGGTTAGCACCTGATTAGGGGCCCTGGCAAGTCTCTTTCCTCGCAGGCGAAGAGGGATCGGTGCGCCAGGGTGTTGGTTGGGGTCATCTTCGACTGTGTTGTAGAAGCGGTACAAAGTTCGCCAAGATTAATTTCATTTGGGATAAAAATAGGTAAACGTGGCAACACCGGACACAGGAATATTGTTGGCAGGTGGGAAAATAATGGCGGCTAATAGCGAGTTAAAATGGAATTTTCTATAGAAAATAGTAAATTTTACAAGTGGGAAAAATGACATCTTTCTCCCGAGCGCAGAAGTGTGTTGGCATGAGTCGAAGGCGAGTGCCGCAAATCAAACGAGGGAGAAATATGTCGTTTTCTCACGTGTCGTACATAGTACTTTTTCTACGGATGCGTTGTTTTTTCGTGTTCAAAACGAGGTTCTGAAATAAAATATACATATTACATTAACTCATTTTGTATATTTTACTTAAAATTGTAATTAACAGTTATATTTGAACAATTTTGGAAAGTAATTCCTGGTAGGTCTTTTCGCTTTAACACATTTTCGGTAATTGAAATATTAGTTGAGGTCGAAGTTGAAGTTGACGGAGAAACGTATTGAGCTTCCACCGCATTGTTGTATTCAGGTTCTAGTGGCGCAGGAGGCTGAATCGATTCTACTATACTTCTTGATATTTTCATTTTGTTAGCCATGGAGTTATCGATATAAGATTCAGGAACATTGCTGGATTTCCAACCCCCATGGCGTTTTAGAGTTAAAAGATCTGCCCCTGCATTAACTAAAATAGCACAGATGACCTTCGGAACAGTGGCCAGTATATAATTCCGGATTGGGTAATTGCAAAAATTTCGCTATATCTTTCGCCATGGTTCCAAATTTATGTATTCCCACGGGCTGTTTTGTACATTTGCCATTTTGGTAATTTAAAAATAGCGTGTCTCATCCGTGCATGGTCGAAGCTTTGCATATTTTTTGTAAATTTGGTAGAATTCTCCTGTGATTGTGAAATTTCTAGGAACTTTGGTTTTAGTATCGGGTAATTTTATTAAAAGAGCCGAATTGAAATCTTCCATCCATGTCATCAAATTTAATTTTCGAAGTTCATCACAACGGGATGCCCCTGTAAGGCCAATAGCTAAAGCAGCCTGAAATTAAAATCAAAAATGCAATTTTCCATAAAAAAAATTTTAAACATACCTTTACCAGCAAATACTTTTCATCAGGTGCATCTTTTAGAAATTGTTGAATTTCTTCAGGAGTTAAGGTTTCTGACTGTTTTGGAACATATTTTTCTGATTTTCGTTTCAAAAATGCGCGTAGTTTTACGTATTTTGATATATCAACACAGTTTTTAATAATTATGGTACTCCTCAGCATCGAGTACTGGGACCATAATGTTGATGGTTTTAATTTTCTTGATAATTCTTCAAAATAAACTAACAAAGTACTTTCAGAAAAAGAATTCACCTTGGCTTGCATTCTCCAGCCCATAAACTTACTGTAAGCGATTTTATATTTTCGTCTTGATGTGCTTGGTAGCAAATTATTACAAACATCGGATGCTTTTTCAACAATATCTGGAGGTGTATTTTCAAACTCTAAATCTTCGTATTCCATTATAATTAATATTTAACAAATCTGAACTGTTTTAGTATAAAAATCAACAAAAAAAACTATTCCCGTTTGGCAAGTTGACAGCAATAATAATTGTGCAGTGTTTTGGTTGATTTGTTATGGAAACGTCAGTAAATGTTTTTATGGCCTAAGTAGATATTGCGCGCTACTCGTCGGCGTTGCGTTGTCAACATGGAAAACGTGCCGTATTAATTTGATATGTAACAATTCATGGCTGATTTGGGCTATCATAATAACAGTAAGAAATTATTTCTCACTATAATGGCGGATATTTCCCACTGCGTGAGAAATTCTCCGTTTTGAACGTATGGAAGCGATGAGAGAAGTGGAACATTTTATAGCATCCGTAGAAAAAAGCAATTTTCTTAGCTATTTTTGCCTAAATGTGGTGTTTTGTGTGACGAAAAAAAAATAAAAATTATAAGTTTACAGATATGTAAGTGAAAGTGTCGAAACTTAAAGGAATCTATAGAAAAAGCTAACCTAAAAGTAAAAAAAAAAATTGGAAAAACTATATGAGACCGCCAAAAACTGACTTCGGATTCGTGTTCTACGACCCAAAATTAGGGTCTGTGCAAAATTTGATCAAAAAATTCGGAGGTCCCATTAATCCGAATAATTACCCGCGGTTTTTATAACTCATCAGCCAGTTTTTTTGTTTAATGCTCCTTTAAAATCTTGTTTGGATTTAATCCTATAGGAGCTATAAATATTATATATTTATTAATAAATTGTAAGAGGACGAATTTTTTTAAACGATATGATTTGTTGTTTAACCGAACATGTCTGAAGGTATTTTGTTCAGAACAATTTGACAACGTTCATATATCCATCCATAACCTAAATACTGTCAAGTACAATTCTTCTTATTAAATCAATCCTGTTAGGATCTCTCCTTAATATAACATTTTCTAAATCTTCTTCCATTACTTAACATGTTTCTAATGTTCAATATAATTGAATTAAATGATCAAATTAAAAATAAAACAACATATCCACAAGAATCACAAAGAACAAATATCTGTCAATGTCAAATCATTGTCAAATAACAAATTAAAAATATTTAGGGGTTCAAAATGTCAATATTTTGGCGTGGCGCTTATCGCTATTGTTGGAAGTACGAAAGCACCCTGAAAAGTGACGTTGCTAGGGGACGGGTTTTTGACACGCATGCCAGTCTCTAATAAAAAATAAAAGTAAAATCATCCTTGTAGCTTTGAGTCTAAAAGTTGACGTCAAGATTTGCAGTTTTTTAGTTACTTCTTACAAAATCATTGTTTTATCTGATCAGTAATCATTTACGTGTATTATGATCATGGTAAAATAAATGATGCTTAAAAAGTGAAGAAGCGTTTTCATTAAAAATACAGTCCACTAAAAACAACATGGCGGACCAGTAGAAGAAGGTAACACGGCCCAAGTCAATGCATCGGAAGGAAATAATATAGCATACTTAGGGCCCAACATCCTTGGTCTGCTTCGAACCGGATTAAGAAGAAAAGGGGCTGGGATTTTGTCGTCAAAAGGTGCTACATGTAGAAAAAAGTTAGAAAAGGACAAGGTGCACAGCAAATAAGGATTTTAAGGTCAGATTGTTTAAATTTGCTATCATGTTCAAACTACTTGGTAGAGACTATAAACAGAAATAGTTTGAAAATTATAAAAGGTTATTAACGCATATAGAAGATTAAGGTGTCTTTGAAGACAAAGAAAAATTGTATTTTTAATTTAAACAAGGATTCTTGACTAAGATTTTTTGTATTTAAATTAGGGCGTTATTATAACAAAAATAAGGTGTCTTTTTAGACAAAATTAAAATTTTATGGTTTAAGGTGTCTTGCTTGACAAAATAAGGTGTCTTTTTAGACAAAATTACAATTTTATGATTTAAGGTGTCTTGCATGACAAAATAAGGTGTCTTTTTAGAGATAATTAAAATTTTATGGTTTAAGGTGTTTTGCTTGACAAAATAAGGTGTCTTTTCAGACAAAATTAGGTTTTTATGGTTTAAGGTGTCTTGCATGACAAAATAAGGTGTCCTTTTAAACAAAATTAGGATTTTATGGTTTAAGGTATCTTGCATGACAAAATAAGGTGTCTTTTTAGACAAAATAAGGGTTTTATGATTTAAGGTGTCTTGCATGACAAAAGAAGGTGTCTTTTACGACAAAAATAAGTTTGCTTTTATAGAAAAGGAAAGAAGGTTAGGATTTGCTTGTAATCTGTTTCCACATTTGTCAAAAGTGACTTTTTGCAAAAAGGTTTAGGGTATTATTACAAGGTGCAAAGTGTAAACTGAACAGATAAAACATGAATACGTTAATTCAAAAGCGAGGTCATATTAAGGGCTCTATCACAAGACTTTACAATTATTTAAGCAGTCTGAATCCAGATATGCAAATTGATGTAAATCAACTAGCAGTTCGCGAATCTTTGCTGCTTAAGGCTTTTGAATCATTTTGTAGTATACAAGAAAAGTTAGTGGATGATGCAGACGCGGATGCGCAGAGCGAGGAGAGGGGAGAGGTTGAAGGAAAATATATCGAATGCCATGCAAAAATTCGATCTCTTATTGATGTGCAAATGGGTCAACAAACGTCTACTAGTAGGGGCACAAATCAGGGTCGGGAGTCAAGTCAACAATCTCATTCTCTTGCGCCAGCTGTACGGATTAATTTGCCTAGCTTGACAATACCACCTTTTTCAGGAAATTATGGCGAATGGACTTCATTCATTGATTTATTTACTGCATCCATCCACAATAATACTGATTTCGTGGATTCACAAAAATTTGTCTATTAAAATATTTCTTAAAAAATGAACCCCTTTCTTTAATATGTGAATTGAGTATCTCAGATAGTAACTACCAAAGGGCTTTAGATATACTTAAAGCCAGATATGACAAAAATTGCCGATTAATAATTATCACATTAATGGACTTATGCAAGCCACTGTAGTTAAAGGCGGAAATGGGTTAAGGGATTTTTTAAGTCAAGTAAAACAACATATAAATGCTTTAGAAGCACTTAAGGTTAAGGTAATGGGATATTGGGACTTACTTTTAATAAATATGTTTTCTGGTAAGATTGATAGAAATTTAAGAAATGACTTTGAATTATCCAGAGATCAAAGAGAATTGCCAACTTTAACAGAGTTTTTCGAATTTTTGGATAAAAGAATAATTGCTTGGGAGTCTTCACAAAGTGTAAATGTAAAAAATGAACCAAAGCAAAAATTCTTAAATGCTTCAAGCCACGCAGCTACAGGTACTACAATTGATTGCTTATATTGTAGAGGCAAAGAGCACAGTATTTATAAATGCACAAAATTTAAATCGTTAGGTATTTCAGAAAAAAGAGATTTCGTAGCAAAAAACAAGCTTTGTTTTAATTGTTTACGTAAAGGTCATGAGGTTTCTAAATGTTATAAGGAGAAATGTAGAGTGTGTTCTGGTAAGCATCATTATTTTCTGCATGAAAACAGGTTTAAAAATAATGATATTCAACAGACAACAGCAAGTACGTTATCAGACACTCTGCCTCAAAATTTAGTAGCACATCAAATGGTGAATGTATGCATGAAAAAACAAGTGTTATTGGCCACAGCCAAATTCACTTTAATTTCAGAAAGTGGTAATAGGTTGGAGGTTTGCTTGATTCTGCTTCACAGACTTCATTTGTAACTGCTCATATTGTTAATCAATTAAAAGCCAAGCCTTTTAAGGCTAGTCTAAAAGGATCTGGAATTGCGCAAACAAATATTAATAATGTCTCAAAAATGGTTAGTCGAATCGATCTCTTAAAGAAAAATTTGGTGTTACGTGTGGCATTTTAAAAAACATTACGTGTGATCTTCCACAACAGAAGATTGATACTTCTCAGTTTGTCATTCCGTCGGGTATTGATTTAGCCGATCCAGAATACTATTGTCCAGGTAAGATAGATATGCTCATTGGAGCAGATTTGTATTTTGATCTTATGGATTCAGGGTTGATAAGGCTAGGTTCTAACTTACCTATTTTACAGAACAGCAAACTAGGATGGGTTCTAGGCGGATCAATACATTCCGAGCAAGAAGGTGCTGTCTCAAATTTAAGTATAGTTCTTTTCTCGCGGGTGAATCCTGAGATTAATGAATTAATCCCAAAGTTTTGGCAATTGGAAGAAATTTCAAATAAAAGGATCTTTTCTTCAGAAGATAAAATAGCAGAAAATATTTTTTCTGAAACTACTAAGCGTAATATTGAAGGAAAATTTGTAGTAAATCTTCCTTTGAAAAACGAAAATCAAAGTTTAAATTTGGGGGAATCCTTTCAACAGTCAAAGCGTAGGTTTATTTCCTTAGAGAAAAGATTTCATAAAGATAAAGCTTTGTTTACTCAGTACAAATTGTTTATTGATGAATATGTTGAATTGAAACATGCTTCTTATGTAGATCTGTCTTTGGAAACCAAAGATTCCTTGAAAAAATATTTTTTACCGCATCATTGCGTAATCCGAGAAGAGGCCATAAGTACGAAACTAAAGGTAGTGTTTGACGCCAGCATGAAAACGTCATCAGGTGTTTCTCTAAATGATGTAATGTACAAAGGGCCTACGGTCCAAGCTGATTTATTTGACATCGTGTGTAGATTCAGAACATTTAAATATGTTTTTACGACAGATATAATTAAAATGTATAGACAAATCCTAGTAAATCCAGAACAGAGACATCTTCAAAACATTTTATGGAGGGACCATCCAGATGAAGAGCTTAAGTGTATACAGTTGGACACTGTTACTTATGGTACAAATTGTGCTCCATTTTTAGCAACTAGGTGCTTGATTCAACTAGCTAATGAGAATAGTTTTTCATATCCGCTTGCTTCTCAAACTTTGATTGAACAGACTTATGTTGATGATGTTTTGGGTGGTTCAAATAGTCTTGAAGAGTTTCACAAACTTCAAGAAGAGTTGATTAATTTACTAGGCTCTGCAGGTTTTCAGTTGCATAAATGGGTTTTTAGTATAAAGAATAATGGGTCTGGAAACCGTGCAGAAAATATTTCGTCTGAATTTACCATTCATGTTGATGAACACTTAAACAAGGTTTTGGGTATTTCATGGAAAGCGTCATCGGATACGTTTTGTATTCATGGTTTTCCACATGAGAAAAATCTCAATTCTACAAAATGGAATGTACTGTCCCATATTGCTAAACTATTTGATCCTTTAGGTTTCGTAGGACCAATAGTTATTTTAGGAAAAATCCTAATGCAAAAAATATGGGCTGCCAAACTTGATTGGGATTCTAATTTAACTGAAGATCTTGAAAAAGAATGGTACAGCTTTTCTAAAAGTACTTCAGACTTAAAAGACTTACAGGTTCCTAGGTTGTTATATGACTCAAATAATGAAGTTAAGTCATTTGAACTTCACGGTTTCTCGGACCCTTCAACTAAAGTATATAGTGCATGTGTCTATTTGCGAACGATTTACACTAATAATCAAGTTGCTTGTAGGCTTATATGTTGAAAGTCCAGAGTAGCTTCACTTAAAGTGGTTACTCTGCCAAGATTGGAATTATGTGATTTTCTATTGTTGGCTCGATTGTGTCATAAATTAGTTGCAGTCTTTAATATTTCTTTTTTAAAAATTGTTCTTTGGACTGATTCCAAAATAGTTTTATGTTGGTTAAATGGTACTCCTGACAGGTGGAGAACTTTCGTATCCAACCGTGTCTCAGAAATTCAGGAACTGTCCACTAATTTTCAATGGAATCATGTACGCTCTGGTGACAACCCGGCAGATCATATTTCACGAGGTTTGGACCCAGTGTCTTTATCGCGGTGCAAACAGTGGTGGTATGGCCCAGATTTTTTATATAACTTTGATTTAAATTTCCAGAGTATCGTGCCAGAAATAAGATCCATAGCTCTTCCAGAGCAAAAGGTGGCACTACACAACTCTGTAGAATCTTTTTCAGGTGCAATTGAAATTTATTCAAGGTTTTCACAGTTTCGTAGGTTGCAAAGGGTAATAGCATATTGCTTCAGGTTTGTGAACAATTGTTCAAAAAATAAAGAAAAATTAAATGGATCTCTGTCAGTTGACGAGTTAAAGTTGTCGCTAAATGTTATTGTTAAATGTATTCAAGGTCACTATTTTTCAAAAGAAATTCAAAATGTTAAATCTGGTGTTTCCGTTTCGTCGGGACCTTTAGTACAACTTAATCCATTTATTGATGCAGATAACATTTTAAGAGTAAAGGGTCGGTTGTCTCTGTCTGAGTTACCTTATTCGCAAAGGTTTCCGATTATTTTACCGCCAAGGGATCATATTGTCAAACTTCTTTACCAACAAGAACATTTTGATTTGCAACATGCAGGTCCTCAGACAGTATTGGCTCACATGCGTTTAAGGTTTTGGCCAGTAAATGGTCTCCGTGCAATAAAAAGGGAAATAAAAAATTGCTTGGTTTGTTATCGATTTCGTGCTGTTAATGAAAAACAAATAATTGCTCCCTTACCTTCAGACAGAACATCGGTTGCTCGACCATTTTTTAAAGTTGGAATAGACTTTGGAGGTCCAATTGTAATCAAAGAGTCTAAACTTCGCAAGGTTAGACAATTTAAATCATATATTGCTCTATTTATTTGCATGGTAACAAAAGCTATTCATCTTGAATTAGTTACCAGTCTATCATCCGAGGCCTTTTTGTCAACATTAAAACGATTTATCTCAAGACGAGGACTTCCACAGGTCATTTTTAGTGATAACGGCACCAATTTTCAAGGTGCTAATAACACTTTGAAAGAAGTATATAGCTTCTTTAATAATAATAAGACTAATGTTGAGGAGTTTTTGTCTTCCAGGGAAATTAGATGGAAGTTTATTCCACCTAACAGTCCCCATTGGGGTGGCCTATGGGAGGCAGGCATTAAATTTACAAAATTTCATTTGAAAAGGGTAGTTGGCAATCATCTATTAATATTTGAACAGTTATCAACTTTGTTGTGTCAAATTGAAGCCATTTTAAACTCACGGCCTTTGTCAGCTTTGTCAACTGATCCCTACGATTATGATTGTCTTCCTCCAGGTCATTTCTTAATTGGAGAAAGTTTAACTGCTTTTCCAGAAAAATACTGTCTTAATCAACCAGATAATAGATTAGATTTATGGAAGCTTTGCGAAAAAATGAGACAGATTTTCTGGCAGAGGTGGTCTACAGAATACCTAAATAGGTTGCAGCATCATCCTAAGTGGACAAATTCTTTTAAAGATATTAAAGAAAATGATTTAGTTCTAGTGCGAGAAGATAATGCTGCACCCTTAGATTGGCGATTAGCGCGAGTTATTGAAACCTTTCCCGGCAAAGACGGTTATGTTCGGGTGGCAAAAATTCTAACTCAATGTGGAATTTATACTAGACCAATAACAAAATTATGTCCTTTGCCATTTTGTAATCTTTCAGCTGGGGGGGAGGATGTTGGAAGTACGAAAACACCCTGAAAAGTGACGTTGCTAGGGGACGGGTTTTTGATACGCATGTCAGTCTCTAATAAAAAATAAAAGTAAAATCATCCTTGTAGCTTTGAGTCTAAAAGTTGACGTCAAGATTTGCAGTTTTTTAGTTACTTCTTACAAAATCATTGTTTTATCTGATCAGTAATCATTTACGTGTATTATGATCATGGTAAAATAAATGATGCTTAAAAAGTGAAGAAGCGTTTTCATTAAAAACAGTCCACTAAAAACAACATGGCGGACCAGTAGAAGAAGGTAACACGGCCCAAGTCAATGCATCGGAAGGAAATAATATAGCATACTTAGGGCCCAACAGCTATGCTTAATAAAGATAACCATAAAGTCGGGCAAAACTGACGTTATTTTTGTTGGCTTAAAACCTCTTTAATATCTTGCAACTTCACGATCTTAATTTTGGCATATGGAATACACACCTTTGAGGGTGTTTACAAAGGGCATAGTAGCAATAATCATAAAAAAAAAATTGAAATTTTTGTAAAAAATTACGTCGGCAGCACTTCTCCAAAATAATTGTTTTTACTTATACAGTATGTCCAAAAAAGTATGCAACAAAAATTTTTACTATTAATTTCTCATGATAATTCCTGACTAAAGTTGGTACTTTGTCTAAAAGTTGGTTTATGCAGACCGCTTTAAATTTAATTTAACCGTAATTTTACTTTACATTTAATTTAGTGCGAGTTAAATACACATGAAGGCATAAGAGCGTTTATCCACAACTTTAATTTAATTTTGCTTCAATTTTACCTTAAGAAGTTCGCCAACTTTTATCTTCTTAAGGTTAAATTAAATGAAAATGGAGTTGCGCATGTGCGAGCTGACCTGGTAATATAAAATTCCCTAGACCGAAATCGGAACCGAATTCTAACCCGCCTTTTAATGATTATAACGTTTTTTTCTGTTAGAAAACTTAATTTTATCCATTATTTACAAGCAATAAAACCACGAAACGATAAAATGCAGAAATGGAAATGACAGCTGACGTAAAAATTTCCCAAACCAATGCCAACCTTTCACACTTTCGGTATTATGTGCGCCTGCGTAAGTGAAACATAAATAATCTGTATAAATGCCCTGAAATTTTCTTAAAGCAAAATTAAAGTTAAATTAGGGTTAAATTAAATTTAAAGTGGTCTGCATAAACCAACCTTAAGACTACCATGTCACATCTTACGTAAAGTTGTTAGTAAAGGAGAAAATGACTTTTCTCCAAAAGTTCCGAGGAGTAACTATTTTTAAAAATGTAGAAAGAAATCCGATTATTTATTTTAATTGTTTGTCCATAGCCTACCCAATATATAGTTCGTACAAAATAAAAACCGATGCACGACATCAAACACGTGTTTAAGTTTTAGAGGACACTGTTGCCAGATTGATATGAATTTATCGAATATTGAGAAATAATTTACCTAGCACATGGATGGATTTTTGAATTATTTATTCATTTATTTTTTGTTAAATGACTTATCTTTTAACATTAAAAGATGTAGAATAATTTAAAAAGTTTATATCGTTGTAAAAGACATTGATTAGTGTATAAATATGCAAGCACAAAAAAGAGTACGAAAAATTATGTAAAACTGGTCACAGACGCAAGGACATGTAGGCGTGCATCAACGCACGTTCATCAATGCCCGTGCGTAAGTATGAAATGACAAACTTTTTTATCGTGCGTGCCACATTCATACCATACACGGGCGTTGATGCACGCGCTTTGATGCACTCATACATCTCTCTGTGTCTATGGCCAGCTTAAGTAAAGATATTTTTAATGGGAGAAAAATATGGTAGGAAAAAAGTACACTGAAGTTTATTAATTTTTTAAAATATATTAAAGAATAAACAACGTTTTCACAAGCACCATTCAGTTTTTTTTATGTTCTGACAAGACCGAAGTCTACGTACTATGTACCGTGGGTGTACTGGGGAAATCTCACTCACACATCCAGAGATGGAAACATCCGTACGGACTTCACCAAGCAAATGAATGAACTTTATTTCGAAAACCGTACGCCGGATAAAAAAAAGTCAAGAGACCATTTTTATGAGAAGATAGAAGGCAATTATAAAAATAACATTTATTAAAAAAAAAACAGTGGCGTATCATTTTTTTGATTAAAAATATTGCAGGGCATGTTAACAGGGACGCCACTGATTAAAATTAAAAAAACCTTTATCCTGAAGAAAATGTATTTTTAAGCGTACTTTGCACCTACTAAAATTTAAAACAAAAATACAAAGCGGTTTTAGAGATATTGAAGAAAAACAGATTTTTTTCTTAAATTTCAACACCCTGTATCTCAGAAATAAAGCTGTGGCGGACCTATGTTCATATAAAGAATTTTTCTTAAAATCATCCAAGGATTATCACCCTTAAGGATCAGCATTCAATTATGAAACACCCTGTATTTTAAGTTTAAAAAAATTCAAATGACTATAACGTTCCGCTAACACATTTTCTTGTCTTAATTTTTAAAAATTCTTAGCAAAATGATGTAAAATTTGTTTGGAAAAAAGAATAAATAAAACACCTAAACGTGTTAATTTTTTCCTGGGGGGGGGGGGGGGGGGGGGGGTGTTGCCGCAAAATTTCAACTTTTTTTTCGCAAATTACAAAGTATTTGTTTCTTTAGGTACCTAAACATTCCTAGTAGGCTCACTATTAAAAGCCCTGAACTTGGCATGGGTCACGTAAGTAGCAACCGCGATAGATGGACGTAGTAATGATGTAAATATAATTTTAAAATATTACATAATATATGGAACGTATACAGGGTGTCCCGAAATTAGGGGGCAAAAGTTAAACAGTGCATTCTGCATAGGAAAATAACACTAACTTGTTTAATAAACATGTATCGAAAAATTCCCCCTAACGGAGCTACGGCCCCCTAAAATGGGACCCACGATGATGGTGTTTTTCAAATTATTCCTACAGGGTTAAACATAAAAACATGCGTTTTTGGTATTTTGGTAATTTTGACATGCTAAATCTAGATCTAAAATCAAAACTATCAAAAGTTTATCATAGGCGTAACATTTGGGGGGTGGGGGGTAAAGGTACAAAAACAGCCCTAACTTCTTTCTGAGTTATTGTCTTAATTTTTTTTTCTGAAATTATGAAAATTTAGAGCTTTTTACCTAAAAAAGGTACTCTTAATTTACATCGCTCAGATGCACCATTTTTGAGAAAAATGCCTTGAAAAATAATACTGTTTAGCTTAGACGGATCAGGTAAAAATTAGTTTTCCATTAAAACTAGTAGCAGGCCATGAAATCGAATGTTTTTACCAAATAGCCTAAAAAATAATGCTACTTTTATAAGCATATTAACGTTTATGTTGTTTTGTAAAATACTTTTAGAGTTATGCATTCTTTCACACGAACATGCACAATGGCTATTATTATTATTATTATTTCAGCAATGAAAAGAAATTAGTTTTATGCATAATTATGTATTGAAAGACTAGCCACTAGAGGAACACTAATTTACCTTAATTAAATGTTCAAACAAACTTTCATTTTGTTGAATGCAGAGTCTGGACCTTTTCCTGATATTTTGCGTAGTACGAAGTATTTCGAACCGGTTTTCTTTAATTTGATTTCCAGCCGCATTAATTCGTCTTAGAAGCTCTTCTGGGCTATTTACTTCTGTAGCATAAATAATATTGCACATATTACCCCACCGATAATAATGTAAAGGATTTAGATCAGGAGATCGAGCTGGCCAGTTTACTGGGCCTCCTCGACCTATCCACCTGTTTGGAAATTTTTCATTTAGCCAGTTTCTCACCGGTTCGGTTGGCCAAAGTGGGTGGCGCCCCATCATGCTAGAAGAATATCTCTAACCGAGCGCGTATAGGAGTATCCTCTAACAATTCTGCCAGATCATTTTGAAGGAAATTTAGGTAATGACTGGCATTTAATCTATTTGATAAAATAATAGGGCCTAGTAATGTTCCCCTATGATACCTGCCCATACATTGAAAGAAAATCTGTGTTGGAAGTTGGTCCTTCGAACAACTCTTGGATTCTCATCACCCCAAAAATGAGTATTATGGCTACTAAATGCCTTGCCTCTTGAGAAGGTTGCCTCATCCGACCACAAAATTTTTCTAAAAGCATTTTGGTGGATTAGAACCCACTGGCCCAATGAACCCAGTGTACACGAGGTGGAAAATTTTTTACTCTTGTACCCTTTGATAATGGAAAGGATGTAGTCCCTGCATTTGGGTCATTCGTCCAATCTAAAAATAATTCATTTGTTGTAAATAAAGCCGGTATTAAACCTAATTAAATTTACAAAAATGATACAAGCGAGCTCGGCTTTTAACAGATTCATTTCGGGATTCATTATTTAATGCACTTTTGACACCATGGAAAATTATTTCCCCGGGTTAAACATCATTAAATTCTTTTGGGTGCCGGAAACAAATCTAATAAATATGAATACGAGCATACTTACAATTGATTTAGGGATATTGGTAATATTTGCCAGCGGTCTTATTGCTATTTGAGGATTTTCCTCAATTCTATTTAGCGCTCCCTCTAAATCATAATTTCCCATAGGCCTTCCTTGCCCCTGGGATCGCCTAAATCCCTAAATGATCCATGTTCCACTAAATTTCTATGTACAGGGCTAAAAACTTTCCGATGTGGTAGTCTTCTTGTCGGAAACCGTCTTTGGTACTCTCATACAGCAGCACGTGCGTTGCCATTGCAGTAACCGTAAATAAAATGAATATCAGCTAATCCACTGTTTGGAAAACGCTCCATAATAAAAAAAATCGGGCCAGAAAATGTCGAATAAACTATCAAAATAAGTGTCAACCTGACAAATCATCTCTTGTTTTCAACGCCTACTACTAAGTTTTAGTGAAAATATGGGATATCTATGCTAAAAGTGTTACTTTTAAAGGCATTTTTCTCACAAATTGTGCATCTAAGCGATGTAAATCAATAGTAGCTCTTTTTGGTAGAAAGCTCTAGATTTTCATAATTTTGGAACATTAACCCAAAAAAAAGTTAGGGCTGTTTTTGTACCTTTTTTTATGCATCTGATCATATTGAATAGATGCGTATGTGGGAGAGATATAACTTTTATGTCATATGTAACAAGATGGGGTCGTATCGTTAAAAAGTAAAATATATATGTTATAATGATGTAACATAGAGGTCGACAGATGAAGACATTATGCAGCGATAACTCGTGAGTTTTGAACCGATTTTTTACGTCACAATGTTACATAACTTATAAGATTTGTTATGTAACTCTCAAGTTAACTTTATGTAATTATGTTCACTGGGTATAATTAACATGTTTTCAAAGTTCTCTTCAGTAAAACGCGTTCGTTTATAATTAAGAATATCTAAAGTATATACATTTCCAAGGTAGACCGATGTAAATATCAACCCTACACGTCATAGTCAGACGATCTCGTCGAGCCTCCACCAGCTTCTTAATCGTATTGGCCGACCGGCCATTAAATTGAAAGAGGCGTGCCAGATAGCTATCGGCGGTATTTCGCAGGATTGTAATTAGGCTGTATAGTAAAAAGGCTATTCGACTTTCTTTCGAGTTTTGCCTTGTTTTGTAGTTTTAATTGGTTGCGTTGATTTCTTTCTTAATCGCTGTTTTCTTTGTTCGGTTGTCGAGGCTGGCAATTATTTTAGTTTTTATTTAGTTGTAAACAGTTTTGTTACTTGAAATTTTCCTTCTCATTCTTAATGCGGCCGTGTTTAATTTCACCGTTTGAACCGATCACTTGTAGGCAGGGTGCATCTGTTTATATTCGGTCTCTCTTCGAAATAAATAGACTTTAAGTAGTCTAGAAAAGCTTCTTTCGACATCACAGCTTGTAACAGGAGCGAAATGGACATGATTATACAAGTCAGTATTTTTAGTTTTCAATGTTTCAAAAATATTTGTTATTTCTGAAAATCCTGGATTTCTTCCTAAGATTTTTGGTATACACTTTTAATTTTTCACCAGTTTCGGTAGGACATGCATTGAGCTTGTCTATAGTTGTCTGAAGTAAATTAAAAGAAGTCAAAAGGTGAAGGTTTTGTGTCTCCAACTGTTCACGTACACCTGGAAGATATCCAAAATTTTCATAAATAAACTTTAAATCATTTTTAAGCGTCAGTGCACTTATAACTTCTTTACTTTTTGTTACACTCAAAGCATCATCTGTTAGACTGTCAATATCATTTTTAACTAAGTCGTAATTTGTATGGTAAAACATAACAGCTGATAACCATGTTCCCCACCTTGTAATAACAGGTTGTGGGGGCAATGGGACATTAGGACACATTTCCTTAAATCTGTTTATTAGCGCCGGTGATTTAAGAAAAACTATTTTTACCTCACTAACCAACGTATAATCTCAGTTAGAACATATTTTTGGCTTTTACGCAAAAATTACTAAATAGAAAAGACAATTGTTATATATTTAGTAATTTTTGCGTAAAAGCCAAAAATATGTTCTAACTGGATAGAAGTCACGTATCAGTTCACATATTCTATGCAAGGCATGAGCTAGACATGTAAAGTGAATCAAATTTGGAAAATGTTCTTTTAACTGTCTTCCTGCTTTTAGTATATATGCCGCACTATCCAAAAGCAGCAAAACAACGTTTTCAGTAATATTCGTATCTGGAAAGAGCGACCTGTTACTTTCTACTGCAACTTCAGTTATTGTCTCACTATTGATTTTAGCCAGAAATTTACTGTTGACTACATATAAGCTTTCCGCTTCTATGGGATTTAAAGGCCCAACTATAATATTAGCAACGTATCGGCCCTTGATGGCGGTGGTTTCATCGATGCTAAACCAAAACTTCTTTCCTTCAATATTGTGACGTATTTTGTCAATAGTTTTTGCGTATACCTTATCCACATAACTTTTACGAAGAGTAGATTCGTCTGGTACTCTGTGCAGGCGCGGCCCACAAGGTCATTTGGTCAATGACCCACCTAAAATTTTGAGTGATCTACCTAATAATTTATTTTTTAATTTTTTAAAACCAAAGAAGAATCTTTTGTTTCAAAGTTCCATGCGAAAACTCCTCAAGAAAGAATCAAATCAAGCCATCGTCAAAGGATATCCAAGCTTGTTCCGGGCTGGGTCATATTGTAAATTGATTTTATAGGTTTATATGGACGATATAAATTCATTAAAAGCAAGAGAGAAACAAACATACGCGCTTTAGGAAGTTAAAAAGAGACACAATTGGTCGACGGCCCACCAATAATATCTGGCCACTCCCACTATGGAAATACTCTCAAACCGCTCCCTAAAATATATTATTTCAAAACATTTGGTTCGGAAAAGAAAAACTAATTAGGTACCTAATATGCGCATTGTATTTGCATCGTATTAATAATATTAATTAGTGGTTAAACATAAAAAATTATAAATACGATTTCTGTCAGGCCAGCGCTAGGCATAAAATTTAGCGGTATCGGACCGATTTTCTTACATAACCAGCGTAGTCCAAGGGGTACAATCGCAGCGAGATAATCCGACGCTCGCGGGTTCGAATCTGTGTTGAAGCAAGAAATTTTTTTTAATTTTTTGATATTTAAAAAATTAGATCGACTCGAAAAGGTGTATTGGCAACAAGTTCTTCCTCGATAAAATATTTTTAAAATTGTTGGCAATCTCATATTTACTACAGCTTACAGCCTGCACGTGCGTAGACAAATATCGTATTACTATGTCTAGTCGCCAGCATTGTATTTATTAAAGAAAACGGAGTTTCGGCAGCGTTCCTAATTTTATTTTACGAATACCTAATCATACTTTTAGCTCAGAGTTTTTTTCTGTTTATATTCTGGGCTTTTAGTACAAGGCGCGACACCTATTGAGGAGAAGCTAAACTTATCACAACGAAAGCCGCTAAAGTCTACTAATTTAGGGTGTTAAAACACATAAACAGAAAAGTGATACTAAAAGTCATAAACATCAAGAGTAGTAATGTTCAATATTCTGCAGTACCTATTTTATGATTTTTGCAGTGATTATTTGTAGGTAAGTAATTTCTTGGCACATTATTAAAAATCCTTTCTTAATTAAAAAAGGGTATTTTGCTTGTTGCGTTGATATCACTAGTTGCCCACAAAATTTTGACCCACCTGTAAAAAAACTCACGGGCCGCCTGACTCTGTGGTGGCAATATTTTTGCAAAAGTGTCTTCATAGATAGATTATTTATTTTATGGAGAGGAATGTCAGCTGCAACAAAGGCTTCACACAAATCCATGCAAAACTCTGCGTGTATTACATCAGGTTCTCTAGATGCGGATGGCTCCGGATGAGATTGCATCTTCTCTAAATACTTTAGACCTTTGACACGTCGCTCCATATGATTTCGTTGTGTACAAATAAATTCAGAGTTACGCACTGTACACAAAACAACTTGTTCCCCTTCAAATAAGATAGTGGAATATGGAAGCAGCCACTCCAACTTAAGTTTTTTACTTGTACTCATTGTAAATGGTCACAGATAATATGGAACAAAATAATTTCAGCACACTATTAACTTGTTTACTCTGAAACTGAACACAAAAATAAGTGATATCTCTATTTTATATCTCAAAAACTAATTAAATTCACAAGCAATAAATTCCACTTCAGAGTAAGAAAGAATAATTGTATGGGAATGTCAATTAGGCATTTATTATTTATTGACCCTCATGGCAAAATTTGTAGGCAACCTTGTACCTGTGCAAAACACACCTCGTTTTTCCTTAGCTATTGTATAGGATCAGCCTTTTGGGCCCACAAGTAGGTACTACATAATTAAGAGATTACCAACAGGTATAGTGACCTAATTTGCAGAGAACTGTGGTTGGGTTTGCTTGGGTTGGGTTTGATTGGGTTTGATTGGGTTTGATATGATTGATTGGGTGTGTTAAGTATATTTTCATTTCAAATACCATAATGGCCTACCTTTATTTATACCTAGGTAAGGATAGGTATGTTCGAAAAATTATCTAATCTACGTGCAAACATTCTAGCCGAGTGAGGATAACCTCGACAAAGAAATTTTCGGAGGGGACTGAGGACACATTTTCATATATTCTGTCAACATACAAATGTTGATAATTTATGTACACCTGTCAAGGTGGGTGTATTAGAACAACATTCTCAGAACATAAAAATTATCTTGTGTCGATATTGTTAAAACTAAAAAAAAAATAATTTGTCAGTGAAAAGATCTCCACACAAAAAATAGTTGGTATTCCCCGAGGGCATGTAGGGGATAGAACTGCCATATGTATGCAAATAACCGCAAAATACTTTTTCCTGCAATGTAACACTAACAACTAATTTTTCAACTCGTGGGACGACTATGGGTCTAGATCAGGGGTCGGTAAACTGGCGGACCGCGGTCCGGATTCGGACCGCGGAAGGTAGAAAACTGGACCGCCAAAAAAACTTAAGTAATTTGTAAGAACAAATACTTATATATCTTATATTATTTATATGAGTAAAAATAGAAGTTTAAAACAAATAATATGACCTTTTATGATCTACGTTCCTTTTTGAGAAACAACAATTACCTGCGGTCCATTTAAAGTTTTTATTTTTTTTCCCCCGGACCTCGATACAATTTTTCAAGGAATCCGAACCCTACTAGAAATTAGTTGCCGAATCTTGGTCTAGATGTTTATTTAAGGCTATTTATTTGATAATGGAAAAAACAAAATTCCGTTCTTTACTCAGTATCACTTTGAAATAAAACATCAGAATTAACCATTCTAACTTCAGCTTTTTTTCGTACTCATTTTAATACTTTCTTTATTTTTTAAAAATTTAAACAAACACTAAAGTCAATCTACACATGAACTTAACGGCATCCTGCAGGAGATCTTTACCTCACGATACACCAAACGAAATTAAAATTTGTGTGATACTTTTAAACCCGCTACGATCTTTTCTTAGTATTTGCACCGTTAGATCAAACGCCGACGACGACGGGCTTGCATTGATGTACTTTGACGACAGACGCTAATCCAATTTTTATTTCTTATTTACTATGGACTATTTTATTGTTTAATCTACTATTACCTGCATTTTTGTAAATTTACTAATATTTTTGTGTTAAGTGATCCAAATTTAATGTATAAGCTTGGCTAAAAAGTTGTAAGGCCAGTAAAACGATTTACTTTAAAAGTAGAATTTTTTATCATTACAAACGCCGCAACCGTAACCAATTTTCTCCGATATAATAAATAAATCATTTACCTGCTACCCCGTGACGTTTATGGGTTCACATGTTTACCACAATTTATTCTCTTCTGGGAAAATATTGTCAGATTAATAATTAATTATTAATTATGCAGTATTTGCACATAAAAAATTATTTTATGCAAAAATATACGTTTTCCCTATGAAACGCATATGATCCCGGGTTCTGTTGGAATTAGAGCTTGTACAGTTTTCGCACTGCACTTCCAGAGAGAGTTAGTTGCACCAAAGCATTTTATTTATGTAGGTAATTATTCTTAATTACGGAAAATATGAACTCCAGTAACAGTACAATTACATAAATTAAATGTTTCTAAATATATATGAAGTTTAAGTCAATTTTTGATTTATTAAACTAATGGAATAGGAATAGAAAAAAATTGTAGTTTACACTTTTATTGGTGCAAGAAACGTGATCCTAGAATAAAAGCTATCCTAGAATAAAAATATTAAAACTAAATACGAAAGAGCAAGGCATTTCTTATTGATGCTTGTTATTTTTATTTGTGGTATTTCATACGATTAAGTGAGTCGAAAAAACAAAATCCTAACTCTAGTCATGAGCTAAGCAAATATGAGAAACTTAAAGTAAGTCCCCTCCTCTCCGCGGTCTCATTAGACTTTTTAAGGCAACTGTTGCGTTTATGCATTGTTACAATGAATACTACCTTCTTGCTGAAAGTTTCATCCTGAATTGAGAATAGTGTTTTTACGGTCGTCTCACCGCCTTACTCAAGGCGTAAAAAACATACGACCGATTTTTGTGCGTCTTCTCTAAACCTACAACGAGCACCTTCGGAGGCCTTCCCTCAATTACTTTACCGTTAGACATAAGTAGTGTGCAAATGGGAATTCTCACTCTCCCCCCACTCCTGGTCTTGACCTTGACCTTGTGCAATGACCTTGGAAAATGTATTCTTGGTTGACCTTGAACGATCAAGGTTAACCTTGAGTGAGTTTGTGCCCTTGACCTTGGCTCTGGTGCTGAGGTGACCTTGAGCGAATCTTCATGACATTCAAAGTCTAATTGACGTTGTAAGGTTAATATTGAAAATTTGTTAACCTTGACAATGACCTTGTGTTTAATGACCTTGAATGTCGTAAGCATGACCTTGATCGAGAACTGTTTACCTTTACCTTTGTCTTTGATCGCTCCTACTTGACCTTGCATATGTGTAAGTGTGTGTGGCTTCGACTTGCCAACCTCATGTATATATAAAGCAGGAGAGTTGGTTTTGTTTCATAGTGTGCGATTGAAGTAATAGTAGCCATTGTCTTAAGAAATATTAAAAAATGTCTTTAGTGTGTGATAAATGTGGAAGATCATATACCCGCAGTTACAATTTGATACGGGATAAGAAAGAGTATTGTGCTGCAAGATTTGATAATACGGATGGGGAAAAGCGACGTAAAATTGATGGTTTCGCAGCAACATCTGCTACACATACTTGTGTGGTATGTAATGTAACTATGCCACTAAGTCAGATGCTAGCTCATCAGAGAACACTCGAGCACAGAAGTAAATCTTGTGTGCCAGTATCCCGCGGTGTTGAGCTTATTCACAAGGCGTTTAAAAACAGAATTATATCATACCGTGTAGGCAGTGATAACACCCATGTGGACAATACGATATTTTTTAATGAAATTAAGTCAATAGTGGTTAAGTTGATAAGTGAAATATCAAGATTATAAAAGTCATTAAAAATTAACATGGTTGTGTTTGGTCGATATTCTCTGGCAGCGCAGGACACATTTAGTGAAAAGTGTTTTAATACCAGCAATGAAATAGAGACTGTGGGAGATTATTTGAATGATGTTTACGAATCTTTTGTGGAGGCCATGAAAGTTCAAGCAATCGAATCTCAGGAAAAAGATTCAGGTATGCTAAAAGTAAAAAATTCATATAACAAATTTTTACATTTTTTTTTTAAAACACTTAACAAATTTTTTAATTTTTTTCAGGATGGGCTTTGGAAAAAATTCTGTATCTGGGGGGTCAACATCAACAAGTACTAACCTCTAGGTGGTTCATCATACATCAAGTTGCCGAAATTCATCGAAGTTAAACGAGCGGTCCTCAACGTGATGAACCAGGATTACTGTTGTTTTGCTTGGGCTATAACGTCAGCATTATTTCCTGTAGCTAGAACGTCTTCAGAGCATACATCTTACTCACATTTCTCGAGAGTATCAAACTTAACAGGTATAAATTTTCCAGTTAAATTGTGTGATATTACAAAATTTGAAAACTTGAATAACATTTCGGTTAATGTATACGATTTGGAGACTAGCTTCGAAGACAATAACATAAAATATGAGGTTGCTGGCCCTTTGAGATATGCTCCGGAAAAGTTGTTAAAGCATGTAAATTTGCTACTGTTAACGAAATATTGTAATTTTAAAGATGTTTGTGATGCAAGCTGTTCAAAAAATCCTTACTGTTGGATAAAGGATTTGTCTCGTCTAGTTTCTAGTCAGATTTCACAACATCACGATAAATTATACTTTTGTGATAGTTGCTCAACTTATTTTAGAATACCATCTTAAACCAGCTTTAATATCACCTCAAAAACATGATTGTAAACACATCATTACATTAACGCCCTCGACTGACTTAAAAGTAGATAAATTTCGAAAAAGTGTACCGGAAAATATTTTAAAATTCGATAGCATTGAAAAGCAGATGCGGGTTCCATTTGTTGTTTATGCGGATTTTGAATCTGTTTTAAAGCCAATTAAAACAGTCGAACCAAACCCACAAAATTCTTACACCGCAAAAGTTTAAAACATGAACCATACTCTTTTGCCTATTTAATTAAGTGCTCTTTCGATTATTCTATTTTCAAGTTTGAGCTATATCGGGGAAACGATGCCGCTAAAGTTTTTGTGGATCGTATTGAAACCGATTTAAGGTTTTTTTATAACACATTTGAGAGATATCAAACCAATGCATTCTCTAACACCTGATGAACAAAGAGAATTTGAAAATGCCAAAGTTTGTGGAATTTGTGAAGGTCCCTTCGAGGAGACAGATATTAAAGTAAAAGGCCACTGCCATATAACGGGAAGGACAATATATGGTGCCGCACATTCCATCTGTAATTTAAATTTTAAATTACCTAATTTTGTCCCCATCATATTCCATAATTTAAGCGGCTACGATAGCCACTTGTTCATTAAAGAATTATGCAGATATGGGGATAAAATTGATGTAATAGCTCAAAGTAAAGAGAAATATATATATATATATATATATATATATATATATATATATATATATATATATATATACACTAGCGGAAACAATTAAGGGATCAAAAAAAACATCTCAATTTTATGCGATTTTTCAAATGGCTGGATCTTTGGTAAAAATGGTCATATTTGAGTGAAAAATAAAAGCAATTTGAAGCTTGAAGTGTCTAGTTTAAGGATCTTGCGATAAAAAAATTTTCCAAGCAACAATTAGCGCAAAATCCTAATGAATATCGTGGAAAGACAATTTTTCGAAATTTTTTTGCAAACTTATTTTTCGTGTACGGACTTGAAAAAATTTGTTCAACCTAACCACTATATGGATTGGATAGGTTGTTCATTTAGCTTCAATTTCTTTTTGTGTCGGCCTCGATACGACCATTCCTCGCTGAGTTATCAGACTTTGAATGAAAATGCGTCATTTTCTCTTCTCTCATCAATATCTCGGAAACTAATGGTCCCGCAGAAAATGGAAGGGGGGTTTCGGAAACTTGGATCCATTCACTACAATGCTCTGGCATGTTTTTGTCAGAAAAAATTTTTTTTTCATCCTTAACATGACTTGGAAAAACTGTGAAAAACAGGACTTTTTCAGGTCTTTTAGAAAATCACGTGCCACATTGAGAATATTGGGAAAATGACTAATGTTAAATGTGCATCTTACAGGCCA
This sequence comes from Philopedon plagiatum, assembly GCA_963971165.1. Taxonomy (NCBI): domain Eukaryota; kingdom Metazoa; phylum Arthropoda; class Insecta; order Coleoptera; family Curculionidae; genus Philopedon; species Philopedon plagiatum. Next base: position 53,679,893 of record OZ020190.1, read on the forward strand.
TTGTACCCCTAAAAGCTCTACAGAGTTTCAACCTGATCCATCAAGCCGTTTTATTGTTGCATTCGATTGAATTGTTGAAAAAATTGAAGGATCGCATTCCTTTGCCTTGAGAGCTCATAATCTGTAAACAAATGGAAAAAAATGTCTCCTAATTTTTTTCCACATTTGTATTGCGGAAAGCGTTTGGAGTCATGAAAAGAATTTTTTTTTCTAAAAAAGTAAAAAAACATTGTGTTTTGAAAAATTGGAAAAAAAAAATTGTTTTCGACAACTCAACAAAAAAAAGTTTGTGTGAAAAATTGAAGAAAAAATTTTTCTGTTCTTGACTTCAAACGCTTCCCGCAATAAGTGTGTGAAAAACAATCAGGAACAAATTTTTGTCCCAGTTTTTTACCGATTATGAGCGTCCAAAGGCAAAAACCGTGATCGTTCAGTTGTTCCAAAATTCGAGCGAATGAAACACACAAACGGCTTGATGGATCAAATTGAAATTTTGTAGGGCTTCTATGGGTACAATGGCCTGTAAAATGCATACCTCACATTAGTCATTTTCCCAATATTCTCTAAAAATTTGTTGAAAAATTTAAAAAAATTTGTTTCTGAAAACTTGAAAAAATTTCTTTTTGAAAAATTTCTCTTTTTGAAGCGATCTTCACAAACTTTGCAAAATCACCGGCATTAAAGTTACCCAAAGCGTACCAGGTGGAGGTCGCACGGTCGGATTTACGCTCCTTTCTGTCTGTGTGTTCCCTTAAGAGAAATGAGACCCGGTGGTTCGTCATTTCCACCTGAGATCATTACTCCAAACTCATTCTTTAAAGAATGTGTGTTTATGTGTGTGTATGTTTTAATCCATTCAATAACGGGTTTTGCCGCCCCTGCTCTCGTAACAGCCCTCAATCGTTCGGCCATATTGATGCATCGGGTTATTTCGGGTTGCGGAATGGTGTTCCAAATTCACTGAAGTACGCACTCTAATGTGGCAATGTTATGGAATTTTTTAGACTCCCTATGCAATCAATAGAGAATATTGGAAAAATGACTAATGTGAGGTGTGCATTTTACAGGCCATTGTACCCATAGAAGCCCTACAAAATTTCAATTTGATCCATCAAGCCGTTTGTGTGTTTCATTCGCTCGAATTTTGGAACAACTGAACGATCACGGTTTTTGCCTTTGGACGCTCATAATCGGTAAAAAACTGGGACAAAAATTTGTTCCTGATTGTTTTTCACACACTTATTGCGGGAAGCGTTTGAAGTCAAGAACAGAAAAATTTTTTCTTCAATTGTTCACACAAACTTTTTTTTGTTGAGTTGTCGAAAACAATTTTTTTTCCAATTTTTCAAAACACAATGTTTTTTTACTTTTTTAGAAAAAAAAATTCTTTTCATGACTCCAAACGCTTTCCGCAATACAAATGTGGAAAAAAATTAGGAGACATTTTTTTCCATTTGTTTACAGATTATGAGCTCTCAAGGCAAAGGAACGCGATCCTTCAATTTTTTCAACAATTCAATCGAATGCAACAATAAAACGGCTTGATGGATCAGGTTGAAACTCTGTAGGGCTTTTAGGGGTACAAGGGCCTGTAAGATGCACACTTAACATTAGTCATTTTCCCAATATTCTCAATGTGGCACGTGATTTTCTAAAAGACCTGAAAAAGTCCTGTTTTTCACAGTTTTTCCAAGTCATGTTAAGGATGAAAAAAATTTTTTTTTCTGAAAAAACATGCCAGAGCATTGTAGAGAATGGATCCAAGTTTCCGAAACCCCCCTTCCATTTTCTGCGGGACCATTAGTTTCCGAGATATTGATGAGAGAAGAGAAAATGACGCATTTTCATTCAAAGTCTGATAACTCAGCGAGGAATGGTCGTATCGAGGCCGACACAAAAAGAAATTGAAGCTAAATGAACAACCTATCCAATCCATATAGTGGTTAGGTTGAACAAATTTTTTCAAGTCCGTACACGAAAAATAAGTTTGCAAAAAATTTCGAAAAATTGTCTTTCCACGATATTCATTAGGATTTTGCGCTAATTGTTGCTTGGAAATTTTTTTTATCGCAAGATCCTTAAACTAGACACTTCAAGCTTCAAATTGCTTTTTTTTTCACTCAAATATGACCATTTTTACCAAAGATCCAGCCATTTGAAAAATCGCATAAAATTGAGATGTTTTTTTTGATCCCTTAATTGTTTCCGCTAGTGTATATATATATATATATATATATATATATATATATATATATATATATATATATATATATATATATATATATATATATATATATATACAGTGACCGGCAAAAAGTTGGACACATATGGGAAAAATTTTTATTATTGGAATATTGAAAAAACTTTTTATGCCGATTGTCTCTGCATGATGGGTAACCTAAAAATTCATTTTGACATTTGTTACGTGATTACTCGTTTGCCGGCAAAATTGAAAAAAATATATATTGTCATGGAAAACTGGTATTAGGTGACAAGATATTGAAAAAAGTTATTAGAAAAAAGTGTTTAGATTTTAATTTTATACTCCTTGGCAAAGTCTGGAGCCAAAATTAAAAAAAAAATATTTTACATTTTTTGAAAAAAAATGTACAATATTAGTTTCATATTCCCATGAATTTAATAAAAATGTGTTAAATGATCGAAAACCAAGGTAATAACCTATTATCTCAACATTTTTGTTATTACTTAAAAGTTTTATTTGATAAAATTTAAATTTTAGCTTTTTTCCATGTACTTGGGTGTGGCCAGGCCCTGTATCTGGCAACCATTTTGGTAGACACGTTAAAATTTCTTCAAAATTAGAGCAAACGGTCTTTCGTAAGCATATTGTTCCAGAAGTAACTATAAATGGTAAATATGGTTGCCAGATACAGGGCCTGGCCACACCCAAGTACATGGAAAAAAGGTAAATTTTAAATTTTATCAAATAAAACTTTTAAGTAATAACAAAAATGTTGAGATAATAGGTTATTACCTTAGTTTTCGATCATTTAACACATTTTTATTAAATTCATGGGAATATGAAACTAATATTGTACATTTTTTTTCAAAAAATGTAAAATATTTTATTTTTAAATTTTGGCTCCAGACTTTGCCAAGGAGTATAAAATTAAAATCTAAACACTTTTTTCTAACAACTTTTTTCAATATCTTGTCACCTAATACCAGTTTTCCATGACAATATATATTTTTTTCAATTTTGCCGGCAAACGAGTAATCACGTAACAAATGTCAAAATGAATTTTTAGGTTACCCATCATGCAGAGACAATCGGCATAAAAAGTTTTTTCAATATTCCAATAATAAAAATTTTTCCCATATGTGTCCAACTTTTTGCCGGTCACTGTATATATATATATATATATATATATATATATATATATATATATATATATATATATATATATATATATATATATATATATATATCATTTACAAAGTGCATTTACATGCATGACTACACTGATAAAAAACAGGGCAAATAAAGAACAAAATTTTAAAGTTTCGATTTATTGATAGCTTTAAATTTGTATCAACTTCCTTGGAAAATTTGGGTAATGGTTTAAGTATTAACGAATTTAAGGAGACACAAAACACTTTGTCAAAGATGATGAATTTAATTTAATGCGTAGGAAATGTGTTTTTCCATAGTTTTGTTGATTGCATTGATAAAATGAATAATCCAAATTTACCAACTAAAAATCAATTTTATGATTGCTTACGTGAAGAACACATTAGTTATGAGTGTTATGAGAGCTGAAGAAGTTTGGCGCTTGTTTGGGTGTAAGAATTTGGAAGATTATTCTGACTTGTATTTACAGTAGGACGTTTTATTATTAAGTGATGTTTTTGAGCAGTTTCGCGACACGTGTTTAAACGTTTACAAACTCTATCCTGCGCAGTACTACACTCTTCCAAGTTTATCATTTGACGGTATGTTACGTATGACTAGGGTAGAATTAGAACTTCTAACAGACATCGATATAATTCTTTTTTTTAAAGGTATTCGGCGTGGCATAAGTCAGTGTACCGAAAGAAAACATATTGCCAATAATCCCTATTTACCAGACTATGGCCCTACAAAACCGTCTTCATTTATAACTTATCTTGATGCGACGAATCTGTATGGTCATAGTATGTCCCAAGCATTGCCATTTGGCGGTTTTAGGTGGTTGTCAGAGCGCGAAATTTTCGATTTAAATATTATGGATATTGATGATGAGAGTCCGCAAGGATACGTTCTGGAAGTGGACGTGCATTACCCAGTAGAATTACACGATTTACATTCCGATCTTCCTTTTCGAGTGGAAAATATCATATACCACCTACGGAAAAGCAAAATTATCGAAATGAATTCCGAACTTAAATGATAAAAAAATATATTGTTCGCTACAGAACTTTAAAACAAGCCATTAACCATGGTCTAATGGTAATGCGGACGCATAGAATTTTAAAATTCGACCAGTCGAAGTGGCTAAAAAATACATTGATTTCAATACTGAATTACGAAATTTATCAACTACAAAATTTGGTAAAGATCTCTTTAAATTAATCATAAACGCAATTTTCGGAATAACAATGGAAAATGTGGAAAATCGTAAAGATATCAAATTAATAACGCCTTGGGAAAATGCTAAAGGGAAAGTTGGGGCAAAAGCATTAATTGCACTCCCCAATTTTAATAGAAGATCAATTTTTATCAAAGATTTTATTGCCATCCATATGGACAAATTAAAAATTATTTACAACAAACAAATATATATTGGGTTTTCAAAGACTGTGATTTATGATTTTTTTATAATTTCATTAAGGAAAAGTTTGGTACTAATGCTTCTTTACTTTACACCGACACCGATTCGTTTATGTTAAAAGTTTTTACAGATGATTTTTATCGCATAATAGCCGAAAATCCGGATAAATTTGATACGTCCAATTACTCCGAACAAAATGGATTTAATATAACTAAAAGCAAATCGGTTTTGGGTGCGATGAAAGATGAATTTCCATGCGATCCGATAAAAGGTTGGGTACCGGCGCCAAAGCTTATTATGTAAAGTGTTTAAATAGTGGAAGGATAAGGCTCTAGTTTAAACCCTACTTCCACTTACGGTAATATATTTCCATTAGGTAACTGGTTCAATGTCATCCAAATGCGCGATCTCCTGCAGCCGCGAGTTTTTTTCAAATAAAAGACGTTAATTTCACTAAACAATTTTGTAAATTCATTACTTGTAAATATGGGTATTTTCTACACTATTGGTTCTGACACTAGTACTTGACATAGTCGTCATTTTCTGGTGTTACGAGATGTTAATACTTTTTACAGGACCATGCCTTTCGAGAAACACTGGGACTTTTCCCACACTGGTACACCTAATTTGTGTCACTTAACCAGATTTACAGGACTATGCCTAAGAGAAATACTGGGACTTTCCCCAAACTGGTACACCTAATTTGTGCCACTTAACGAGATTTACAGGACTATGCCTAAGAGAAATACTGGGACTTTTAGTCTGCTAGACCTTTGGTCTACGAGACCTTCGCGATTCTGTCGCGTCAAGGGACGCGACAGTCTTCTGTTGTGGTAGTAGTTGAAGTGTTGAAGTGTTACTGTTCCCTCGCCGGGAACTAAGTTAAACTGAAATGGAACCTCCCTTCGCGGATAGGTGTGACCGTATTTGGCCTATAGCCGGTCACTTTGTTCTGACGCTTACGAATCATATCCAAGCAGTTGGTTAAGGGGTTGATATTTTTGTTGTCGTAGTCACCGGCCATCTTTTCACTTCCCAGAAACTGTACCGGTAGAAAGTCACAGTAATAAAACTAAAGGATAAGAAATCTTCAAAGGGAACTAATCCTTTGACGGTCGCCGACAACATGCCGGTGCTTTAGAAGAACTAAATTAAAGGAAAGATTTATTTGATATTTTAGCTGAAATAGTACTTGTATTTTGCCGATGACTGCCTGTTTTTATGCAGTTAAATTTACATATGAGACAAGTCTGAGCTTATTTTATTTAAAGAGGATTTTATAGCTGCTTGGTTATTAATATTTATTGAAATTAAAAAATAGAGTTAGTATATTGGGTTTCCCCAACATACTCCCCCCCGTTGAAGGCTTTTCGCTTCAAAATCAAGGAAAAAGTTGGGAACGGTTGAGTTTGCTCACTCACGCATAAGAAGTGGAATTTGATCCCCAGTGGCATTGGTCTCCATTTGAGTTGTAAATTCAAATGTCAAACTTGAGCCACTATAATAAGAAAGTTGACCATCAGCTAGTATGGTCACTGATGACCCGAATGAGGAGGGTTCTGATGACCCGAATGGAGGTAACTTTCATCTGGCATCAACGGCCAGAGAAGTATTGAGGTAAGGGGGTTTACTATAACCCGAATAGAGATAACTTTCATCTGGCACTGATGGCCAGAAGAAGTATTGAGATAAGGGGGTACTATGACCCGAATAGGGAGGGTTCTGATGACCCGAATGGAGGGTTCTGATGACCCGATTGAGGTGGGTTCTGATGACCCGAATGAGGACCTCTTCTGGCACTGATAGCCAGAAGAAGTAAGGGAAGGCTTTACTTTGCCTTAATGGGGGTTCTTTCACCCGGAGAGTGCGAGAAAAGTTTTTCCCATTAACAATGACTGTCACAAGTATTGAAAATGTCATCTACGTAACATTGAAGGGAGAGTGCTTCTGAAGCGAAAGAAAAGTATTTTTCATAAGGCTGGGCTTTGTTACTCGAGTGGCAACAAAGGGAGCGAAATTTGTTTCGTAGGTGACAGTTTGAAGTCCAAGGTATTGAATGAGATGGCCTGTCACGTCATTGAGTGTCTTGTTTTAAATGTCTGTTTTGGGTACGAGACTGAAAAACTTTGGAGTTTTCAGAAAATGATGTGTATCGTGAAGGGATGTTGCCAGATATTATCCAGCCTAAATGGGTATTGAGTAGAGTGGGAAATCCATTTCCCAAACTATGGACACCTGTAGTTATAACAGAATAGAAAAGATCTGCACCGAGAAGCATGTCAATATCTGACGGGATGAAAAAGCTAGGGTCAGCAAGGTCTGCAGCGATTTCTCCTGGAATTTGCAATTTACTCGCTTGAATCGGTGCTTGTGGAAGTTTATAGGTTATGTTGTCTAGAAGTACGCATGGAACTAAGAATCTTTTACGGCTATCCTTTTTAGAATGAATGCACACGTCTGCCATTTTATTTGACAGAATGCTGTTTTGAGAAATGCCTGAAATATTTAGAACCTTTCTGTAAGGGGTACACTGAAGTTTGTTTACTAATCTTTGTGTAATGAAAGAACTTTGGCTTCCACTATCCAACATAACTTTTGCGTTAATGGGGTTACCTTGCTTTGAATACAAAGTAACTTGTGCTGTTGCTAGGAGCACGTGAGATTTTTTAGTTGTGAGAGCTTAGAGTGAAATAGATTTGTTTGCACTCGGTGCTGTTTGCTGATTAGCCAACTGAGATTGTTGATTTTGATGAGAAGCACGAGTTTGATTACTTGGTGCGAACGTTTGTGACTTTTGAGAGTTATGAACGATTCTTAAACAATTTTGATTGCTTGATGAAGGGGATGATGAATTATTTTGAATTTGAGAATTTATATTTTGAAATTTTGTATTTCGAGAATTTTGAACACCCTGTACATTATTCTTGAATCTTGCGTTTTGTTGTAAGAGAGTATGATGTTTTTCATAGCAAATTTTACATTTTTGATTGGACCCACAGTCCCGAAATTTGTGACGACCTAAACAGTTGTAACATAAATGTTTTGTTTTTATAAATTTAGTTTTTTCAATATGAGGAAGCTGTGAGAACTTTGGACACGAATAAATTCTATGTCCTGAAACGCGACAAACTACGCAATTTTTAACTTTAACTTGTTTGTTTGGTTGGAGACTCGTATGTAGAAAAATTCTCTCATTTTGAACTTGTTCTTGGGCTGAAGGCTCTTATGTAAAGAAATATTATCGTTTTTCCGTGAAGGTAGCGATTCGCCACTTGACAAATTTTCATAAACTATGCATCGTTTTTCCAAAAATTCGAAAAAATCTTCTAACGCGGGTAAATCGTCAAGGTCACGATCTAATTCGAAAGCTCTTCTCGTGCCAAAGTCTAATTTCTTTTCGAACATGAAAACTAAAAGATATTCGAAATAGTTATTATCCTAACAAGTGCGGAAAGAGTCACTTTCCCGCAAGCGACTGCCGTTCCGCTTCGCGTCGTTCGGGTAAGCAGTCGAGTGCGGGAAAGTGCCTTTCCGCATGAGTTAGGATCAAATTTTTTTCTACTAGCGTTAAAAAAACCAACATCATTTTTACAAAGTTTATTATTTTTTAATAAACAAAAAATAACAGGTATATAATGTTTACTTATTACTTATTATATATATTTATCGTAAAAGTACAATTGGATGCACTGTGTAAATTAATTGCTGAAGCTAGAGAGGTTGAAGTTGACTGATTCTGCATAGTGGAAGTTTGAAGAGACAGAGGTGTTGAACTTTCATGGACGCTACTGGGACCCGGTGCAATATCTAGGGACGTGGATGTTTCTAAGATGCAACTGGAAGTCGTTGGAATAGCTTGACTGATATTGAGAATTTTGTTGGACATATCTTTTTTCTGTTTGATGGACTCCTCTAGGTAGCCTTCGGCAACAGACGTGGATTTCCATCCCCCTAGGCGTTTAATATTCGTTATTCCTTCACCAGAATTGGCCAGTAGAGTGGCCGATGAGCGCCTAAAGCTGTGACCGGTGTACAATTCAGGATTTTTATGTCCTATATAAGCCGCGATGTTAGAGGGCATTTTCCCTATGGTATTGATACCAACACACAAATTTACTATTTTTGCAACAAACAGTGAAAAATTAGTGTTTCGCTGATATATCTCACTTGATTTTATTGGAAATGACTCTAAGACTTCATAATAATATTATTCATACATCACCAAAATTTTATTTCAATATAAAACATTAAAAATATTTTCCCGCACTCAGTGCGGGAAAAATTTTCCCGCACGGTGCGGGAAAAATTTTCCCGCACGGTGCGGGAAACTTAGTCTTTCAGAGACAAAATGAGTGCGGGAAAACGGTGAATTGCGCACGCTAGTAGAAAAAGGTCTTTATCATCAAGTTTGAATTTTTTAAGAGCTTCAATATTTTTTCTTAAATTTGCAATAAAATCTCGTAACGTTACAGAGGTACATTTTGTAATGGGCGGTATGTCTAAAATATTATTGAGATAGCTATTTATTACACAAGTCAAATTTTCATATCTTTTCTTTAAAATGTCAATAGAAACTTGAAAGTTGTCCCCTATTAACTCCAATGAATCAACTAATTTAAGGGCTTCGCCTTTTAGTGCAGATTTCAAATAAGCAAATCTCTGAATATCCGTTAAACCTGAATGATTAAAAACCAATGCTGAAAATAATTCAAAAAATGATTTGAATTCTGAGATTTGCCCATCAAAGGGCGTTATTTTCAAATCCGGTAATTTTACATTCGGTGTACTTGGCACCTGAACTGTGCTAGGTGGCTTACTCTGCGCATTGGCTGTTGTAGAATATTTTTGTACATATTTGATAACAGTTGCCAAAGTTCAAGAATATTTATCTTCTACATCGTCTCTATCATCGGTGTCACTTGGGTCTAATTTTTCTATGCTCTCTTGAGCATCAGAATATTTTTCGAAAGCCTTTCTTAAGAGTTTGCCACGCTCTTTTCCGCACAGAAGAAGAATTTTACTTCTACTTACCCTTCATAAATAAAAATTCAAAGTTCGGTAAAAATTTGAAAAAAAATATTGAGAATTTACAAAATTAACTCACGTAAAGAGTTGAGTTGAATGCGAGAGGCTTGCGCATGCGTGCCAACAAAAATATGCCCTAGCTCCAATGCCGGAGAGAGGGGGGTTTAATAAGGGCGCCACTGTTTTTAATGCCGAGTGAAAAACAGAAACCCTCCTAGATAGTGTTGGGATCTCGCTTTCAGCTCACTCACTCACATATAGTTACCATAGTATCCGAAAAAAAAAATTCCAAGAAACTGCGCCGGCTGGTGAGGCAAATAAAACACTACCCTTAAAACAAATTTACAAATATATTACAGAATGGTTAGGGCAAAATTTCTAATTACACATCAGTGGATTTTGTCCTTTTGTGAAATTTGATAAAATAACATTATTAGGAATTATTAAGTATTATTAAATAAACTTATTATTATTATTATAATAGCCATTCGCAGGTCGTATGACCGGTTTTGCAGTAACTAAATTCAAACCCTGAGGGGGAAATAAAGTCAAAAAGGTAAGGTACTAATCCGCTTTAAATTAATAATGCTAACCATGGTTAGAGCCAAAATCGAATAAAGTTGTTATCGTAAAAGAAAGGTAACACTAATTATAAAATAAAGGAAAAGTTGCCTGAAGGGGTTCATCCCCTGTTGACGGTGTCCTAGGTCAATGCTGAACTGGCCTAGGCAGCTTAGCTGACTCACAGCACGATGAAAGACTGGAGATGTCTCCCAGCCACAAAAGAGATTGTGCTGTCTCCCAGCAAAAAGAGGTTGTGCTGTCTCCCAGCAAAAAGAAAGACTGTGGGTGTCTGTCTCTCAGTAAGCAGAAAGAAGTGCTGTCTCCCAGCAGAAAGAGGTTGTGCTGTCTCCCAGCAAAAAGAAAGACTGTGGGTGTCTGTCTCTCAGTAAGCAGAAAGAAGTGCTGTCTCCCAGCAGAAAGACCCTGATAAAACAAAAGGTATGCGTCAAGGCAAGGTAAAATTCAGGTACTATGGAAATATAATTTAGAAGAAATATTAAATTTAAATCACAAAAAAAAAGTTTTAGTGGCTGAAGGCCTTATACAATTATTCACTGGTATCAAGAAAATAAAACCGAAGGAAATATTTTGAATTAAATAGACATCAGGTCAAAAAAAAATAAACAGGCAATATCGAAGCCAATTAAATAACAAATCAAAGTTAAGTTAAAATTTACATAAAAGTAGCCATTGTACGCTACTGTACACAGACAAATATTCATTATAAAATAATTATATTTACATAAGTAATGCAGCTACAAAAATCTTAAACAATTAGATCATACACTGGTGACAAAATAACCAAAATTGTTAGGTAATCGCTTAATTACACAAAAGAAAAGTTTAGCCGCAAAATACAATGTGATAAAATTTAGCACGTTAAGTATAATCAAAAGAGAAATTCAGTATTACTATTACTAAACATATACATCCAAATATAGTAAATGTAGCTTAATATTTATGAATATAGAATAACCATACCGTATCTGTAAGCGTAACCCAAGAATGAACAAATACCATAGGCCATAGTGAATAGTTAACGGTACTATATTACACCCACCCTGAAATTTTGTAACCAAATCTAATAATTAAGAATCAGCCCTGTCTATGTTATACCCAATATTAATTAAAAGCTAATTAGCAGCAGAAAAAGAATAAGTGAAATATGAAAGTCAACACTTCTGACTGTCAGACATTTAAAATATTTACCCAAATTACTATAGTTTTAAATTGCCGGTCTCTAACGCTGTCAGCTGACATTCCAGAACACAAGATCTGAATTTTTAATGACCTGGCTATCGCTTATTAGCATAATTAGTTGATAAAAAGAAACATCATTAGGTTCCAATTCACGGGCATACACCAATGACTGATTCACTATGACTATGAATACGAAATAACAAAATAAAATTTAACCTTGGGTCACCCGGTAGAGTTCTGACCAACATTATCAAAGAATGTAGTAAATCAAGCTAGCATAGCTGACAAAAAAAAAATTAGGTATCGATAAGAATTTGACCTACAAACCTGTGAAGGTCACATAAACCCCATTTAATTTTTAATAAAAAAGAACCATCTGTACATAATTTTCCTACCACGAAATGTAGCGATCTACTTGTATTTAGAGAAGTTTTAACTACAGAAAAACTAATTAAAAACGTGGACGTCGTAAAAAAAAATAGAATCAAAAAGGAAATCAACGAAAATTAATTAAAATAGCAGTTTAATCGCGGGATTCTGTATTTTTAAGGGTTTAATAGTGGCAAAAAGGCATACCTGTCGATCTCGGGTCGGGTCTAAGTCCACATGTCCGCTGTCGTCGTAAAAACCGACGAAGAGATGTCGAATTTCTTCTACAAAATCAACTAAAACGGCCTCACTGGACCAACAACGTAACGCCAAAATGGCAAACAACAAAACAACGTAAAAGAAATTAGTTGTACCGCATTCACGGATCCCAATTTTGGGTGTCTTTCTAAAGACTTTAGAATACGATACAGTCGACGACGCGATCAGTTTGTGAAAAGAACCTCGGCTCCGGTGCCACACCCAATCCTTGCTAAAAATTCCAATATCGATTTTCTTGCACAAGTGACGTCACAGGGTTGTTTCGAAGTACCCCTTGGTACCCAATTATGTACAGTTCTGAAAGCTTTGATTCGATGGTATTCCCTTCAACGCATTGTCACGATGTTCTGCCAGTAAAATTAACCCAACCAATGAACACCGGCAATATACCAACAAAACTAACAATTAAAAACGTGTTTCCATGTCCATAAACCGACATTCATTAACAGTTCGTACAATTGGCAGTACAAATGCACCCCACCTACGATTTTGGTCAACCTCGAACCGTAATGCATGAATGAACATTAGAAACCTTTAAAATCAAGGGACCTAGAACTTAGAACGCAGATTCCATCGTTCCTGGCTTCGACGTTTTCCAATAACAGTCACAGAGGGCGGCTCAGGAGAGAAAACTAAGGTTTTACCACAGGTTCGACAGACAGTAGTTCCAGCTGATTGAAATGTCAAAAATAACATGTTATTTCGTCATGTAAACAAATTCTAATTTATATTAATAGCCAAATATAGTTTTTAGGGCCAAATTCGGACATATTTCCTTAGGGATTAACTATACAGAAAGAGGGAAAACAAGGCTGGATCCAAGACAGACTAGTGACGGAAAATTTGTAAAAATTAAATTCAATGTTAGGAAAAAAATTTTTTACTAAATGGAAAAACAAACCAAAATAAAACGTTCAAGGAATGAGTGAATATATTCAAAAAGGTAGGCCTAAATCCTAAAAATTAACCAATTGTTGCAACTGCTATAATAATAATACTTTAACTTCGTATGACCAAAACAAACCGTAATAACTCCCCCTCTCCTACGAAAGGAGGGAAATTTTCTCGAGAAAATTAACCGACGATAAGTACTCAAAAATCTACAGTATTTACAAGGTAAGGCAAAAAAAAATTAACTACCGGAGCTCCGGGGGTATTCCCCTAGGAAGCAACGGAAGAGAGTGAAAGATACCAGTGGATCGCTACTAACAAAACATATACTCACACCACCAGAAGAATAACTAAACCAAAAAAAAAAACTCTGACATGACATGACAGGCCTGAGTGTTTCTGACGGCAGCCACCATTTCCGCACCGCAGAGTCAACTGTGCCTTAATGGTATAGTGGCCACATAGACCAAAATTGGGAAAACGTGTCCCCAGCTCCGGAATTTCCGCCAAGGTCATAATACACCCGTACTCATCATATCAGCTCCCAATAAAAGAAAATAAAGAAATTAAATACCAAAGGTATGGTCTGGGTTTGGCAAAAACATACTAAGTTAAAGTTGAAGATTAAGTTTTCAAAGAAAAGTAAGACAGTGAAGAGCCAAACCGGGTTTGTAGATCATGGCACGCTTGACGGCGGCCAAACACTTCAGCACCAAGAAAACCAAATGTGCTTTTTATAGTGTAGGGCCACGTAGATCGGTCCGGATTTGACACCCGAGAAACCGAAATTTCCGCTAGGCCATTAGCAACTGTACATCGTGTTTCTGTACCTAAAAGTTGCAGTCCCAAACTCCGTAGCAACTCATATCCAGGAAGGCCAACAAGTGTTCGAGTGGCACCAGAATCCAGCAAACCTCTTATAGGTTTACCTATAATAGAAACTTCCAAATAAGGACGTTGATCTCCTCGTGCGTGACTAATGATGAAATCTAAAAGAATTTTGGATGAAAAGTCAAAAGCATTGGTCGATACACGCTTGGTATTGGGAGAAATCGTACGACCTATTGATTCCCCCGGGAAGCGTTTCCCGAATTAGCACATTTAGGGCAAGATCTTACGGTGACATTAGGTGTTCCACAACGATAACAGTGTGTTTTTCTTGGGCGTTGGCAATCTCGATTAAAATGTCCAGTTTGTTGACAATTCCAACACACTAATTCTCTAGAACCTCTATTGGTAGTAGGAGGGTTGACATGTCTCACTTCATTAACCTTAGTTGGAGGTAAGGCTTCTTGCATTTCTGAGACGAAGGTGAAATCAGGTTCTACAAATCCTTGTCGTTTACGAGATGGCGGTACATAATGTTCTGCACGGTATTTCTTGGCTTCTAAAACCAGGCACTGCTCCTCTAATTCTTCCAATGAGTTCACTATGGGTAACTGAGTGGTGTAAAATGGAGCTAAATTCCTAGTTATCATGTCCAACTTTGCATCCTCACTGAGGGAACCATAACGCCGAAACAGAGCCTGCATGCTTGAAAGATAGTCCACTATGCTTTCTGATGGATCTTGAGTCCTCTCGAGCATTTCTTTAAAGAGTCGAGCACGATAATCTGGTGGTTCAAAGTGTCTGCAAAGTAGTTCAGCTAGTTCTCTCCAGTTGTTAAACCGGGAACGGTTCGCTCTAAACCAATTCAATGCCTTGCCTTCAAATAAATCTATGGCAGACTCAAACAGTTCTCTTTCTGATACATTACGAGCCAATCTCAGCTCGTTTACCCTCTCCAAGAATCCATGGACTGACATACTCTTGGGGTCTCCTGTAAATTTAAGGCCCCATTTTTCTATACGTAGTGCCTTGAAGTTTGACACTGGCTGGCTATTCGGGGTTGAACCATGCTGAGTTGGTCGAGGCACTTCCTCTTCTGACGAATCATCAGAATCAGAACCTCCCGAACGTGCTGCATCCAATAATACGCTCAAGTTGGGATCTCGTCTGGATACTTGCTCTAGCTCGTCAAGAGCAGATAAGGTTTCTGCAATTAATATTGCTCGTGCGTCAGCATCCTCTGACGACAGTTGGTTAACTGGTACACGATCAATTCGGTTGAGAAGATGGACCAAGTGTGTCTGTAGACGTTCAAATTTGGTCTTGGCTTTTTCTCCAGTAACGGACTTAATCGCCAATTTAGTCTTCCTCAAGTTAGTCGCCACATAAGCTCTTTCTTCAGCAAAATCCATATTATAGGGAGGGTGACTTATAGACTTACTAACTTTCTCCATCTGCAACAATGGGCGTAAAGATGCACGAAGGATTTCGACAGTTTTCGTTTCATCAGCTGGAATGCCACGAACTTGCAACTCATAAATGAGCATATCCGTTCTAAGGTAATGCACTCTCATACTGTAATCCATCGGAACTTATTACGAGTCAAATAATACACAAGCAAATATAAATTAAAAGAAAAATCAATAAAATATCAACACTGATTGCACTTGACACTGTAAACTGCAAACAATTTGCACAACTAAATTTTCAGATAATTTTCACTAATTAAACTTCACCAAAAAGATTTAAAAAAAAAAAATAAACCGGTTATGACAGCGATGTCCTAACAGAAAGAATAACGAAAACCCGTCAGAACAGCGAAGTTCTGATGTCTACAACAACACAATAGGTAGGCCGCAAAAAAAAAATATTGCGTTATCAGCAAAAAAATCTCATCAGAGGTAAGACAACATATCAGAAGCGCAAATATCGATAAATGAAAAATTTAAAAAAAAAAATTTTGATAATGTTAGTACCAAAGTGCTCTATCTGATCTCACCAAACGCAGTTTCTTTTTGTTTGAATGCCCCACGTTGGGCGCCAAAATTTGCCACGCTCTTTTCCGCACAGAAGAAGAATTTTACTTCTACTTACCCTTCATAAATAAAAATTCAAAGTTCGGTAAAAATGGAAAAAAAAATATTGAGAATTTACAAAATTAACTCACGTAAAGAGTTGAGTTGAATGCGAGAGGCTTGCGCATGCGTGCCAAAAAAAATATGCCCTAGCTCCAATGCCGGAGAGAGGGGGGGTTTAATAAGGGCGCCACTGTTTTTAATGCCGAGTGAAAAACAGAAACCCTCCTAGATAGTGTTGGGATCTCGCTTTCAGCTCACTCACTCACATATAGTTACCATAGTATCCGAAAAAAAAAAATTCCAAGAAACTGCGCCGGCTGGTGAGGCAAATAAAACACTACCGTTAAAACAAATTTACAAATATATTACAGAATGGTTAGGGCAAAATTTCTAATTACACATCAGTGGATTTTGTCCTTTTGTGAAATTTGATAAAATAACATTATTAGGAATTATTAAGTATTATTAAATAAACTTATTATTATTATTATAATAGCCATTCGCAGGTCGTATGACCGGTTTTGCAGTAACTAAATTCAAACCCTGAGGGGGAAATAAAGTCAAAAAGGTAAGGTACTAATCCGCTTTAAATTAATAATGCTAACCATGGTTAGAGCCAAAATCGAATAAAGTTGTTATCGTAAAAGAAAGGTAATACTAATTATAAAATAAAGGAAAAGTTGCCTGAAGGGGTTCATCCCCTGTTGACGGTGTCCTAGGTCAATGCTGAACTGGCCTAGGCAGCTTAGCTGACTCACAGCACGATGAAAGACTGGAGATGTCTCCCAGCCACAAAAGAGATTGTGCTGTCTCCCAGCAAAAAGAGGTTGTGCTGTCTCCCAGCAAAAAGAAAGACTGTGGGTGTCTGTCTCTCAGTAAGCAGAAAGAAGTGCTGTCTCCCAGCAGAAAGAGGTTGTGCTGTCTCCCAGCAAAAAGAAAGACTGTGGGTGTCTGTCTCTCAGTAAGCAGAAAGAAGTGCTGTCTCCCAGCAGAAAGACCCTGATAAAACAAAAGGTATGCGTCAAGGCAAGGTAAAATTCAGGTACTATGGAAATATAATTTAGAAGAAATATTAAATTTAAATCACAAAAAAAAAGTTTTAGTGGCTGAAGGCCTTATACAATTATTCACTGGTATCAAGAAAATAAAACCGAAGGAAATATTTTGAATTAAATAGACATCAGGTCAAAAAAAAAATAAACAGGCAATATCGAAGCCAATTAAATAACAAATCAAAGTTAAGTTAAAATTTACATAAAAGTAGCCATTGTACGCTACTGTACACAGACAAATATTCATTATAAAATAATTATATTTACATAAGTAATGCAGCTACAAAAATCTTAAACAATTAGATCATACACTGGTGACAAAATAACCAAAATTGTTAGGTAATCGCTTAATTACACAAAAGAAAAGTTTAGCCGCAAAATACAATGTGATAAAATTTAGCACGTTAAGTATAATCAAAAGAGAAATTCAGTATTACTATTACTAAACATATACATCCAAATATAGTAAATGTAGCTTAATATTTATGAATATAGAATAACCATACCGTATCTGTAAGCGTAACCCAAGAATGAACAAATACCATAGGCCATAGTGAATAGTTAACGGTACTATATTACACCCACCCTGAAATTTTGTAACCAAATCTAATAATTAAGAATCAGCCCTGTCTATGTTATACCCAATATTAATTAAAAGCTAATTAGCAGCAGAAAAAGAATAAGTGAAATACGAAAGTCAACACTTCTGACTGTCAGACATTTAAAATATTTACCCAAATTACTATAGTTTTAAATTGCCGGTCTCTAACGCTGTCAGCTGACATTCCAGAACACAAGATCTGAATTTTTAATGACCTGGCTATCGCTTATTAGCATAATTAGTTGATAAAAAGAAACATCATTAGGTTCCAATTCACGGGCATACACCAATGACTGATTCACTATGACTATGAATACGAAATAACAAAATAAAATTTAACCTTGGGTCACCCGGTAGAGTTCTGACCAACATTATCAAAGAATGTAGTAAATCAAGCTAGCATAGCTGACAAAAAAAAAATTAGGTATCGATAAGAATTTGACCTACAAACCTGTGAAGGTCACATAAACCCCATTTAATTTTTAATAAAAAAGAACCATCTGTACATAATTTTCCTACCACGAAATGTAGCGATCTACTTATATTTAGAGAAGTTTTAACTACAGAAAAACTAATTAAAAACGTGGACGTCGTAAAAAAAAATAGAATCAAAAAGGAAATCAACGAAAATTAATTAAAATAGCAGTTTAATCGCGGGATTCTGTATTTTTAAGGGTTTAATAGTGGCAAAAAGGCATACCTGTCGATCTCGGGTCGGGTCTAAGTCCACATGTCCGCTGTCGTCGTAAAAACCGACGAAGAGATGTCGAATTTCTTCTACAAAATCAACTAAAACGGCCTCACTGGACCAACAACGTAACGCCAAAATGGCAAACAACAAAACAACGTAAAAGAAATTAGTTGTACCGCATTCACGGATCCCAATTTTGGGTGTCTTTCTAAAGACTTTAGAATACGATACAGTCGACGACGCGATCAGTTTGTGAAAAGAACCTCTGCTCCGGTGCCACACCCAATCCTTGCTAAAAATTCCAATATCGATTTTCTTGCACAAGTGACGTCACAGGGTTGTTTCGAAGTACCCCTTGGTACCCAATTATGTACAGTTCTGAAAGCTTTGATTCGATGGTATTCCCTTCAACGCATTGTCACGATGTTCTGCCAGTAAAATTAACCCAACCAATGAACACCGGCAATATACCAACAAAACTAACAATTAAATACGTGTTTCCATGTCCATAAACCGACATTCATTAACAGTTCGTACAATTGGCAGTACAAATGCACCCCACCTACGATTTTGGTCAACCTCGAACCGTAATGCATGAATGAACATTAGAAACCTTTAAAATCAAGGGACCTAGAACTTAGAACGCAGATTCCATCGTTCCTGGCTTCGACGTTTTCCAATAACAGTCACAGAGGGCGGCTCAGGAGAGAAAACTAAGGTTTTACCACAGGTTCGACAGACAGTAGTTCCAGCTGATTGAAATGTCAAAAATAACATGTTATTTCGTCATGTAAACAAATTCTAATTTATATTAATAGCCAAATATAGTTTTTAGGGCCAAATTCGGACATATTTCCTTAGGGATTAACTATACAGAAAGAGGGAAAACAAGGCTGGATCCAAGACAGACTAGTGACGGAAAATTTGTAAAAATTAGATTCAAGGTTAGGAAAAAAAATTTTTACTAAATGGAAAAACAAACCAAAATAAAACGTTCAAGGAATGAGTGAATATATTCAAAAAGGTAGGCCTAAATCCTAAAAATTAACCAATTGTTGCAACTGCTATAATAATAATACTTTAACTTCGTATGACCAAAACAAACCGTAATAACTCCCCCTCTCCTACGAAAGGAGGGAAATTTTCTCGAGAAAATTAACCGACGATAAGTACTCAAAAATCTACAGTATTTACAAGGTAAGGCAAAAAAAAATTAACTACCGGAGCTCCGGGGGTATTCCCCTAGGAAGCAACGGAAGAGAGTGAAAGATACCAGTGGATCGCTACTAACAAAACATATACTCACACCACCAGAAGAATAACTAAACCAAAAAAAAAAACTCTGACATGACATGACAGGCCTGAGTGTTTCTGACGGCAGCCACCATTTCCGCACCGCAGAGTCAACTGTGCCTTAATGGTATAGTGGCCACATAGACCAAAATTGGGAAAACGTGTCTCCAGCTCCGGAATTTCCGCCAAGGTCATAATACACCCGTACTCATCATATCAGCTCCCAATAAAAGAAAATAAAGAAATTAAATACCAAAGGTATGGTCTGGGTTTGGCAAAAACATACTAAGTTAAAGTTGAAGATTAAGTTTTCAAAGAAAAGTAAGACAGTGAAGAGCCAAACCGGGTTTGTAGATCATGGCACGCTTGACGGCGGCCAAACACTTCAGCACCAAGAAAACCAAATGTGCTTTTTATAGTGTAGGGCCACGTAGATCGGTCCGGATTTGACACCCGAGAAACCGAAATTTCCGCTAGGCCATTAGCAACTGTACATCGTGTTTCTGTACCTAAAAGTTGCAGTCCCAAACTCCGTAGCAACTCATATCCAGGAAGGCCAACAAGTGTTCGAGTGGCACCAGAATCCAGCAAACCTCTTATAGGTTTACCTATAATAGAAACTTCCAAATAAGGACGTTGATCTCCTCGTGCGTGACTAATGATGAAATCTAAAAGAATTTTGGATGAAAAGTCAAAAGCATTGGTCGATACACGCTTGGTATTGGGAGAAATCGTACGACCTATTGATTCCCCCGGGAAGCGTTTCCCGAATTAGCACATTTAGGGCAAGATCTTACGGTGACATTAGGTGTTCCACAACGATAACAGTGTGTTTTTCTTGGGCGTTGGCAATCTCGATTAAAATGTCCAGTTTGTTGACAATTCCAACACACTAATTCTCTAGAACCTCTATTGGTAGTAGGAGGGTTGACATGTCTCACTTCATTAACCTTAGTTGGAGGTAAGGCTTCTTGCATTTCTGAGACGAAGGTGAAATCAGGTTCTACAAATCCTTGTCGTTTACGAGATGGCGGTACATAATGTTCTGCACGGTATTTCTTGGCTTCTAAAACCAGGCACTGCTCCTCTAATTCTTCCAATGAGTTCACTATGGGTAACTGAGTGGTGTAAAATGGAGCTAAATTCCTAGTTATCATGTCCAACTTTGCATCCTCACTGAGGGAACCATAACGCCGAAACAGAGCCTGCATGCTTGAAAGATAGTCCACTATGCTTTCTGATGGATCTTGAGTCCTCTCGAGCATTTCTTTAAAGAGTCGAGCACGATAATCTGGTGGTTCAAAGTGTCTGCAAAGTAGTTCAGCTAGTTCTCTCCAGTTGTTAAACCGGGAACGGTTCGCTCTAAACCAATTCAATGCCTTGCCTTCAAATAAATCTATGGCAGACTCAAACAGTTCTCTTTCTGATACATTACGAGCCAATCTCAGCTCGTTTACCCTCTCCAAGAATCCATGGACTGACATACTCTTGGGGTCTCCTGTAAATTTAAGGCCCCATTTTTCTATACGTAGTGCCTTGAAGTTTGACACTGGCTGGCTATTCGGGGTTGAACCATGCTGAGTTGGTCGAGGCACTTCCTCTTCTGACGAATCATCAGAATCAGAACCTCCCGAACGTGCTGCATCCAATAATACGCTCAAGTTGGGATCTCGTCTGGATACTTGCTCTAGCTCGTCAAGAGCAGATAAGGTTTCTGCAATTAATATTGCTCGTGCGTCAGCATCCTCTGACGACAGTTGGTTAACTGGTACACGATCAATTCGGTTGAGAAGATGGACCAAGTGTGTCTGTAGACGTTCAAATTTGGTCTTGGCTTTTTCTCCAGTAACGGACTTAATCGCCAATTTAGTCTTCCTCAAGTTAGTCGCCACATAAGCTCTTTCTTCAGCAAAATCCATATTATAGGGAGGGTGACTTATAGACTTACTAACTTTCTCCATCTGCAACAATGGGCGTAAAGATGCACGAAGGATTTCGACAGTTTTCGTTTCATCAGCTGGAATGCCACGAACTTGCAACTCATAAATGAGCATATCCGTTCTAAGGTAATGCACTCTCATACTGTAATCCATCGGAACTTATTACGAGTCAAATAATACACAAGCAAATATAAATTGAAAGAAAAATCAATAAAATATCAACACTGATTGCACTTGACACTGTAAACTGCAAACAATTTGCACAACTAAATTTTCAGATAATCTTCACTAATTAAACTTCACCAAAAAGATTTAAAAAAAAAAATAAACCGGTTATGACAGCGATGTCCTAACAGAAAGAATAACGAAAACCCGTCAGAACAGCGAAGTTCTGATGTCTACAACAACACAATAGGTAGGCCGCAAAAAAAAAATATTGCGTTATCAGCAAAAAAATCTCATCAGAGGTAAGACAACATATCAGAAGCGCAAGTATCGATAAATGAAAAATTTAAAAAAAAAATTTTGATAATGTTAGTACCAAAGTGCTCTATCTGATCTCACCAAACGCAGTTTCTTTTTGTTTGAATGCCCCACGTTGGGCGCCAAAATTTGCCACGCTCTTTTCCGCACAGAAGAAGAATTTTACTTCTACTTACCCTTCATAAATAAAAATTCAAAGTTCGGTAAAAATGGAAAAAAAAATATTGAGAATTTACAAAATTAACTCACGTAAAGAGTTGAGTTGAATGCGAGAGGCTTGCGCATGCGTGCCAAAAAAAATATGCCCTAGCTCCAATGCCGGAGAGAGGGGGGGTTTAATAAGGGCGCCACTGTTTTTAATGCCGAGTGAAAAACAGAAACCCTCCTAGATAGTGTTGGGATCTCGCTTTCAGCTCACTCACTCACATATAGTTACCATAGTATCCGAAAAAAAAAAATTCCAAGAAACTGCGCCGGCTGGTGAGGCAAATAAAACACTACCGTTAAAACAAATTTACAAATATATTACAGAATGGTTAGGGCAAAATTTCTAATTACACATCAGTGGATTTTGTCCTTTTGTGAAATTTGATAAAATAACATTATTAGGAATTATTAAGTATTATTAAATAAACTTATTATTATTATTATAATATCCATTCGCAGGTCGTATGACCGGTTTTGCAGTAACTAAATTCAAACCCTGAGGGGGAAATAAAGTCAAAAAGGTAAGGTACTAATCCGCTTTAAATTAATAATGCTAACCATGGTTAGAGCCAAAATCGAATAAAGTTGTTATCGTAAAAGAAAGGTAATACTAATTATAAAATAAAGGAAAAGTTGCCTGAAGGGGTTCATCCCCTGTTGACGGTGTCCTAGGTCAATGCTGAACTGGCCTAGGCAGCTTAGCTGACTCACAGCATGATGAAAGACTGGAGATGTCTCCCAGCCACAAAAGAGATTGTGCTGTCTCCCAGCAAAAAGAGGTTGTGCTGTCTCCCAGCAAAAAGAAAGACTGTGGGTGTCTGTCTCTCAGTAAGCAGAAAGAAGTGCTGTCTCCCAGCAGAAAGAGGTTGTGCTGTCTCCCAGCAAAAAGAAAGACTGTGGGTGTCTGTGTCTCAGTAAGCAGAAAGAAGTGCTGTCTCCCAGCAGAAAGACCCTGATAAAACAAAAGGTATGCGTCAAGGCAAGGTAAAATTCAGGTACTATGGAAATATAATTTAGAAGAAATATTAAATTTAAATCACAAAAAAAAAGTTTTAGTGGCTGAAGGCCTTATACAATTATTCACTGGTATCAAGAAAATAAAACCGAAGGAAATATTTTGAATTAAATAGACATCAGGTCAAAAAAAAAATAAACAGGCAATATCGAAGCCAATTAAATAACAAATCAAAGTTAAGTTAAAATTTACATAAAAGTAGCCATTGTACGCTACTGTACACAGACAAATATTCATTATAAAATAATTATATTTACATAAGTAATGCAGCTACAAAAATCTTAAACAATTAGATCATACACTGGTGACAAAATAACCAAAATTGTTAGGTAATCGCTTAATTACACAAAAGAAAAGTTTAGCCGCAAAATACAATGTGATAAAATTTAGCACGTTAAGTATAATCAAAAGAGAAATTCAGTATTACTATTACTAAACATATACATCCAAATATAGTAAATGTAGCTTAATATTTATGAATATAGAATAACCATACCGTATCTGTAAGCGTAACCCAAGAATGAACAAATACCATAGGCCATAGTGAATAGTTAACGGTACTATATTACACCCACCCTGAAATTTTGTAACCAAATCTAATAATTAAGAATCAGCCCTGTCTATGTTATACCCAATATTAATTAAAAGCTAATTAGCAGCAGAAAAAGAATAAGTGAAATACGAAAGTCAACACTTCTGACTGTCAGACATTTAAAATATTTACCCAAATTACTATAGTTTTAAATTGCCGGTCTCTAACGCTGTCAGCTGACATTCCAGAACACAAGATCTGAATTTTTAATGACCTGGCTATCGCTTATTAGCATAATTAGTTGATAAAAAGAAACATCATTAGGTTCCAATTCACGGGCATACACCAATGACTGATTCACTATGACTATGAATACGAAATAACAAAATAAAATTTAACCTTGGGTCACCCGGTAGAGTTCTGACCAACATTATCAAAGAATTTAGTAAATCAAGCTAGCATAGCTGACAAAAAAAAAATTAGGTATCGATAAGAATTTGACCTACAAACCTGTGAAGGTCACATAAACCCCATTTAATTTTTAATAAAAAAGAACCATCTGTACATAATTTTCCTACCACGAAATGTAGCGATCTACTTATATTTAGAGAAGTTTTAACTACAGAAAAACTAATTAAAAACGTGGACGTCGTAAAAAAAAATAGAATCAAAAAGGAAATCAACGAAAATTAATTAAAATAGCAGTTTAATCGCGGGATTCTGTATTTTTAAGGGTTTAATAGTGGCAAAAAGGCATACCTGTCGATCTCGGGTCGGGTCTAAGTCCACATGTCCGCTGTCGTCGTAAAAACCGACGAAGAGATGTCGAATTTCTTCTACAAAATCAACTAAAACGGCCTCACTGGACCAACAACGTAACGCCAAAATGGCAAACAACAAAACAACGTAAAAGAAATTAGTTGTACCGCATTCACGGATCCCAATTTTGGGTGTCTTTCTAAAGACTTTAGAATACGATACAGTCGACGACGCGATCAGTTTGTGAAAAGAACCTCTGGTGCCACACCCAATCCTTGCTAAAAATTCCAATATCGATTTTCTTGCACAAGTGACGTCACAGGGTTGTTTCGAAGTACCCCTTGGTACCCAATTATGTACAGTTCTGAAAGCTTTGATTCGATGGTATTCCCTTCAACGCATTGTCACGATGTTCTGCCAGTAAAATTAACCCAACCAATGAACACCGGCAATATACCAACAAAACTAACAATTAAATACGTGTTTCCATGTCCATAAACCGACATTCATTAACAGTTCGTACAATTGGCAGTACAAATGCACCCCACCTACGATTTTGGTCAACCTCGAACCGTAATGCATGAATGAACATTAGAAACCTTTAAAATCAAGGGACCTAGAACTTAGAACGCAGATTCCATCGTTCCTGGCTTCGACGTTTTCCAATAACAGTCACAGAGGGCGGCTCAGGAGAGAAAACTAAGGTTTTACCACAGGTTCGACAGACAGTAGTTCCAGCTGATTGAAATGTCAAAAATAACATGTTATTTCGTCATGTAAACAAATTCTAATTTATATTAATAGCCAAATATAGTTTTTAGGGCCAAATTCGGACATATTTCCTTAGGGATTAACTATACAGAAAGAGGGAAAACAAGGCTGGATCCAAGACAGACTAGTGACGGAAAATTTGTAAAAATTAGATTCAAGGTTAGGAAAAAAAATTTTTACTAAATGGAAAAACAAACCAAAATAAAACGTTCAAGGAATGAGTGAATATATTCAAAAAGGTAGGCCTAAATCCTAAAAATTAACCAATTGTTGCAACTGCTATAATACTAATACTTTAACTTCGTATGACCAAAACAAACCGTAATAACTCCCCCTCTCCTACGAAAGGAGGGAAATTTTCTCGAGAAAATTAACCGACGATAAGTACTCAAAAATCTACAGTATTTACAAGGTAAGGCAAAAAAAAATTAACTACCGGAGCTCCGGGGGTATTCCCCTAGGAAGCAACGGAAGAGAGTGAAAGATACCAGTGGATCGCTACTAACAAAACATATACTCACACCACCAGAAGAATAACTAAACCAAAAAAAAAAACTCTGACATGACATGACAGGCCTGAGTGTTTCTGACGGCAGCCACCATTTCCGCACCGCAGAGTCAACTGTGCCTTAATGGTATAGTGGCCACATAGACCAAAATTGGGAAAACGTGTCTCCAGCTCCGGAATTTCCGCCAAGGTCATAATACACCCGTACTCATCATATCAGCTCCCAATAAAAGAAAATAAAGAAATTAAATACCAAAGGTATGGTCTGGGTTTGGCAAAAACATACTAAGTTAAAGTTGAAGATTAAGTTTTCAAAGAAAAGTAAGACAGTGAAGAGCCAAACCGGGTTTGTAGATCATGGCACGCTTGACGGCGGCCAAACACTTCAGCACCAAGAAAACCAAATGTGCTTTTTATAGTGTAGGGCCACGTAGATCGGTCCGGATTTGACACCCGAGAAACCGAAATTTCCGCTAGGCCATTAGCAACTGTACATCGTGTTTCTGTACCTAAAAGTTGCAGTCCCAAACTCCGTAGCAACTCATATCCAGGAAGGCCAACAAGTGTTCGAGTGGCACCAGAATCCAGCAAACCTCTTATAGGTTTACCTATAATAGAAACTTCCAAATAAGGACGTTGATCTCCTCGTGCGTGACTAATGATGAAATCTAAAAGAATTTTGGATGAAAAGTCAAAAGCATTGGTCGATACACGCTTGGTATTGGGAGAAATCGTACGACCTATTGATTCCCCCGGGAAGCGTTTCCCGAATTAGCACATTTAGGGCAAGATCTTACGGTGACATTAGGTGTTCCACAACGATAACAGTGTGTTTTTCTTGGGCGTTGGCAATCTCGATTAAAATGTCCAGTTTGTTGACAATTCCAACACACTAATTCTCTAGAACCTCTATTGGTAGTAGGAGGGTTGACATGTCTCACTTCATTAACCTTAGTTGGAGGTAAGGCTTCTTGCATTTCTGAGACGAAGGTGAAATCAGGTTCTACAAATCCTTGTCGTTTACGAGATGGCGGTACATAATGTTCTGCACGGTATTTCTTGGCTTCTAAAACCAGGCACTGCTCCTCTAATTCTTCCAATGAGTTCACTATGGGTAACTGAGTGGTGTAAAATGGAGCTAAATTCCTAGTTATCATGTCCAACTTTGCATCCTCACTGAGGGAACCATAACGCCGAAACAGAGCCTGCATGCTTGAAAGATAGTCCACTATGCTTTCTGATGGATCTTGAGTCCTCTCGAGCATTTCTTTAAAGAGTCGAGCACGATAATCTGGTGGTTCAAAGTGTCTGCAAAGTAGTTCAGCTAGTTCTCTCCAGTTGTTAAACCGGGAACGGTTCGCTCTAAACCAATTCAATGCCTTGCCTTCAAATAAATCTATGGCAGACTCAAACAGTTCTCTTTCTGATACATTACGAGCCAATCTCAGCTCGTTTACCCTCTCCAAGAATCCATGGACTGACATACTCTTGGGGTCTCCTGTAAATTTAAGGCCCCATTTTTCTATACGTAGTGCCTTGAAGTTTGACACTGGCTGGC
Source organism: Philopedon plagiatum (assembly GCA_963971165.1). NCBI lineage: Eukaryota > Metazoa > Arthropoda > Insecta > Coleoptera > Curculionidae > Philopedon > Philopedon plagiatum. The sequence continues at coordinate 53,707,309 of OZ020190.1, forward strand.
TATTCGGGGTTGAACCATGCTGAGTTGGTCGAGGCACTTCCTCTTCTGACGAATCATCAGAATCAGAACCTCCCGAACGTGCTGCATCCAATAATACGCTCAAGTTGGGATCTCGTCTGGATACTTGCTCTAGCTCGTCAAGAGCAGATAAGGTTTCTGCAATTAATATTGCTCGTGCGTCAGCATCCTCTGACGACAGTTGGTTAACTGGTACACGATCAATTCGGTTGAGAAGATGGACCAAGTGTGTCTGTAGACGTTCAAATTTGGTCTTGGCTTTTTCTCCAGTAACGGACTTAATCGCCAATTTAGTCTTCCTCAAGTTAGTCGCCACATAAGCTCTTTCTTCAGCAAAATCCATATTATAGGGAGGGTGACTTATAGACTTACTAACTTTCTCCATCTGCAACAATGGGCGTAAAGATGCACGAAGGATTTCGACAGTTTTCGTTTCATCAGCTGGAATGCCACGAACTTGCAACTCATAAATGAGCATATCCGTTCTAAGGTAATGCACTCTCATACTGTAATCCATCGGAACTTATTACGAGTCAAATAATACACAAGCAAATATAAATTGAAAGAAAAATCAATAAAATATCAACACTGATTGCACTTGACACTGTAAACTGCAAACAATTTGCACAACTAAATTTTCAGATAATCTTCACTAATTAAACTTCACCAAAAAGATTTAAAAAAAAAAATAAACCGGTTATGACAGCGATGTCCTAACAGAAAGAATAACGAAAACCCGCCAGAACAGCGAAGTTCTGATGTCTACAACAACACAATAGGTAGGCCGCAAAAAAAAAATATTGCGTTATCAGCAAAAAAATCTCATCAGAGGTAAGACAACATATCAGAAGCGCAAGTATCGATAAATGAAAAATTTAAAAAAAAAATTTTGATAATGTTAGTACCAAAGTGCTCTATCTGATCTCACCAAACGCAGTTTCTTTTTGTTTGAATGCCCCACGTTGGGCGCCAAAATTTGCCACGCTCTTTTCCGCACAGAAGAAGAATTTTACTTCTACTTACCCTTCATAAATAAAAATTCAAAGTTCGGTAAAAATGGAAAAAAAAATATTGAGAATTTACAAAATTAACTCACGTAAAGAGTTGAGTTGAATGCGAGAGGCTTGCGCATGCGTGCCAAAAAAAATATGCCCTAGCTCCAATGCCGGAGAGAGGGGGGGTTTAATAAGGGCGCCACTGTTTTTAATGCCGAGTGAAAAACAGAAACCCTCCTAGATAGTGTTGGGATCTCGCTTTCAGCTCACTCACTCACATATAGTTACCATAGTATCCGAAAAAAAAAAATTCCAAGAAACTGCGCCGGCTGGTGAGGCAAATAAAACACTACCGTTAAAACAAATTTACAAATATATTACAGAATGGTTAGGGCAAAATTTCTAATTACACATCAGTGGATTTTGTCCTTTTGTGAAATTTGATAAAATAACATTATTAGGAATTATTAAGTATTATTAAATAAACTTATTATTATTATTATAATATCCATTCGCAGGTCGTATGACCGGTTTTGCAGTAACTAAATTCAAACCCTGAGGGGGAAATAAAGTCAAAAAGGTAAGGTACTAATCCGCTTTAAATTAATAATGCTAACCATGGTTAGAGCCAAAATCGAATAAAGTTGTTATCGTAAAAGAAAGGTAATACTAATTATAAAATAAAGGAAAAGTTGCCTGAAGGGGTTCATCCCCTGTTGACGGTGTCCTAGGTCAATGCTGAACTGGCCTAGGCAGCTTAGCTGACTCACAGCATGATGAAAGACTGGAGATGTCTCCCAGCCACAAAAGAGATTGTGCTGTCTCCCAGCAAAAAGAGGTTGTGCTGTCTCCCAGCAAAAAGAAAGACTGTGGGTGTCTGTCTCTCAGTAAGCAGAAAGAAGTGCTGTCTCCCAGCAGAAAGAGGTTGTGCTGTCTCCCAGCAAAAAGAAAGACTGTGGGTGTCTGTGTCTCAGTAAGCAGAAAGAAGTGCTGTCTCCCAGCAGAAAGACCCTGATAAAACAAAAGGTATGCGTCAAGGCAAGGTAAAATTCAGGTACTATGGAAATATAATTTAGAAGAAATATTAAATTTAAATCACAAAAAAAAAGTTTTAGTGGCTGAAGGCCTTATACAATTATTCACTGGTATCAAGAAAATAAAACCGAAGGAAATATTTTGAATTAAATAGACATCAGGTCAAAAAAAAAATAAACAGGCAATATCGAAGCCAATTAAATAACAAATCAAAGTTAAGTTAAAATTTACATAAAAGTAGCCATTGTACGCTACTGTACACAGACAAATATTCATTATAAAATAATTATATTTACATAAGTAATGCAGCTACAAAAATCTTAAACAATTAGATCATACACTGGTGACAAAATAACCAAAATTGTTAGGTAATCGCTTAATTACACAAAAGAAAAGTTTAGCCGCAAAATACAATGTGATAAAATTTAGCACGTTAAGTATAATCAAAAGAGAAATTCAGTATTACTATTACTAAACATATACATCCAAATATAGTAAATGTAGCTTAATATTTATGAATATAGAATAACCATACCGTATCTGTAAGCGTAACCCAAGAATGAACAAATACCATAGGCCATAGTGAATAGTTAACGGTACTATATTACACCCACCCTGAAATTTTGTAACCAAATCTAATAATTAAGAATCAGCCCTGTCTATGTTATACCCAATATTAATTAAAAGCTAATTAGCAGCAGAAAAAGAATAAGTGAAATACGAAAGTCAACACTTCTGACTGTCAGACATTTAAAATATTTACCCAAATTACTATAGTTTTAAATTGCCGGTCTCTAACGCTGTCAGCTGACATTCCAGAACACAAGATCTGAATTTTTAATGACCTGGCTATCGCTTATTAGCATAATTAGTTGATAAAAAGAAACATCATTAGGTTCCAATTCACGGGCATACACCAATGACTGATTCACTATGACTATGAATACGAAATAACAAAATAAAATTTAACCTTGGGTCACCCGGTAGAGTTCTGACCAACATTATCAAAGAATGTAGTAAATCAAGCTAGCATAGCTGACAAAAAAAAAATTAGGTATCGATAAGAATTTGACCTACAAACCTGTGAAGGTCACATAAACCCCATTTAATTTTTAATAAAAAAGAACCATCTGTACATAATTTTCCTACCACGAAATGTAGCGATCTACTTATATTTAGAGAAGTTTTAACTACAGAAAAACTAATTAAAAACGTGGACGTCGTAAAAAAAAATAGAATCAAAAAGGAAATCAACGAAAATTAATTAAAATAGCAGTTTAATCGCGGGATTCTGTATTTTTAAGGGTTTAATAGTGGCAAAAAGGCATACCTGTCGATCTCGGGTCGGGTCTAAGTCCACATGTCCGCTGTCGTCGTAAAAACCGACGAAGAGATGTCGAATTTCTTCTACAAAATCAACTAAAACGGCCTCACTGGACCAACAACGTAACGCCAAAATGGCAAACAACAAAACAACGTAAAAGAAATTAGTTGTACCGCATTCACGGATCCCAATTTTGGGTGTCTTTCTAAAGACTTTAGAATACGATACAGTCGACGACGCGATCAGTTTGTGAAAAGAACCTCTGGTGCCACACCCAATCCTTGCTAAAAATTCCAATATCGATTTTCTTGCACAAGTGACGTCACAGGGTTGTTTCGAAGTACCCCTTGGTACCCAATTATGTACAGTTCTGAAAGCTTTGATTCGATGGTATTCCCTTCAACGCATTGTCACGATGTTCTGCCAGTAAAATTAACCCAACCAATGAACACCGGCAATATACCAACAAAACTAACAATTAAATACGTGTTTCCATGTCCATAAACCGACATTCATTAACAGTTCGTACAATTGGCAGTACAAATGCACCCCACCTACGATTTTGGTCAACCTCGAACCGTAATGCATGAATGAACATTAGAAACCTTTAAAATCAAGGGACCTAGAACTTAGAACGCAGATTCCATCGTTCCTGGCTTCGACGTTTTCCAATAACAGTCACAGAGGGCGGCTCAGGAGAGAAAACTAAGGTTTTACCACAGGTTCGACAGACAGTAGTTCCAGCTGATTGAAATGTCAAAAATAACATGTTATTTCGTCATGTAAACAAATTCTAATTTATATTAATAGCCAAATATAGTTTTTAGGGCCAAATTCGGACATATTTCCTTAGGGATTAACTATACAGAAAGAGGGAAAACAAGGCTGGATCCAAGACAGACTAGTGACGGAAAATTTGTAAAAATTAGATTCAAGGTTAGGAAAAAAAATTTTTACTAAATGGAAAAACAAACCAAAATAAAACGTTCAAGGAATGAGTGAATATATTCAAAAAGGTAGGCCTAAATCCTAAAAATTAACCAATTGTTGCAACTGCTATAATAATAATACTTTAACTTCGTATGACCAAAACAAACCGTAATAACTCCCCCTCTCCTACGAAAGGAGGGAAATTTTCTCGAGAAAATTAACCGACGATAAGTACTCAAAAATCTACAGTATTTACAAGGTAAGGCAAAAAAAAATTAACTACCGGAGCTCCGGGGGTATTCCCCTAGGAAGCAACGGAAGAGAGTGAAAGATACCAGTGGATCGCTACTAACAAAACATATACTCACACCACCAGAAGAATAACTAAACCAAAAAAAAAAACTCTGACATGACATGACAGGCCTGAGTGTTTCTGACGGCAGCCACCATTTCCGCACCGCAGAGTCAACTGTGCCTTAATGGTATAGTGGCCACATAGACCAAAATTGGGAAAACGTGTCTCCAGCTCCGGAATTTCCGCCAAGGTCATAATACACCCGTACTCATCATATCAGCTCCCAATAAAAGAAAATAAAGAAATTAAATACCAAAGGTATGGTCTGGGTTTGGCAAAAACATACTAAGTTAAAGTTGAAGATTAAGTTTTCAAAGAAAAGTAAGACAGTGAAGAGCCAAACCGGGTTTGTAGATCATGGCACGCTTGACGGCGGCCAAACACTTCAGCACCAAGAAAACCAAATGTGCTTTTTATAGTGTAGGGCCACGTAGATCGGTCCGGATTTGACACCCGAGAAACCGAAATTTCCGCTAGGCCATTAGCAACTGTACATCGTGTTTCTGTACCTAAAAGTTGCAGTCCCAAACTCCGTAGCAACTCATATCCAGGAAGGCCAACAAGTGTTCGAGTGGCACCAGAATCCAGCAAACCTCTTATAGGTTTACCTATAATAGAAACTTCCAAATAAGGACGTTGATCTCCTCGTGCGTGACTAATGATGAAATCTAAAAGAATTTTGGATGAAAAGTCAAAAGCATTGGTCGATACACGCTTGGTATTGGGAGAAATCGTACGACCTATTGATTCCCCCGGGAAGCGTTTCCCGAATTAGCACATTTAGGGCAAGATCTTACGGTGACATTAGGTGTTCCACAACGATAACAGTGTGTTTTTCTTGGGCGTTGGCAATCTCGATTAAAATGTCCAGTTTGTTGACAATTCCAACACACTAATTCTCTAGAACCTCTATTGGTAGTAGGAGGGTTGACATGTCTCACTTCATTAACCTTAGTTGGAGGTAAGGCTTCTTGCATTTCTGAGACGAAGGTGAAATCAGGTTCTACAAATCCTTGTCGTTTACGAGATGGCGGTACATAATGTTCTGCACGGTATTTCTTGGCTTCTAAAACCAGGCACTGCTCCTCTAATTCTTCCAATGAGTTCACTATGGGTAACTGAGTGGTGTAAAATGGAGCTAAATTCCTAGTTATCATGTCCAACTTTGCATCCTCACTGAGGGAACCATAACGCCGAAACAGAGCCTGCATGCTTGAAAGATAGTCCACTATGCTTTCTGATGGATCTTGAGTCCTCTCGAGCATTTCTTTAAAGAGTCGAGCACGATAATCTGGTGGTTCAAAGTGTCTGCAAAGTAGTTCAGCTAGTTCTCTCCAGTTGTTAAACCGGGAACGGTTCGCTCTAAACCAATTCAATGCCTTGCCTTCAAATAAATCTATGGCAGACTCAAACAGTTCTCTTTCTGATACATTACGAGCCAATCTCAGCTCGTTTACCCTCTCCAAGAATCCATGGACTGACATACTCTTGGGGTCTCCTGTAAATTTAAGGCCCCATTTTTCTATACGTAGTGCCTTGAAGTTTGACACTGGCTGGCTATTCGGGGTTGAACCATGCTGAGTTGGTCGAGGCACTTCCTCTTCTGACGAATCATCAGAATCAGAACCTCCCGAACGTGCTGCATCCAATAATACGCTCAAGTTGGGATCTCGTCTGGATACTTGCTCTAGCTCGTCAAGAGCAGATAAGGTTTCTGCAATTAATATTGCTCGTGCGTCAGCATCCTCTGACGACAGTTGGTTAACTGGTACACGATCAATTCGGTTGAGAAGATGGACCAAGTGTGTCTGTAGACGTTCAAATTTGGTCTTGGCTTTTTCTCCAGTAACGGACTTAATCGCCAATTTAGTCTTCCTCAAGTTAGTCGCCACATAAGCTCTTTCTTCAGCAAAATCCATATTATAGGGAGGGTGACTTATAGACTTACTAACTTTCTCCATCTGCAACAATGGGCGTAAAGATGCACGAAGGATTTCGACAGTTTTCGTTTCATCAGCTGGAATGCCACGAACTTGCAACTCATAAATGAGCATATCCGTTCTAAGGTAATGCACTCTCATACTGTAATCCATCGGAACTTATTACGAGTCAAATAATACACAAGCAAATATAAATTGAAAGAAAAATCAATAAAATATCAACACTGATTGCACTTGACACTGTAAACTGCAAACAATTTGCACAACTAAATTTTCAGATAATTTTCACTAATTAAACTTCACCAAAAAGATTTAAAAAAAAAAATAAACCGGTTATGACAGCGATGTCCTAACAGAAAGAATAACGAAAACCCGCCAGAACAGCGAAGTTCTGATGTCTACAACAACACAATAGGTAGGCCGCAAAAAAAAATATTGCGTTATCAGCAAAAAAATCTCATCAGAGGTAAGACAACATATCAGAAGCGCAAGTATCGATAAATGAAAAATTTAAAAAAAAAATTTTGATAATGTTAGTACCAAAGTGCTCTATCTGATCTCACCAAACGCAGTTTCTTTTTGTTTGAATGCCCCACGTTGGGCGCCAAAATTTGCCACGCTCTTTTCCGCACAGAAGAAGAATTTTACTTCTACTTACCCTTCATAAATAAAAATTCAAAGTTCGGTAAAAATGGAAAAAAAAATATTGAGAATTTACAAAATTAACTCACGTAAAGAGTTGAGTTGAATGCGAGAGGCTTGCGCATGCGTGCCAAAAAAAATATGCCCTAGCTCCAATGCCGGAGAGAGGGGGGGTTTAATAAGGGCGCCACTGTTTTTAATGCCGAGTGAAAAACAGAAACCCTCCTAGATAGTGTTGGGATCTCGCTTTCAGCTCACTCACTCACATATAGTTACCATAGTATCCGAAAAAAAAAAATTCCAAGAAACTGCGCCGGCTGGTGAGGCAAATAAAACACTACCGTTAAAACAAATTTACAAATATATTACAGAATGGTTAGGGCAAAATTTCTAATTACACATCAGTGGATTTTGTCCTTTTGTGAAATTTGATAAAATAACATTATTAGGAATTATTAAGTATTATTAAATAAACTTATTATTATTATTATAATATCCATTCGCAGGTCGTATGACCGGTTTTGCAGTAACTAAATTCAAACCCTGAGGGGGAAATAAAGTCAAAAAGGTAAGGTACTAATCCGCTTTAAATTAATAATGCTAACCATGGTTAGAGCCAAAATCGAATAAAGTTGTTATCGTAAAAGAAAGGTAACACTAATTATAAAATAAAGGAAAAGTTGCCTGAAGGGGTTCATCCCCTGTTGACGGTGTCCTAGGTCAATGCTGAACTGGCCTAGGCAGCTTAGCTGACTCACAGCACGATGAAAGACTGGAGATGTCTCCCAGCCACAAAAGAGATTGTGCTGTCTCCCAGCAAAAAGAGGTTGTGCTGTCTCCCAGCAAAAAGAAAGACTGTGGGTGTCTGTCTCTCAGTAAGCAGAAAGAAGTGCTGTCTCCCAGCAGAAAGAGGTTGTGCTGTCTCCCAGCAAAAAGAAAGACTGTGGGTGTCTGTCTCTCAGTAAGCAGAAAGAAGTGCTGTCTCCCAGCAGAAAGACCCTGATAAAACAAAAGGTATGCGTCAAGGCAAGGTAAAATTCAGGTACTATGCAAATATAATTTAGAAGAAATATTAAATTTAAATCACAAAAAAAAAACTTTTAGTGGCTGAAGGCCTTATACAATTATTCACTGGTATCAAGAAAATAAAACCGAAGGAAATATTTTGAATTAAATAGACATCAGGTCAAAAAAAAAATAAACAGGCAATATCGAAGCCAATTAATTAACAAATCAAAGTTAAGTTAAAATTTACATAAAAGTAGCCATTGTACGCTACTGTACACAGACAAATATTCATTATAAAATAATTATATTTACATAAGTAATGCAGCTACAAAAATCTTAAACAATTAGATCATACACTGGTGACAAAATAACCAAAATTGTTAGGTAATCGCTTAATTACACAAAAGAAAAGTTTAGCCGCAAAATACAATGTGATAAAATTTAGCACGTTAAGTATAATCAAAAGAGAAATTCAGTATTACTATTACTAAACATATACATCCAAATATAGTAAATGTAGCTTAATATTTATGAATATAGAATAACCATACCGTATCTGTAAGCGTAACCCAAGAATGAACAAATACCATAGGCCATAGTGAATAGTTAACGGTACTATATTACACCCACCCTGAAATTTTGTAACCAAATCTAATAATTAAGAATCAGCCCTGTCTATGTTATACCCAATATTAATTAAAAGCTAATTAGCAGCAGAAAAAGAATAAGTGAAATACGAAAGTCAACACTTCTGACTGTCAGACATTTAAAATATTTACCCAAATTACTATAGTTTTAAATTGCCGGTCTCTAACGCTGTCAGCTGACATTCCAGAACACAAGATCTGAATTTTTAATGACCTGGCTATCGCTTATTAGCATAATTAGTTGATAAAAAGAAACATCATTAGGTTCCAATTCACGGGCATACACCAATGACTGATTCACTATGACTATGAATACGAAATAACAAAATAAAATTTAACCTTGGGTCACCCGGTAGAGTTCTGACCAACATTATCAAAGAATGTAGTAAATCAAGCTAGCATAGCTGACAAAAAAAAATTAGGTATCGATAAGAATTTGACCTACAAACCTGTGAATGTCACATAAACCCCATTTAATTTTTAATAAAAAAGAACCATCTGTACATAATTTTCCTACCACGAAATGTAGCGATCTACTTGTATTTAGAGAAGTTTTAACTACAGAAAAACTAATTAAAAACGTGGACGTCGTAAAAAAAAATAGAATCAAAAAGGAAATCAACGAAAATTAATTAAAATAGCAGTTTAATCGCGGGATTCTGTATTTTTAAGGGTTTAATAGTGGCAAAAAGGCATACCTGTCGATCTCGGGTCGGGTCTAAGTCCACATGTCCGCTGTCGTCGTAAAAACCGACGAAGAGATGTCGAATTTCTTCTACAAAATCAACTAAAACGGCCTCACTGGACCAACAACGTAACGCCAAAATGGCAAACAACAAAACAACGTAAAAGAAATTAGTTGTACCGCATTCACGGATCCCAATTTTGGGTGTCTTTCTAAAGACTTTAGAATACGATACAGTCGACGACGCGATCAGTTTATGAAAAGAACCTCTGCTCCGGTGCCACACCCAATCCTTGCTAAAAATTCCAATATCGATTTTCTTGCACAAGTGACGTCACAGGGTTGTTTCGAAGTACCCCTTGGTACCCAATTATGTACAGTTCTGAAAGCTTTGATTCGATGGTATTCCCTTCAACGCATTGTCACGATGTTCTGCCAGTAAAATTAACCCAACCAATGAACACCGGCAATATACCAACAAAACTAACAATTAAATACGTGTTTCCATGTCCATAAACCGACATTCATTAATAGTTCGTACAATTGGCAGTACAAATGCACCCCACCTACGATTTTGGTCAACCTCGAACCGTAATGCATGAATGAACATTAGAAACCTTTAAAATCAAGGGACCTAGAACTTAGAACGCAGATTCCATCGTTCCTGGCTTCGACGTTTTCCAATAACAGTCACAGAGGGCGGCTCAGGACAGAAAACTAAGGTTTTACCACAGGTTCGACAGACAGTAGTTCCAGCTGATTGAAATGTCAAAAATAACGTGTTATTTCGTCATGTAAACAAATTCTAATTTATATTAATAGCCAAATATAGTTTTTAGGGCCAAATTCGGACATATTTCCTTAGGGATTAACTATACAGAAAGAGGGAAAACAAGGCTGGATCCAAGACAGACTAGTGACGGAAAATTTGTAAAAATTAAATTCAAGGTTAGGAAAAAAAATTTAGACTAAATGGAAAAACAAACCAAAATAAAACGTTCAAGGAATGAGTGAATATATTCAAAACGGTAGGCCTAAATCCTAAAAATTAACCAATTGTTGTAACTGCTATAATAATAATACTTTAACTTCGTATGACCAAAACAAACCGTAATAAGTTCTTCTCGTAATTGAAATTGCTCGACATCGATTAGATTATCTTTATTTAATTCAACCCAATTTTTGACACGAGTGATTGTAGCTTTTGCAACTTTGAGAGAATTTTTTAGAGTATCTAAATCCATCTTAGAACAGTAAAAATATTTTAAACTGGCTTAAAGAGAATGTTAAAAAATGTTATTATTTTTTGATCACACCCGGTATTCTATTTTTTGAATAAAAATGCAGAAAAATATTTATTTAAAAATAAATATTGAAATTTGTAAATATTTTTATTTTTGGACAACCAGTATAATAAAAAACTGTTTAAGAAACAGGTAGGTAGGTACCTAAATGTCAGAGTAAACCCCTATATGATTTTATGAATAAAAATCAGAAATTATAACAAATGGTAGGTACTATTTGTACACACTACCACATAGATAAATCAAGTCAAATGTTATCAATGGGAAAAACACTAATTTTATGTGTTTTATAGAAAACAGGTCATAAATGTCAAATTAACAATCCCCGAAACAACTTACCTGGCCCAAGTATACATCAAGAAATTGAAATACCTTTAAAAAAACAAATATGTAATTTTTCGAATACTTTTGCAGAACACTGTATGAGTGTAATTATGAATACAACAATTATCCTAAGGACGAAATAAATATGTTGAAACACACTGGACTAAAACATTGTATCAATATTAAACAGTTATTTTGAAAAAATCAACAATTTAGTTTTTTGGTACACTGTATACACAAGGTAACAATCCAACAAAAAGTGAACTAATCAAAAATGTTTATATTTATTAGAGAAATCACATTAAATTGAAAGATTACTGCTTTTAAAATGTGTTCATTTTTTGCTTGGCTTTTTTACCTGATAAATTATTTAAATTTGAATAAACACACTTTAAATATATTTGTAAATAGACAATATTTACTAAAAAACCGAAAAGACACTTGCTTTAAATTTGTTAATTTGAAAAACACTGGTTTTAAACCGAAAATTGAAATTTAAAACGGCCCTCCACTTTCCGACGGCAAAATGAATTTACATTATGTCTTTATAAAAGAAGTTATTGTTTTTATTTGGTTGTCACTTTTGACAGATGCTGTCACCTTGACAGATGATGTTCTGACGGAAGCTGTCACTTTGACAGAATGATTAGAAAGTTTTTTAATTTATTGTTTTTGTGAAATTTGATGTCACGAACGTGTTTAAATGAAATGTTTTTGTTTTTGTACTTACATGAAAGTCTCTATTTTTTCTCTGAGTGAAGTTTATGTATTTTTACATGAATGAACAGTTTTTCTGGCTTGAAATAACCAAAGTTGGATGAATTATCCGTCGCTCGAATGACCAAAATGGAAGGATAAGGCTCTAGTTTAAACCCTACCTCCACTTACTGTAATATATTTCCATTAGGTAACTGGTTCAATGTCATCCAAATGCGCGATCTCCTGCAGCCGCGACTGTTTTACAATAAAAGACGTTAATTTCACTAAACAATTTTGTATATTCATTACTTGTAAATATGGTTATTTTCTACACTATTGGTTCTGACACTAGTACTTGGCATAGTCGTCATTTTCTGGTGTTACGAGGTGTTACTACTTTTTACAGGACCATGCCTTTCGAGAAACACTGGGACTTTTCCCACACCGGTACACCTAATTTGTGTCACTTAACCAGATTTACAGGACTATGCCTAAGAGAAATACTGGGACTTTTCCCACACTGCTACACCTAATTTGTGTCACTTAACGAGATTTACAGGACTATGCCTAAGAGAAATACTGGGACTTTTAGTCTGCTAGACCTTTGGTCTACGAGACCTTCGCGATTCTGTCGCGTCAAGGGGCGCGACAGTCTTCCGTTGTGGTAGTAGTTGAAGTGTTGAAGTGTTACTGTTCCCTCGCCGGGAACTAAGTTAAACTGAAATGGAACCTCCCTTCGTGGATAGGTGTGACCGTATTTGGCCTATAGCCGGTCACTTTGTTCTGACGCTTACGAATCATATCCAAGCAGTTGGTTAAGGGGTTGATGTTTTTGTTGTCGTAGTCACCGGCCATCTTTTCACTTCCCAGAAACTGTACCGGTAGAAAGTCACAGTAATAAAACTAAAGGATAAGAAATCTTCAAAGGGAACTAATCCTTTGACGGTCGCCGACAACATGCCGGTGCTAAGGAAGAACTAAATTAAAGGAAAGATTTATTTGATATTTTAGCTGAAATAGTACTTGTATTTTGCCGATGACTGCGTGTTGTTATGCAGTTAAATTTACATATGAGACAAGTCTGAGCTTATTTTATTTAAAGAGGATTTTATAGCTGCTTGGTTATTAATATTTATTGAAATTAAAAAATGGAGTTATAGAGATTGAATAAACAGTTGGGTTTCCCCAACAAATAGCGAATTAAAAAAAGCAAAAGGTATAAAAAAATCAGTTATCGAGAAGGAACTTCATCTAGATGATTATCGAAAAATAGTAGAGCACGGTGGTTTAATATTAAGAAAAATTAAAACTTTTCGAAGTGGCTTGCATGATGTTTATACAGGAATAATAAATAAAGTTGCTCTAACACACCACGATGATAAACGTTATGTACTTCCCTCGTCTACAAAAACTCTACCTTGGGGGCATACAGACATAGGCTTTTACACTTCAGATCCGCAGCAGAATTTAACAAATTTACTACAGGTTATTCAATCGTTGTTGTAATCATATGTAATTGATCTAGAAAGTCTACATCACATTAAAAATTACTTGATATATACAGATTTCATAAATGTTGTTTAAAATGTAAATTAAAAAAATATTTTGTCAAGAAGTATAAAGGTGTGCTTATAAACGAATATTTACTATCATGTAATATATACAATTATAAAAACACATTGTTTCAATATAGTACACTTCTTTTATTAGAAACATGATTAAGAACAAATTCGATGTTACATAAAAGAAGTAAATTAATTATTTTGCTTGTTGTAAACTTCTTTTAAAAGCCAGTCTCTTGTTTGCAAATCCTGCTCGGTAATTGGTTTTCTCGGTTGATACATCAGAGTTCCACATTGACCACACCTTATAAGTTGAATTCTTAAAAAATCAACGTAATCGATGGGGCTGATAGTATCCATCCAGTACACATCACGTCTTCCACATGAAATGAATGATGTACAAAACCCTTTCAGTTGCTGTTCACACACCTTAGCGGGAAAGTCTGGTTCTTGATCGGTTGGCAGCATAATGCAAACTATTTGAAGTCTTGTGTGTATATTCTAAATCTTAACATATATGTATTCCTTTATACAATCAACCTATCCCCCAAAAATTAAATCACCTTGAAAGTCAGGGTCACGTTTTAATCTTAACGAAGTCGACCGTTAGCCCTACGAAATCACGACCTTGAATGAGTTTAAGTGTGAAGAACGGTAAGAATCGGTGGGAGCAGAATCTGTAGTGGGGGAAATAGACAGCATAAAAGCGGGTTGCTTGCGAGAAGTTCTTCAGTGTAAAATACACATCTTTACCTTACGCGCTTAAAAGTTTACAGTAAAAGTGAAGAAATTAGAAGAATTGCCAGTCAACTAATCCAACTGATTGGAAACGCTACCCAGGAATTTATCGGCGAACTGGATGAGTAGGAGTTCCTAACGCCAGATGATTTCCAGGCATTTTGGCAGACGAATGGAGAGGAGCAACGGCAAGAAGTGGACTTTCCGGACGATGGGATGGACCAAGTATTAGAGCAGGTCGTGGACCACCTGAGCAAGACCGAGCAAACCCAAGCTACTGGTGGGATTTGTGGGCGTCGCCACCAAATTAAAGAACAAGTTGTAAAATTCACGTTAATTTTGACCATGTCTTGCATGATTTTGAAGTTGTAAGATTATACAAGAGACGATGTCCGATATTAATGAAGGTATCGTTACCGATGCTGATATGACCGATCAGAAATGTTCTAACCACAATAGCAGCTTACAAAAACATATGTCTTTACCAATGTTTCACAATTTTCAACGTCAAGTTATTTATTCTTGAAGCAGCATTGTGTCACTTTGGATATGTGATCAACTAACTACGATAAAATATTTTGTGTCCCTAAAAAGGACCGTTTTGGGGTGGTTTTAGAGGGAAACCTAGAGTGGTTGTTCCCCTCTCGCGATCTACACCGATCGTGGTGCAGGTCGCCGTCTTCGCGCCTCCTGTCGACGGACCCGACGACGCTCCGTTAGCTCTGCTAGCAGTGCCACCCTTTCTTCAGGACCCAGCAGCATTGCTGGTTCGTCCACTACTTCAACCGGCTCTGTTGGAGTCGGCTCCGGTGCTGGCGGCGGTCTCGGTTCCGCCCGTACTATAGCCGTTGGTTTGTTGGCATTTTTCGAACGCCACAATAGCATCTTATTTTTTCCTCCCTTGTAGTCTTCAACATGAGTCGATCCCACTTCATGGTTGAATGACTAATTTTAAAAGAATTTTACGGTGGTGGGGGTGAGCTGTTCTAACGTATCCTTTCGGAGTAACAAATTCGAAATAAAGAACAAGTTGCAAAATTCACGTTAATTTGGGCCTCAGCGAAAAATTGATATCATTCCAATCTATACAGACTTGTAACATGTGATCAACTTTTTAAATCAACACCTTCGCCATCACTTTTTATAGAAGTTCACTAGAAGCTTAGAGAAAATTAAAAAAAAAACACGAATACTACATATTTCTGTCTTTATTGGGTACATGAACATTAATGTAATTTAATTTCTAAGCAAAACAAGGGAATAAACGATGTTATAGTTAAAGGTATTTCTGGACATCTTTCTCTAACTTCCCAATATTATCCCCATGCGCTTTACTCAGGTCACTATATATGTATTGTTTCATTTGTTGCATAATTTCACTTATCCTATAATGTATGTGTACTTCAAGATATTTTTTTGCAGTATCAATAGTAATAAATGAAGACTCTTTCACAGCATTGTGCGTCTCCTGAACACATTTAACAAGGTGTACATCAACATAATTTCGTGTAACCCCATCTTCTCCTTCTATAGGTTCTCCTAAATTACATAATATTTTTACATAAAATCATCACCTACCGTTTTAATATATATGCAATTTGTTTTTGTAAATGTGTAAAATATTATACAGTTCCAATATTATCAGGCTTTACACTTTCTTTTGATGCAGACTATTGCCGTAATCAGCCGCAGGAGACTATTACCCCGTAAGTAGATAAGCAGCAAGAGTTCTGGCTCAAAATCCCAAGTATTTTCTTATGGAGGTTCATTCTGCATTTTTTGGTACCGACGCCTTCAGGGCGTGGTTCAAAATTAGACGTCGCGAGGCCACATGAGTGACGTCACCTGTCATCTCTCAACTGTCACCTGCCACCAGTCAGACGCCATCTGTCAACTGTCATCTGTCAACTGTCATATGTCAACTGTCAACTGTCACACTCTTGGGCGTTAGTTACTTTGGCCTTAACTACTTGGGACTGGAACTACTTGGGGCTTTAACTACTTGAGGGGGGCATCAACTACTTGGGGCACTATTTATTTGGAACCTAACTGCGTCGGACATTAGTACTACTCAGTAAGAATATTATTCCATGTAAAAATGACGTCAAAAACTTTTTTCTTTATTTTTGCACATGCTGGGATTGGAACCCGGGACCCGCATATTGGAACAGCAACGTTCTAGCCGACCTGGCCATCGGCTTCTCAAAAAATATTGTACTGATGAGATATAGACTTGCAGCTAGAAGAGCCCTCATTTTCAATTAGAAATTTAACATACGTCACGTGTTGAGAATGATGTTAGAAGTCATGTGTAAAAGGATGTTAGCTGTCACCTGTCATTTAGGATATGTCAACTGTCACCTGTCACTCGTCAAACGCCAAAATAAAAATTTAACATACGTCGCGTGTTCAAAATGGCGTTATAAGTCATGCATAAAAGCATACCGGCTATCACTTGTCATCTTCGATGTGTCAGCTGTCACCTGTCACTTGTAAAACGCTAAAATAGAAATTTAACATAGATAACGTGGTAAAGATGACGTCTTCATATGTATGAAAAAATTTTGTCTGCTGTCACTTGTCATCTTCAAAGTGTCAACTGTCACCTGTCACTTGTCAAATGTCAAAATGGAAAACTGACATATAGAACGTGTTCAGGATGACGTCAGACATCGCATAAAGAAAAATACGGTAATCGGCCCTTTGGTTCCAGCAGTCACATGTCACCTGTCACTTATCAGACGTCAAAACTAAAATTTAAAATACGTCACGTATTCGGGACGGCGTCAGAAGGCGTTTAAAAAAAGAATGGCGGTGATCGGCCGTTTGGTTCCGCAGATATAGTTTTTTTTATCATTAGCGACCTAACGGCTGAAGGGGGAGGGATGAAATTCGGATGTTTGAGAGACAGGGGAAAAGATGTTTCAACTGTTGTAAAAACTTCGAAAATCTCGACTAAGGTCGTCGATAGAGGTCTTTCTAACTAAAATGCGACTTTCAGAGTAGTGCTCTAACGGTAAGAAGGGAAGGATTCCGAATGGTGGGCAGAGAGAGACTCGTTTAAATAAACCGAAAACTAATAAATATATACTGTTTAAGTACTAAAATACCCTTTTAGGTATACTAGGGTTATTCAAAACGTAGAAAGAGATAGAAAAATAGAGACAAAATAGTAGGGAATACGTACAAGATATAAGAATATAGTGCAATGTTTCCAAAGACAAGTAGTTGCCATGAAAAGATATGTTAGCGAACACAGGAAAAATAAACCCGAGGATGATACAAGTAGTTAATATTCCATATAGATCTGTCGGAGGAGGGCAAGTTAAAAGAGACGAAAGAAATGTTGAGGAAAGTGATATCCCACAAGAAGTGAATAGAACAACTGTATGAGGTTTAAAAAGATTATAAAGGAAACAAAGACCTCTAGAAAACAGCTCAGAAACCACTATTAAACAGCTAAAAAAGGTAAAAACATATAAAAAACAGACCCCTGTTTCTGGAAACAACTAAAAAACAGCTAAAAAACAGCTAAAAACAGACCCCTGTTTCGGGAAACAGCTAAAAACAGCTAAAAAACAGACACCTGTTTCTGGAAACAGCTAAAAACAGCTAAAAACAGACCCCTGTTTCAGGAAACAGCTAAACACAACTAAGAAACAGACCCTGTTTCTGGAAATAGCTATGAAACAGCTAAAACAGCTAAAAACATATCCTGTTTCGGAAAACAACTCCTAACAGCTGTGAAACAACTAAGAAATAGGTCTTGTTTCTGGGAACAATAATTCGTATTCGTACTTGCTAATATAGAAACAATATACAGACTATTTTCTTCGGAAATATACGGGTACTAATGTTGCTGCTAATAATCAGACATTTATCTGTTTAAAAATAAGCATCCAGTCTTATGTCACCCATCATCTTCAATGTGTCAACTATCACTTCTCAAACGGCAAAATAAAAATTTAACATAGGTCACGTGTTAAGGATGACGTCATAACATAGACGTAAAAGTATATCAGCTGTCATTTGTCATTTTCGATATGTCAACTATCGCCTGTCACTTGTCAAACTTCAAAAATAAAGATTCAATGTGCGTCACTTGTTAAGGATGATGTCATAAGACATATGTAAAAGTATATCAGCTGTCACTTATCATCTTCGATGTGTCACCAGTCACTTGTCAAATATCAAAATTAAAAACTGACATAGGTCACGTGCTGTGGATGATGTCCGAAGGCGTGTAAAAAGAAACCTTGACATGCGTAAAAGTATGTCAGCTGTCACCTGTCAAACGACAAATTAGAAATTCAACATAGGTAACGTGTTGAGGATGACGTCTTAAGA
Organism: Philopedon plagiatum; assembly: GCA_963971165.1. Classification (NCBI taxonomy): domain Eukaryota; kingdom Metazoa; phylum Arthropoda; class Insecta; order Coleoptera; family Curculionidae; genus Philopedon; species Philopedon plagiatum. The sequence continues at coordinate 53,725,862 of OZ020190.1, forward strand.
CATATGTAAAAGTATGTCAGCTGTCACTTGTCATCTTCAATGTGTCAACTGTCATTATGTACGCAAAGATCGGGATTTAGAATGTAAAATTCGGTATCTTGATGAGGACAGGTGATAAAAACGTTGAGCAGTAGAAAATAAAAGACTTGAAAAAAAAATATACCTAATTATTCCACCATCCAGTATAGCTAATTCTCCAAGTTAAAATAATGTTGGCGGAAAGTATGAGGGCTTCCGGTCGGTCTTATTTTATGATTGGTAAATACAAAGGTAAAACCAATATTACAAACTTTAAATTCAACATTATTCAGATGATTATTATTGAGAGTAAGATTTATAATACTTATTAAACCAAGGCATTAACAAGTACAAAATAGCACCTTAACAGAGCTGCCAGGCGTGAACTGAGCCCTCAAGGGCGCTCCATTTTCGATTTTTAAGGATAAAAACGAAAATTTTGAAAGTGAAAGCCATAGTTTTTAATTAAACGAAAAACTTTTAAACATATCTTTATTTTAAAACCAAACATATTTACAGTGTATATTTATAAGTGTTTTAAAATGTGTTATATATCAACAAGTAAAAATTGCTTATCTTCTTGATCCTATTCCTCCATTATGCTATAATGTCCCCAAGGTAATGTAGTAGGTGAAGTCTTCGATATTCTTCTCTTATCGTCGTGGGGGCTTAATCCTATTTTAGTTTGCTGTATTGTGTGGAGTTCATGCCATCTAGATCTAATTAGTTTTTGTGAAATACATTTTTCGGTAAATGTTTCCAAACAGGTGACATAGTCCTCGAATGTAATATCAGCTTTGATTACAGACTTTTTTATACCCTTAATCTTTTTTGTTATACCCAAGTTCGCCAATGCTCTATCTAAATCAGCACGTTCCTTATTAGCATTCTCCAATTTCATACGTGATGTCTCTATTTCTTCAGGTGTGTACAGAACTTTAGTTGCATACATTTTCGATCTAAGTCCAATGAAATGCGTCATAATTCGACCATTGTTTTCATCCTTCATCATACCCAGAACTTTCTTATTAACTTTCGGAATCCCATATACATTATTTTCTGGGTAATCACTGGTATCAAAATACTGATGACAATCTGCTTTAATAACATCATAAACGTTTTCATGTTTAATTTCGTAAATAAGACTGTCTGTGTCAGTATATAACACTTGACAACGATCTCCAAACGTCCTATTCATATAATTATAGTGAAAGTCATAAATGGTTGTCTTGGCCAAGTCCAAAATACACATACCCACATAGATTGGTTTGTTGAAATAAATATTAGTTTTTGCCAATTCAATAATAACTAAATCTTCACTTATAATAGTACTGCTTCTAAATTCGGGCCTTGATACTAAAGCTTCGGCGCCATATCTACCATCCCATTCAGTTATCAATTTTACATTAGAATGATTTCGAATGTTTTCCATGGTCTTCCCAAATACCGCGTTGTTCATTAATTTAAACAGATTCTTTTCAAAATCGTTCTTGGCATCTTGACGAAGTCTAATGTTGAGGTCGATATACTCTTTTAACCAAGGCGACTGCTTAAAACTTAAAACACGATGTATTTTTGTTACTTTTATTCCCAATGTCAAAGCTTGCTGTAAATTTCTATAGTGAATGACGTATTCGGATTTATCATACAGCGTTGCCAACAGTTTTTCATTTTTAGATCCTTCAGGTGTTGCATGCTGTGGACAGGGTGGGAGATCGGAAAATTTATCATGAAGTGCTTCTGGTATTTCCAAATCTACTTCCAAAATATAGCCAATATCTGCCTGATCGGCAAAATCTCGAATATTCAGTTGAGAAATTTCACTGTCAGATAACCAGTTAAATCCTCCGCATGGTAGGTACTGCGACATCGCCCAGCCATATTGATTATTAACGTCGTAATACATTAAATATGAGTCCTCCTTGGTAGAATCATAATCAGGTAAAAATTTATTATTAGCTTCAGCATACCTTTTTGAGCACTGGCTTAGCCCACCGCGAATACCTTTTTCAATAAAATATATCATGTCTAGTTCAGTTAAAAGCTCGAGTTTGGTGTTATTTGATCTTTGCATTTGAAACCACATATTTTGCCAGGCGTAACCAGGTAAAGTATACGACCATGCGGGATCCAACCCATATGTTTTGTGCGACGTGTTGCGAAATTTTTCAAATACATCAGCCAACAGTAGAATATCAGTCTTCATATACAACTCTGAATATTCACGCATTGTTTTGCAGTTAAAACTGTTCCACACTCTTTGTGCATGTGCATACTCTTCATCGCAGATCGGGGAATCGTTCAAACTATTGTAAAATTCCAGTTTTGTTGGTAGTTTATGTTCTTCAAGCCTTTTCCAACCATCCATAAAGTCGTATGGAAATACGCCCTTTCGACACAATAGCGAGTACTGCTCTTCTGTTAGGTTCTCAAATTCTGAATTAAGAATTGGATAATCAGGGAGATCTGCAGCCAACTTATCCAATCCGGAAGCCAGAAATCTAAAACTGTCGACGAATCGGAATTTAATTAAGCTATCGAGAATATGTTTGGTGAAAGAAATGTATTTCTCTTTGTTGACAGGTACCTCGGCTAAAGCTTTAATAACCATATGACCATCATAACAACTCAAGTTATGAAACAGGACCGGTATGGTGCAGTCATCTTGATAATTTAGATTACAAACCTCGTGGGCGGCGGCTCTTATTTTCCGCGTGAAGTGATTGTGATCTCTAACCTTTTTATCTCCGGCTACAAAGGGCTTTTCACATATATGGCAGATGGTAGCATTATTAAATTGTTCTTGTTTCTCGGGTGTTAAGCTATCCATGGGTAAATCGCATGAAAATACCGTTTCCACATCTTCTGCAAAATCTTGAAGCTCTTTTACGAACCACTCCATACAGTCCCGTCCAGTATATGACTTGTAAAATGTTAATGTGTCATCGTACTGACATTTAACGTCATACCCGACGCTGTAGGTACATGTTCTTGCAGATTTTGTGGATTTTTCTTCACGTCATCTGCTTCAGGAACCAGCAAACACTCAGTATCGGCATATATTACAAAGGGTGCTTTTTCCTTGTACTTAAAGTCCTTAAATTCAACCCACTCCTTTTCTTCTTTTCGAGCTTGCGGAATGGTGGTACCATTGTTTAGTTTTAAACAATCTTTGGTATGTAAGCGTAATTTCTCTTCAGAACGAAAGTAATGTAAACAGCGATCACAAAGGTACTTTTGGCCATTTTCTTTACTAAGTTGCGATGACAAAAGACGAGACATATTTTTTATCCAAACGTAATGAAGCTTAACTGGGGACAGATCATTGTAGCTATCCTTGGTTACGTAATCATCCTGTATTAGAAGTAAATTTACATGCGTTTCTAGTTTATCCTTGGTCAAATAATAGGGTATAATCTGAAAGTTCTTCTTTGACCTCTTTTCTAATCTATACACATTTACAGAGATGTGATTCTGTTTTTCAAATCGCGGAATCTGCCGTATCGTCATGGGGAACTGTATCCCCGTTAAATTAAGCACATCCTTTGGGTTTGGGTATGATGACGTCCGGTCTGAATTCTTGTTGGAAGTTCGATATAATTTCCAACTCGTAATGGATCAAATTTGTTTATGCTAATCATTAAGTTAACGACGCGGGATAGCGCCCAATTGGAGTCTTTTTCCTGAAATTCATCCAAGTTAGTTAATATTGGTTGTATAATATTTTCGACAAACCATAGGTCTAAATTTGTATCTTTATAGATTGGAGCGTTAGCGGTGTTTAGATACTTGTTTTCACACAATTCCTTATCGGTCTTTTGAATTTTAAATTCTCCACACAATACAGCGTTAACCTTCAAGGCATCGTCGTTCTTCAGTGCGTTTTGAATCCTCCTTTTAAACAGGGCAGAAGCATCCTTCAAGAATGATTTTACATCAGTATGCTTGAGATTAATGACGACGCCTGTCCTAATTCGAGATTGGAAGGCTGAATGTAGATCTTCCCATTTCACTCGGTGCGTAGCAGTCTCCTTCCTGGGTATAGATCCGGAACCAGTAACTTTGATAGCTTTAAACGTTTCTCTAAAGCATTTGATCTGACCTAAGCAATCTAATAAATTATTTTTTGCTCCTATTGTTGCGGTATTTTTCAATGCTCTATTTATTAATTTTGAAGCCTGCGCACATTGCTTTAGCCCATCTTTAACTGCATTCTTGTTTCCATTAAGCGAGGGGCTGTAAACTAAAGTTTTGATACTTTCCACCAGTTTATCAGCAAAAGACATTTTGGAGCTGGAACAATATTTATCGATAGAATACTAAAGACTGGAGCTCGCACGTCTACTCTCTTGAACACACACAACATTAATGAGCTTGAGTATAAATTTGACCTCTATTTATAACCTCGGTTAGGGTTGTTAAAGCAAAATTTTTAGGGTGTGTTCAGAAATTAGGGTGCGTTCGGAAAAGTACCTTTAATGTGAAGTCAAAGATTAGTATGCAGTAAAAGTTTAAGATAGGTATAGAGCTAAAATATTCTGTTCCCTAAACTTCGATCAATTAATAGAAACTATCTTTAACCAAACAAACAGTTACAGCTTTCCCAATCTTAAGTCTATCTCTCTCTTAGCAGTTGATTATCACAAATTCGAAATATGGGAAGCTCCAAATCATTCCCAAAGGAGCTTCCCAAATGAGCTTTCAAAACCATTCCCAATCCACCCACTCTCCACCCCACCAAATCCAGTCTCCACCCCACCAAATCCCCCCACTCTTCCCCCACCAAATCCCCCTACTCCCATACCAAAATCCACCCACTCTTCACACTACCAAATCCCCCCACCAAATCCCCCCACCAAATCCCCCCACCAAATCCCCCCACTCTCCACCCCACCAAATCCCACCACTCTGATATCAAATCCAGCTCCAAAGGAGCTTTCAAAACCATTCCTCCTACCAGCTTTTCCCACACCACTTTTATTGCTATAAATTCTCAATATTTACAGTATTTAACACAATTCAGATCATGTCTGTAGCTAGCCATATAAAGTAGACTAATGTAGTTATTTTTATTTATTTCAAAAATAAACTTATATTTTAATAAATGTATTTTTTTATAAATGTCAAACAAATAATTAGGAGTATTATTTATTATTGCTGGACCATGTATATTATTAAGATCTTAATTCCCCCCGTATATACAATTTAATATAGAGAAGCTCATTTCTCACGTTTGCATGCGTTCAACGAACGCCTTTCACCTGGCTTTGTTTAAGTAAGTATATTTGCACATGTTGCATATGATATTACATAATTTCTGTGTTCGAGTTGATTACTTATAAAAAGATATGTAACCAAATGTTTTACATTTTGCAGATGGTATGATTTATTTTTGTACTGAGTTGACTCTTTAGAAAATTATACGGTTATTTTAATTCCGCTAATGGAATATCTTCTATACTTATTCAAAACGATAGTGATTTAAACACTATAGAACCAGTAAGAATTATATGTTGTTGGTGGGTCTTAAAAGTAAATGTACTTAATTTATTAATTGTTTCTTTTTATTTATTAAATAAAAATAAGCGATGTAAATTAGTGAGAGGTATTCTTAGATAATTAACGGATAAAATAAACCCAAAAAGAATCACTAAATTGCATGCGTTCAACGAACGCCTTTCACCTGGCTTTGTTTAAGTAAGTATATTTGCACATGTTGCATATGATATTACATAATTTCTGTGTTCGAGTTGATTACTTATAAAAAGATATGTAACCAAATGTTTTACATTTTGCAGATGGTATGATTTATTTTTGTACTGAGTTGACTCTTTAGAAAATTATATGGTTATTTTAATTCCGCTAATGGAATATCTTCTATACTTATTCAAAACGATAGTGATTTAAACACGATAGAACCAGTAAAAATTATATGTTGTTGGTGGGTCTTAAAAGTAAATGTACTTAATTTATTAATTGTTTCTTTTTATTTATTAAATAAAAATAAGCGATGTAAATTAGTGAGAGGTATTCTTAGATAATTAACGGATAAAATAAACCCAAAAAGAATCACTAAATAGGGTAAATAGTGTAGAATAATGTCCGTTAAAAATAGGATTTGTCGGAAAAAATCAAAAAATCAGATTTTTACCCCTTAAATACGCTCCTGGATGACCCATTCGGTATTCATTTTACAGTGAGATTTGTAGTTATTTTTATTTATTTCAAAAATAAACTTATATTTTAATAAATGTATTTTTTTATAAATGTCAAACAAATAATTAGGAGTATTATTTATTATTGCTGGACCATCTATATTATTAAGATCTTAATTCCCCCCGTATATGCAATTTAATATAGAGAAGCTCATTTCTCACGTTTTCCAGCGTTCAACGAACGCCTTTCACCTCGGTTTGTTTTTATTTGCTATATGCACATGTTAATAGTTACATAATATAAAGATATGTAACCAAATGTTTTACATTTTGCAGATCGTATGAATTTATTTTTGTACGGAGTTGACTGTTTAGAAAATTATGTTGAGTTCGCAGAGATATTTCCTGGTGGCAGATGCAGATGCAGATGGCTGATGGCAGATGCAGATGTTCTTGCACATGTTAATACTTAGTTACATAATATAAAGATATGTAACCATATGTTTTACATTTTGCAGATCGTATGATTTATTTTTGTACTGAGTTAGAAAATTATGTTGAGTTAAAGAAATTAAATTCGCAGAGATATTTCCTGGTTTTACATTTTTTCAGAGTGGTCTAATAGCTGCTCCCAGGCTTTAATGTTATATGATATATGACATATGTTATATGTTTAAAGTATTGTAATAGAGGCGGGACTGACGTAACTAGAAAAGTATTATTAGTTTTAGAAATTTTTATTTTAAAGTTGCCTATAAAAGCACAACTTTTCCGCTCCAACTTTAGTACAACAACTTAGAGTTTAAAGCCAACTAATCCTAAACAAAAGAAAATGTGTTCAAAACCTTCAATTGCGCAAATGGCTAAACTAGACGGTCGCATCAGTGTTTTACAAAATGTGATACTTGTACCTGCAAGATAAGAGAATGATGAAGTTCAGGAAGCAATACATAATTTAGTAAATCAGCATGAGCTTCCAAATCACAATGAAGTTGAAAATATTTTGGAGAATGGGGTCTTACTCAACGAAATCAATGGAGAAGTTATATTGCCAAATGATGACCTACTGAACGAAAATGATGTCGACAACGAAACTAACACCGAACCTGCTAACGAAACTGACACCGAACCTGCTAACGAAATTGACGCCGACCCTGCTATCGAAAATAATATCGGCGAACAATTAATTATGAATGATATAGAAATGTTGGACGAGATAGAAGAGGAACAATTTAATATGGAAGCCTTATTGACTATTGAACGCGATTTTAATTTGGAAGAAATTAGACACACGCGGATGGAAGTTCAACAACGACTAGATCATTTTTCAACAATGGTTAGACATTGTAATGAGTTAATAGACCTTCTCAATACCAGAGAACAAGCAGTTGTAAACAATTACCAGGCAATAGTGGAGCAAAGAAGACTCATGGATTTATTAAATAGAAATTAAGAAACTTTACAGTTTTTATCAGTGGTAGTAAAAATTAGAAATAATGTGTGTGTAATTTTTTGCCTACAATTTTTTCTTCAAAGACTTATGGACTTGGTAAATAAGAATATTAATGAACTTTAGAGTATAACTTTATAAATATATTCAAATTAAAAAAATGATTTGTTAGTTTTGTGAATTTTATGTTGACAATAAAAAATGTTTTTAGTATTTAAATAAGTTTAAAAACGTATTTTGGTAATATCCAAGCAAAGAAGTCTATGGACTTATTAAATAGAAATCAAGAACCTTTACAGTTTTTATCAGTGGTAGTAAAAATTAGAAATAATGGGTGTGTAATTTTTTACCTACAATTTTTTCTTCAAAGACTTATGGACTTGGTAAAAAAATTAATGAACTTTAGAGTATAACTTTATAAATATATTCAAATTAAAAAATAATTTGTTACTTTTGTGAATTTTATGTAGACAATAAAAAATGTTTTTTGTATTTAATTAAGTTTAAAAATGTATTTTGGTAATATATGGTTTTGAATATATTTTCTTTTGTTTAGGTTTAGTTGCCTTTAAACTCTAAGTTGTTATACTAAAGTTGGGTGTAATTGTGTAATTCTTCATAATAAAAAAATGTTTATTTAAATTAATCCAGTATTATTTATATCTTCCTATATTAAATAAATAAAAATCACACGAAATATCCACATAAATTTAACTTCCTGGTTATTTTAATTCCGCTAACGAAATATCTTCTATACTAATTTAAAATGATAGTGATTTAAACACTATAGAACTTCAAAGTAAAAATTATATGTTGTTAGTGGGTTTTAAAAGTAAGTGCACTTAATTTATTGTTTATTTTTATTTATTAAGTTGGTAATAATCATGTGCTTGTATTTGTAGAAAAGCCCTAAAAATCACACTACTTATTAATTATATAAAATACAGTACTTACAACTCTATCATGAACATTATGACAATTTTCCCTAATTCACTTCAGTATTAGCACATTAAAACTTTATTTTAAAAACATATTTTTACACTGCTTTTAGTAACTGACTGCATTGAACTAAAAAGCCATGTGTCGCACAAAGACTTGGGTTTTGCGTGGGAAGAAACCGTATGCTAATAAATATTTGCAGATGGTAACTGTTCGTTGCGAGAAACGCAGCAAGCTTTTATTTTAGATAGAATAATAAAGAAAAGAGCTGGAAGACTTGCCGGAAAGCCGTTTTTACACTAAATCAAAACGTTTTGCCGACGTCTTTTTTACTATAATAATTCTTTCCTCTATGCACCCAAAAATGTTACCAATAACTACAACTTTGCCGAAACAGTAACCTTTTATGAACTATGAGATTTATTAAAATAAAATTTTAAAACATGACAGTAGTAGAGTAGTTGTACGTGGCTCCCACTCATATATTGACCTTGAGCTTGACCTTGAGTAACCTTTAATAGTAGAAGCACTAGTATGTGGAGCTGACCCCCCTCCCATGTTGTTAAATATAAAGTTTTTTATTTTATTATATTACATCTTTTTTTAATATCCAAGAATTGTGTGATTTGTCCATTCCCAACCATTTGACATAAACTTTATTTCCCTTTCTTCTTAGCACCTTTTCCACGAGATACACGTTTGGATGTTTGACTTTCTGCAACTCCGGTTCATAAAAACTACCTAAAATTAGTTCATTTTTGTCATCTGTCAGCAGATATGTTCTTGGATTGGTTAATTTAATTTCTTTAATTTGAAAAATGTCATTTGACCAATTTGGTGTATATCCCTTTTGGAAAGCCTCCCTGTATTTACTTATTCGAACAAAATCCCCTTGTTGAAATTGTGATTTTCTGGGGTCAATTGTCTTTATATTATTATAAGTTGATTTTAGAACATCTTTTTCATTTTCTTCATTTATATCTATAGGTTTTAATCCTGTTGTTCTATGTTTAGTTGTATTATACTTAAAAATAATATTATTTAAGATATCTAACCATTTATAATTTCCTTGCAAGCTAAACTGTTTCCACATGAGAGTTTTTAAAGTTCTGTTGACCCTTTCAACAATACTTGCTTTGACTGGAAAATGCACTGTAGTGATTAATGTTATATTTTTCCTTTAATTTATTAAAGTTTTTGTTGAAAAATTCTCTTCCTTGATCCGTATGTATGTTAGTTGGAGGAGTTTTCGCAAGCTTTAAAATTTTTTCCATAGCTAAAGTCACTTCCTCAGCAGTTTTCCTTTTAACAGGTTGAACCCAAACATATTTGGAAAATGTGTTTATAACAACTAAAATATATCTATATCCTTTATTTAGTTTTGCATAAGGTATCATTTCCACCAAATCCGCTTGCCATAAATCGTTTAAATTTTTAATAATAACATGACGACGTTTATAATTTTTTCTAGCAGGTTTGTGTAATTCGTTGACCAAATCTTCCTTGATGTTGGTTTGTTTACTCATGACTTCTAAATGTTTAGTTTGTTACTTCTACAGGGAATTTTATTAACAATTCGCCATAAAAATCTTCTAAATGACTACCTTCAGGACGATGAAAAGAAAGAACGTCCCCTTTCTTTAACCGAATACCCACAGGGTCGGTGATCTGTTTTCCATTAATTTTTAAGAAATCATATTTTTTTGGATACTCTGCCCCAATTATTGTAGCAGATTCCATAGGAAAAACATATGTAATTCGTTTGTCTTGTAAAAGTTGGTAAACCCTATCGGATAGAGAGTAGATTCCCATAAAAGATAATACCAAATTATACCAAAGTTTAACTGCACTAAGATCAACAAGTTTTATAATGTTATGTTCTTCAGATGAAAATTTATTATCCTTGCCAAAGATGTGGGAACCAAACTTGTCAATAGACATGGTTGTTGTCAGCGGTAGAATAAGGAATAAACATGTGTGAATTAGTATTTATTCAATTCTTTTTGCTTCTCTTAGTTCTTCTAAAATCGATATTATTTCATTTTGATGACCAGTATGTCCAGCCATTTGTGATGCTGTCAATAATTTTAATCTATCAATTATCTCATTTATATCGTCATAATATACATAATCTAATTTCTTTTTTGATAAATTTAACATAGCTCCCCCCCTTTTTGAACCAAGTCTTGTTGTTCTTTGTCGCGTTTGAGGAGGTTGTAATCTCTCCAGGTTGGGGACACTAGTGATACTTGAAGTGCTAGAAGCACTTTTCGGTTTAATAATATTGTTTTCTATTAAGTACGGTTTAATAATTGTAAGATACTTTGGATCAGTGGTGCCATGAATTTGTTCGTTAACATCATAATTTCTCCTGTAAGCATTAGTTCGTGTCAAAATATCTATATAATTTTCAAGATCGGTGGAGGTGAAACCTTTGGGATCTTGAAAAAACAAAAGTTCATATAGTCCAGGGGTACCCTTATATGTCAGATTTTTAACTTCAAAATTCTCTTTATCAAATCCAATTCTCCATTTTTAAGTATCGGTATCATGTCTTAGACCGTGTGTGGGATCCAAATCTCGCTCACCTTTAACTGACGTATCAACAAAAGCTCTTACTAGTGGGTGAAATGCTTCAAGATATTCATTGTAGGCTGGCGATCTTAGTCATTTCTAAAATTTCTTGTCTTGTATCTTCTAGTGTAGGTTGCAAGGTTGATTCATCTTGATTTTCTCTAACTGTAGAGCTTAATCTCGATCTTGACAAAGATTCGTTTTCAGCTAAAAATGCACTGTCACTAGTCTCAAAAATGTCTTCTTGTAAAAATGATGGCGTTTCATATGGTAGATATTTTTGGTAGTTATTAGAATTTCTTCTGGTTATTTCCTTTTTTTGTGGTGTAGAAAACAATGGTGGTGAATACACTTCTTTTTTAATGAACGGTTCTGTTTTAATTGTCTGAATTAACCCATGCAAAGGTTGAGTTATTGGTTTAAATTCTTTTTCCATACGAATTTCTTTATCAGATAAATTTGATTTTAAAGCTTTATACTTTTGTCTAACGACTTTTCTAGTTTTTCTTCCTAGATTTGTAGAATAAATTCTTTTAGGCGGAAATAACTTTGCTATAATATTTTTGTACTTCCAATTAGCGCTTGAAATAATGCGCTCATCTTGGCTAAAATTCCTCCTATGAACGTTGGTAAGAAGTAGAATTTCTTTGTAGTCATTTAAGTCCTTTGTCGAGAATCCTTTTGGATGCGTACTTGTGAGTAAACTTAATAACCCAGTCGTTAAAGTATATATATCATTGCAAATTAATAACTTTTTATTATTATGAATCTTTACCGGAATATTTCCAATAAAGTACTCACTGCCATCAGTTCTAAATCCCATAACGTTTTTATCCGTCATTTCCAGGAGCGTCATTTTAATTTTTCTTTCAACCATCTTACCTCTATATGTCTTGCAAACTAATGAGCATGCAAACTGAGTATTTCACTATTTATTAACCTAACACCACCCTAACACCACCCTATCACCTCCCTATCACCACCCTAACACCACCCTAACACCACCCTAACACCACCCTTACACCACCCTAACACCACCCTAACACCACCATAACACCACCCTAACACCACCCTAACACCACCCTAACACCACCCTAACACCACCCTAAACAACACCACAACACTATCTGACATCCCTATCAACTCCCTAACAACCACATAACCATCCCTAAGCACTTTAAATTCTTTTTCCATACGAATCTATCAGATAAATCTGATTTTAAAGCTTTATACTTTTGTCTAACGGCTTTTCTAGTTTTTACCAACTCTTTCGCTGTTTTTTCGTCCATATTTACAAAAGGTAGGTTGTATACTAGAAAATTATCGTTTTGTCAGAGAGTTATATAGTGGAAATAAAATTATCAAATCCTTTTCTATAACGACCAACATTTAATTCACAGTCTTTATCAATAACGACAAAGTCATATTTATGTTTCCAACAGATTGAACACAAGTTTTTAAATTCTTGAAAGCTCATGTCACCATTTACATGATCATCATATATATGTTTCAAGTTTGTAGCATCCTGTTGAAAAATTACCAAGAGGTTGGCATTATCACGTATAAGTTGTTTAGGGATTGATGAATATGTTTGACACAAATAAAAACAATCTGTATTTTTATGACGTCCAAAACAAAAATAATGCCTCATAAGACTTTGATCAGTGCATACTATATCATCAAATATAATCAGTGAGTTTGGTTTTATTTCATTGGGTGAAACAATATCCTCAGCGTTCGATGATTCAAAATAACCAATAAACTTTAGGGGAGCAAAAAGCCTTTTTAGATATTCATATTTTGATTGATATAAGGATTTTGAGTACACATATATATTTTCAAATCTTAATCCATTAGCGTGTGTTATAAGAGAAATCATAACATTTGTCTTCCCACAACCCGATGGTCCTACTATTAAACATCTTTTACAGTTTCCACCAAATAATTATCAATGTTTTCGATAATTATCATGACATAAATCAAAATTTTTTATCGGTAAAGAAAAATCTTGTTTTTTGATCTTCATTGTTTGAACATCGCTATTTAAGTAAGGTTATTTGCGTTTTAAATCATTTATATATAATGATTAGACATAATAATGTCATTCACTGCGTGGAAGGACAGAGAAAAGGTAGTGGTTTATTAAATACTCTTATTAATAAATTACCCATAGAGCTCCATATTCCTTCTTATAACTTTTGCGGACCTGGTACAAAGTTAGACAAAAGGCTTGCCCGAGGTGATAAGGGAATTAATGTATTAGACGAAGCTTGCAAAGAGCACGATATAGCATATTCGGAATATTCCGATTTAAAAAACAGAAACGAGGCAGATAAAGTATTAGCTAAAAAGGCATTTAATAGATTTAAAGCTTCAGATTCAAATCTAGGCGAAAAACTGTCATCATTGGCTATGGCCGGAATCATGAAAGCAAAAACAAAACTCGGTATGGGAATAAGAAAAAGAAGTCATAAACGCAAGAAAGGAGGTCAAATATCCTTTAACCAAGTCGTAAGAAAAGCACGTAAAGAGCTGGTTGGAAAAAAGTTTGCTAATATAAGAAATGCTGCCAGCACAGCTTTATCATCGATTAAAAAATTAAAAATAAAAGAACCTAAACAAAGAATTATTCCAATTCCAAAAACTGGTGGAATTTTACCTTTAATACCTATTTTTGCTGGTTTATCTGCTCTAGGAGCCCTAAGCGGGGGCGCTGCTGGCATTGCCCAGGCAGTAAATTCCGCCAAAAATGCACAAAAGAAGTTAGAAGAACAAACAAGACACAACAAAGAAATGGAAAAAATATCAATTGGAAATGGTCTTTATTTAAAACCATATAAGAAAGGGTGTGGTCTATATTTAAAACCATATTCAAAAAACTGTTAAATTTGTTACCTCGCCGACCTTTGACAAATATAGATTTATTAGAGTATGTCAAATTATTCAAGTTGCCACATTTTAGAGGTGTCTTTATGAGAAATAAGTTACCCAAAAAAATAAGAAAATATGAAACAGGTATTATAAATTTAGATGACGATATGGGGGAAGGCACTCACTGGACAGCGTATGTTAAAAATAATAATAACATAATTTACTTCGATAATTTTGGAAATTTACGACCACCAAATGAAGTTATAACTTATTTCTATAGCGATGGTAGCAACCACAATATTAAATATAACTATGATAAATATCAATCTTTTAATACCTCAACTTGTGGACAGTTATCATTACAGTTTATTTATAATAATACGTAACTGTGTTTCCATTTTATTCTTATTACGACCATCATGTCGTTTACTATAGCTCTTTCCGCAAATTCAGCGATACTTCAAGCAGACTTTCATCCACCCATTTACTTAGATCCTAACACTTCCTACGTTGTCGGACTTACCAACTTTGAAACTTTTAATGCAATACCAAATATTGATAAAAGTAATAATAAAGTATATTTTGGAAAAAATAATGAATTTTTAACAATTCCTACGGGAAGTTATGAAATGGACGATGTTAATAAATATTTACAGAGTGAATTCCAAAAAAGAAATATTTCGTTTCACCTCTATGCAAATAACAACACATTAAAATCAACAATAAAGTCTACTACAGATATTATTTTTAAAGATGGTACAATAGGAAAACTTTTGGGTTTTAATAATGGGATAATATCTGGTGATGGAGTTCCAAGAACATCGCAAAATCCAGCAGAGATTATAAAAGTTAATTCTTTATGCATAGACTGCAGTATCGCAGAAGATTCCTATCGGAACGGAAAGCCAGTACACATTATTCATCAGTTTTTCCCTAATGTTAGCCCTGGATTTAAAATAATAGAAAGTCCTCAAAATATTATTTATTTTCCTGTTACAGTAAAAGTAATAGATAAAATAACAATAAAGGTAATAGACCAAGATTTAAATATTGTTGATTTTCGAAACGAAACTGTAACAATAAGGTTGCATATAAAAGAAGTATAATGGTTATCCTTTATAATAGGAAAACCTACAATTTACCGACAAAAATTAATAAAAACTATAAGAAGACTAAACACCGTAAACCAAAGATTAGTAGAAAGAGAAACACACAAGGGATAACACCTGAAAATATAAGCTTTTTGGAATCTCTAGGTTTAAAGGTTTTAGTATAATGGATATCCTTAACGTAGCAGAAGGTATTTTCATAGATAATTCTATTGTGCATTCCGAAGTTCATGGTTATGAACCATACCTACCTACAAAATTGGGAAATAATGATGAAATTATAATACCTGTTCATGAATTAGACAAGTATACTCTTCCTTCCGAAAGCTTTCTTTACATAGAGGGTAAACTAACAAAAGATAATAATGCTGTCTCAAATACATTAAAATTGATAAACAATGGGATTGCATTCCTTTTTAAAGAAATGCGTTATCAACTAAACGGTGTTACAATAGATTCAGTTAGAGATGTTGGGTTAACTTCGACAATAAAGGGATACATGTCGTATAATAAAAATGAATGCAATAAACTTAAAAACGCAGGCTGGTTTCCTATGGAATCTTCACAAGTTGTTGATGCAACAACAGGATTATTCAATGTTTGCATTCCCCTTAAATTCTTAATGGGGTTTTTTGAAGACTACAAAAAAATTATTTTAAATGCCAAACAAGAACTTATTTTAGTACGCGATAACTCAGACAAAAATGCAACAATTAATACTGCAGACGAAAATCCCAAAATTGAGCTTACAAAGCTAACTTGGAATATACCTCACATTTCAGTAGCTATTCCTCAAGAATTGGCATTATCTAAAATAATTAATAAGAATACTGATATAATAATCGCTTTCCGGAGTTGGGAACTGATTGAATACCCGGAATTATTAAAAACTAATCGGCATAATTGGCCTGTCAAAACGTCTACGAAAGTAAATACCCCACGTCATATAGCAATTGCTTTTCAAAAAGACTTAAGGGATAAATCAACAACTGATATGTCTCTATTTTCCAATGTTAAATTACGAAACATCAAAGTATTTTTAAAGTCTGAGAGATATCCCTACAACGATCTATATTTAGACTTTGCTAAAAATAAATTTGCATCGTTATATGAAATGTTTTCACAATTTCAAAAATCCTACTATGGATTAACACCTGAGCCCATTTTTTCTCCAAAGGAATTTAATACTTATGCTCCTATCGTATATATCGATTGTTCACATCAGAAAGAAACAATTGAATCCGGACCTATTGTTATGAGAGTTGATTTTGAATTACATGATGATCTTACAGACAAAATATCTGCCTATTGTCTTATTATGCATGACAAAGTATTTAGCTACAATCCATTAACCAAAAATGTTAGACAACTTTAAAGCGCATGTCTAACTATATAAAATCATTGCTCTACTATTCTTTCCTACCATTATGGGTGAAGAACTGGAACTTCGCTTATCCTACTTTTTAGAAGAGCTGAAAAAATTGAAACAACAACTACAAGAATATTCTGACAAGAAATCTATGATTAAACAATTTTCGCTTATTAAATTATGAGGTTACTAATTGTTGATGTGCAAGGATTTAACATAATAAGAAGTTTATTCCCAAAGAACTGGCTACCTATGATGGAAGCAAGACTTGTCACTATGTTTTTAAAGCACCATTTGATCTAAAATACCTACCACCTGACTTACACAAACAAGCTGTGTGGTTAATGAAAAATCATCACTGTATCCCATGGAATGAGGGATATACACCAATTCACAAGTTTTCTGTTATAATCAAGAATTTAACAGAGAAAGTATATCATGTTTATGTGAAAGGGAGAGAGAAATCCGAATACATTCGAAAATATTCATTAAAACCAGTCATAGAACTTGATGAAAATCCATCGTTACAAGAAGAAGAAGCTCATTGTTTTTATCATTCTAAATCACCATGTATATGCGCACTTACTAATGTATACAATTTATATAATAATTATTTAATGATTGAATAAAACACATAAATGAAATAAAGTTTTTTATTTGTTATAAATTAGGTTGAATTCTTGAATAATTTCAGGTGACAAAAACTTCTTTACTTCATCCAAATGCTCCTCAAATCCCATTTCCTTTATGGTTTGCAGAAAAGTTCTTATATCAGAAGTATGTAAATATATGTTACAGGCTTCTGCAGCTTTTTCATACTTTCTTGCCATATCGATACATTCCTCATACGTATAAAATCGATCGAATCCATACTCGGCTTCATGCTCTGCATCAAATTCTAAATTACTAAAGTGTTGTGATAGATTCTCTATAGCACTTGTTAGGTTATATGCCACTCGTTGAGATGTATATGCTAACCACATCTTGTATGAGTATGTGAGACTTAAAGTAAGTTCAGAGCTTTAAATATTAATTTAGGAGGTGGGAGGAATAAAAAGAAAAATATGTTTATAAATTTTTATTTTCAATACAACTTTTTACAAATTCATTACATGCAAATATTTCTACATCCTCCACAACACAATCTGAGTAAAAGTTTAATAATTCTAAAACACAGCAAACATTTAAACTATTTTCCATAGGTGATATTTGAGAAACCTATGAAGACTTCACAAACACAAATTTGGGGTGGTTACTTATTTGAATAAGTAACCGGGAATTTAGACTGTATGAGGGTGGTTCAAAAATACAAGTATGTTTTCTAACAAAACAACAATATAAAGTATCTTTATTATACTTTAAAAAACAAAGAAAATATTTACCTTTAAATATATAAATAAATTAAAATGATTACTGTGGGTTAGTATCTAACTACTACATTAAACATGTTGCACAAATATTACCAAATAAAAGAAAATACAAGTACCTAAGTACCTTGCCCGACAATAATAAAAAAGCGGACGCACTGTAATAAATCAGTCAAAAATTCGTAGCAATGTTTTTAATTTGCGGAAATAATTCAAAACGGTTGACAATTTTAAGCGCACTGCACTGGTTGTAAGTCAGTGGGTGTTTATTTAATTCAACTTCAATTTGAATCAACAGAGTTATGTTGATATTTCAACTTTTAATCACTAGTCTGTGTTGGGTTCGAAGGACCATTTTTTATATTAAAAAAAGAGAAGCAGTTTGATTTGTTTGCTCAAACACAAGAGTAAAAAATGTTTTTACATAAGAGAAGTTACTTGCATAAACTTTCTGCACATTATAACTGGGTTTATCCTACCTTAATTTCAGCCAACTGGTGGTGTCTTTTCTTTAAGGCCTTCAGAGGAAATCACAACTATTTTCCATTACTTAACACTTGAGGACTGCCAGAACATAGGCGGATTAGAGACTTCAGAAAATAATAACTTTCGTAGTTCACCGTTGCACTGTTGAATTAGCCTTTGCTTAACTGCTAGAGTGAAGCAGTTAATTTAACTTGGGTTGTGACAATAGAGTATGCGACTAATACCGTTAGAGAATAAACGGAATTCAATATGAGTTTCAAACAAGAGTAAAAAACATGAGTACAACCACGAGTATTCAACACGAATAAAAACAACGGTAAAATTTCAATCATAGAAAGCCCGTAAAGCAACTTGCTGCATTTACGGCTTTTGTAGTGAGAGTTTTTCACTTTCAGAGAACAGAGAAGCGACCCAGCTAGAGCGTAAGCGGGCCGCGTGATTTTACAGAGAGAGCTGCAGCAACTGGCTGCCTTTACGACTTGAGAGAGAGTGCTTTTCACTGATTTTCCGGGAGTTTGATCGTTAGAGAATAAACGAATCAAACGAGAGAACTTTCACTAATTTATTAATATACTGCTAGAGCGTAAGCACGTATAATTTTATTTGAAGTTTAAAACACTGTAGAGAATCTGACTGTTATCACTAGAGCGTAAGTGCAGTCGAGAGAGAGATTGCTAGAGCATTAGCATATCACACAATAGAACTTTCAGAGACTTACAGCAACTTTGCTGCTTGTTGAACGTAGAGCAATTTACTAGAGTCCGCGAGAAAAATACGCGGGTTTACAGAGAGCGCAGCGACTTGCTGGCTGTACGACTGGAGAGCGAGTGCTACGGGCGTTTTACGTTTTGCTTCCCAACAAGCCTTCTTGAGTCGGGTCACGAGGGTAAAAGTCATGCATTTCATTGGCTCAACTAGGTCGCGTCAGAAAACGGCTCACGGCTGACTGCGTTGGTCCGCGGTAGATCTCAAAGGATTCTAAGAATTTATGCTATCTGTTTAACTGAGTTTTGAGGCAATAAAATGTCTATTTTTAGCATTTTGACGCGTCGATACGCGTTGTTATGCGAATATTAAGGGAATTTTCTGTTGCAGAATAAAACATTTTTATGCTTTTAGAGACCGAATTTTATGAAATAGAATCTAATTTTATTTTTATACAGAGTGGTCCAGATATTTAAGAAAAACGTAAATCTAGTTGGAGAGTTCTCCAACATATTCCCCCCCTTGAAGTTACCTAACTTCAAAAAAGAAACAAAGAGAAGAAAAGTCATTGTAATGACCTTGACAAGAGAAATTACTAAATGTGAGTTTTTGCTACTACAATTTACAAGGAGGGAAGGCGAAGCTTATTAAACAATGGTTTTAACAGGGAATCGAATACCTATACTAACTATAAAAAGAATAAGAGAGTTTAACAAGAGTTAACAATTTTGAGTAAGGGGCAAATTTTTGCAATAGATCTTTTATAAATGTCATCACTGGTTTTAACGGTTACCATTCTTACTTTTCCGTCACGTCCGGGGGTTGTTTCTACTATTCTTGTTTCATAAATTGAGAGTGAATTTTGAATAAGTTTTGACACCAAAACCATGACACATACGTCCAATCGGGGAAGAGATATTATTTTAAGTGGTGCAACACGAGACTTGGATGAAATTAAGTTAACTAAGACCGTTCCATCAGAATAAAGAGTGCGAAGATATGCGCATGCGGCATATGCGGACATACTGGCGTCAGCAAATCCATGTAATTGACTTTTAACTTTACTTTTATTAAAGAATAAATTTCTAGAAAATTTGATTTGAGACAAATTACTAATATTGTTTATAAAATTTTTCCAAAGTGTAAGAACCTGAGGGTCAGTGATTTCTGTGTCCCAATCTATTTTTAGGAGCCATAATTTTTGCATAATTAACTTTCCTACCACTACTACACACGAGACTAAACCGAGAGGGTCATACATTTTCGCGATAAGAGACAAAATCTTTCGTTTTGTTAGAGAGGTTTCACTTAAGCTATCAGGGGCAGAAAAAACAAAATTATCTGAAATAGGGTTCCACTTTAAACCTAAAACAGCGCTTGGGGATTCGTCAAAATTTAAATCATATTCAATTATTTTTTCTTGTGAAATTTTTTCCAAAAAATTCTGAGAGTTGGAACACCACTTGTGTAAATGAAAACCGGCAGAGTTTACAAGCTTATTGAGTTCGAGATATAACTTGTTTAAATCCTCAAGATTGTCACAACCACAAATTACGTCATCGACATAAGTTTGCGTTAATAGAGCATCGGATGCCAAGGGAAAGTTTTCACGATTTTTCATTGCCAAATCATTTAACACGCGCGTGGCTAAATAAGGGGCACAGTTGGTACCATAAGTAACGGTAGAGAGCTCGATACATTTTAGTTCTTCATCAGGGTTACTTCTCCAGAGAATATTTAGCAAAAAACGATGTTCGGGGTTAATTTTTATTTGGCGGTACATTTTTTCTATATCTGACGTTAATACAAAATTAAAAGATCGAAATCTGCACAAAATGTCATAAAGGTCAGGCTGCACCTGAAAACCTTTGAGGGTTACGTCATTAAGAGAGTTGCCAGAACTTGTTTTGCAGCTGGCATCAAACACTACTCGACTTTTTGTACTTATACTATTTTCGCGGAGGACTGCGTGATGAGGTAAAAAATATTTATTAACTTGTTTGTTTTCTGTAGTGTCCTTATGTAGAGAGAGAGGTACATATTTGCCGTGGTTTAGATCTGTGTAGTCGTCGATAAATTTCGTATAATCTTTTTTCAAAATGGGGTTATTTTTGAGTTTATTTTCGAGATTTAAGAATCGTTTCTTGGCTATGTAAAATGAATCACCTAGTTTTTCATTTTCTGCGGGAGATTTTAATGGCATGTCTACTTGATATGTACCATCGGGCAAAACTTTTGTAGTGCTTACAAAGAGATGTTCAATCTGTTCATCTTCAGGGCTAAGAGGTGTCTTTTGCGGCAGTTCCTCGACTGTCCAAAATTTTTCAACTAAATTATTCAAAGTAGAGTCAGAGTTTTCCGTTTGCAAAAAGAGAGAGACATTTTCTTGCACATTGTGAAGTGCGGGGTAAGAGAGAGGTGACGTAGTACACAGCTGTGTGCTACGGCGAGCAAAGGTCATACGAGTGGGTATGCAACCAGCAATTACCCAACCTAAGTGGGTTTCTTGGAGAACGGGGAGATTTCTTCCTAAGTGGAAGATACCTTGTAGCAAAAGGTCATAGTACAGGTCAGCACCTATCAAGATGTCGATGTCCAAGGGTTGAGAAAAATTAGGGTCTGCTAACTGCATGTGTCGGGGAATGTTAAGTCTGGCAGCATTTATGCCAATTTGGGGAAGCTTACATGTGATATTGGGGAGTACAGCGCAAGATAATCGGAATTTTTTCTGAGGATGGACATAAGAGTGAAGAGTAAAATCAATCATTTTATTTGTAGTGGATCCTGTCTGGGAGATTCCCGAAATGTTGAGATTTCTATCATAAGTGTGAGCTTGGAGCTTGTCCACAAGATTTTGAGTTATAAAAGAGTTTTGTGATCCACTGTCAAGCAAAACGCGAGCAGAGACGCGGAGACCTTGAGCACTATAAATAAAAACTTGAGCAGTGGCTAAGAGAACATGGGAATTGACAGACACAGCAGAAAGAGAATGAGTGACGTGTGCACCCGTTTGTGCATTTCTTTGTTGACTATTGTTTTGCAAAGTATGCTGACCTGAATTTGCGGATGAGTTTTGGGGCTGAGTGCGGCCCTGTCCATTATTATTATGAAATGTTCTAGAATTTGGGTTTGACGCGTTTCCAGAATTTTGAGCGCTATTCTGTGCATGGAAGGTATTGCCTCTTTGGGGCGGCGAGGTTTCATCTGAGCGAGAGAAGTTGTTTTGATTATTTTGCCTATTTTGGTTAGGCGAGAAAGTCTGTTGTGGAGAATTATTATTATTATTATTGGGAGCATGTAAGAGCGTATGATGTCTTTGGGCACAGACAGAGCATGTTCGAGTTGATGAACACTGAGCTACACCATGTCGTGAACCTAAACAATTATAGCACAATCTTTTTGACTTAACAAAATTTTGCTTTTCAAAGAATTTTAAATTTTTAAATTTATTACAACTATAAATTTTGTGAGATTCGTTACAAAAGGTGCAGTGATCGCTACCAAAGTTATTATTATTATTATTTAGATGACATTGTGTTCTTTGGGTTGTCTTTGGCGCGGCACCTTCTAAACTAGACAAGTTTTCTAACACTAGACATCGTTTGTCCAAAAATTTTAAGAAGTTTTCTACCGTCGGAATAGTGTTTAAATCACGCTCTGATTCAAATGCTTTGCGGGCTACAAAATCCAATTTTTTCTCTAGTAAATAAATGATCAAAATATTCCAGAGGTCTTCAAAAGTTAAATTTAAATTTTTCAGCGATTCTAAATTTCTTTTACAGTTTGTTACAAAGTCACGTAAATTTTGAACATTACCCTTTGTAAGTGGAGGCGCATCTACCAAACCGATTAAGAGATTATTTATTATAGAAACTTTATTTTCGTACCTTTCTTTTAAAATATTTATGGCCGTGGAGAAATTTTCATTCGTTACAGAGAGAGTGTCAATTAATTTTAAGGGCTCGTCTTTTAAAAACGATTTTAAATACATAAACTTTTGAATATCGCTTAGAGAAGAGTTGTCTATTACAAGAGCTGAGAATAACTGATAAAATGATACCCATTCTGTGATATCACCCTTAAAATGTTTTATATTCAATTCAGGTAGCCTTACGTTAGGCGGAGAGAGAGACCGTACACTAGATGTAGGGCTTGTTGGGCGTGCGTTCTGTACTTCTAACAAAGACCTAGTTTTGCGTTTTAAATTTGCATATAAAGTACAATATTTATCTTCGACTGTTTGTCGATCATCGTCACTCGGATCAAACTTTTCGATTTCACCCTGTACCCTTTCATAATCTAAAAAAGCTTTTGCCAACATTTCAAATCTAACTTCAAATTGACAATCATTTTCTTCCGAGTTTTGGTTACAATCAAACCAGTTGCTGATTCTAGTTATAATACCTTTATAACCACCACGTTGGCGAACGAGTTCCTCCTTTTCAGTCATTTTAAATCAAATAAAATATCAAATTTCAAAAAATTTGTGAGAGTTTTTCTTTAAAGAAACACAAGTGTTTATGCAAGCAGCTTTTACAACAGAGAAGAGATCTATAAATTTTTAGAGAGCTTATTCAGCGAGACAAAATATTTGTGCACACCCACACAAAAAACAGACAGAAATTTTTACATCAAAATTTTACAAAAAATGGCAATTATTAGCCGCCATTTTGAATCCGGCTCGAAGGACCATTTTTATATTTGAGAAACCTATGAAGACTTCACAAACACAAATTTGGGGTGGTTACTTATTTGAATAAGTAACCGGGAATTTAGACTGTATGAGGGTGGTTCAAAAATACAAGTATGTTTTCTAACAAAACAACAATATAAAGTATCTTTATTATACTTTAAAAAACAAAGAAAATATTTACCTTTAAATATATAAATAAATTAAAATGATTACTGTGGGTTAGTATCTAACTACTACATTAAACATGTTGCACAAATATTACCAAATAAAAGAAAATACAAGTACCTAAGTACCTTGCCCGACAATAATAAAAAAGCGGACGCACTGTAATAAATCAGTCAAAAATTCGTAGCAATGTTTTTAATTTGCGGAAATAATTCAAAACGGTTGACAATTTTAAGCGCACTGCACTGGTTGTAAGTCAGTGGGTGTTTATTTAATTCAACTTCAATTTGAATCAACAGAGTTATGTTGATATTTCAACTTTTAATCACTAGTCTGTGTTGGGTTCGAAGGACCATTTTTTATATTAAAAAAAGAGAAGCAGTTTGATTTGTTTGCTCAAACACAAGAGTAAAAAATGTTTTTACATAAGAGAAGTTACTTGCATAAACTTTCTGCACATTATAACTGGGTTTATCCTACCTTAATTTCAGCCAACTGGTGGTGTCTTTTCTTTAAGGCCTTCAGAGGAAATCACAACTATTTTCCATTACTTAACACTTGAGGACTGCCAGAACATAGGCGGATTAGAGACTTCAGAAAATAATAACTTTCGTAGTTCACCGTTGCACTGTTGAATTAGCCTTTGCTTAACTGCTAGAGTGAAGCAGTTAATTTAACTTGGGTTGTGACAATAGAGTATGCGACTAATACCGTTAGAGAATAAACGGAATTCAATATGAGTTTCAAACAAGAGTAAAAAACATGAGTACAACCACGAGTATTCAACACGAATAAAAACAACGGTAAAATTTCAATCATAGAAAGCCCGTAAAGCAACTTGCTGCATTTACGGCTTTTGTAGTGAGAGTTTTTCACTTTCAGAGAACAGAGAAGCGACCCAGCTAGAGCGTAAGCGGGCCGCGTGATTTTACAGAGAGAGCTGCAGCAACTGGCTGCCTTTACGACTTGAGAGAGAGTGCTTTTCACTGATTTTCCGGGAGTTTGATCGTTAGAGAATAAACGAATCAAACGAGAGAACTTTCACTAATTTATTAATATACTGCTAGAGCGTAAGCACGTATAATTTTATTTGAAGTTTAAAACACTGTAGAGAATCTGACTGTTATCACTAGAGCGTAAGTGCAGTCGAGAGAGAGATTGCTAGAGCATTAGCATATCACACAATAGAACTTTCAGAGACTTACAGCAACTTTGCTGCTTGTTGAACGTAGAGCAATTTACTAGAGTCCGCGAGAAAAATACGCGGGTTTACAGAGAGCGCAGCGACTTGCTGGCTGTACGACTGGAGAGCGAGTGCTACGGGCGTTTTACGTTTTGCTTCCCAACAAGCCTTCTTGAGTCGGGTCACGAGGGTAAAAGTCATGCATTTCATTGGCTCAACTAGGTCGCGTCAGAAAACGGCTCACGGCTGACTGCGTTGGTCCGCGGTAGATCTCAAAGGATTCTAAGAATTTATGCTATCTGTTTAACTGAGTTTTGAGGCAATAAAATGTCTATTTTTAGCATTTTGACGCGTCGATACGCGTTGTTATGCGAATATTAAGGGAATTTTCTGTTGCAGAATAAAACATTTTTATGCTTTTAGAGACCGAATTTTATGAAATAGAATCTAATTTTATTTTTATACAGAGTGGTCCAGATATTTAAGAAAAACGTAAATCTAGTTGGAGAGTTCTCCAACAGGTGAAATAACATCATATACATTTTTTAACAAATCACCATTTTTCATAGAGATTCCACTAACCAAAATATTGTAATATTTGGAAAATTCCTGGTTTTTTAAGATATCAAAACGATATTTGATTAAATTTGTCAAGTTCACTAATTCATTTATGGTATCACCAGCTAGGAAAACTTCATTACCACCATCTTGTGTAATCTTGATAATTATTGCATCCCCAATAAACACAAAGTGAATCTCATAACCATTTCCCTTCATGGGTTGCCACCCGGTGTTGTTGGAATAAATAAAACTCAACATAATTCCTTGATTATTTAGGAAGGAAATCCATTGATCTTCATTAAAAATCACATTTTGATTGTATTTGTATCCACAGAGTTTAACAACAGGAATATATTTTCTCTCTAAGGAAAATCCAATGCTGACCCATTTGGATTTGGATTTGTTTATGTAGTAGATGGATTCATTGATGAGAGCTGCATTGCGCTTCTTACTAAACTCTTGTTGGTTTCCTTTTGGTTGATACATTTTCAGATGTTTGCTTGAAATAATGTCAGTAGAACTGTTGGTGATTGCTTAAATAGATAGATGTGGTAGTGGGGATAGTAAGCGTGGTAGTGGGGATATTAAGAGTGGTGGGGTGATTTAAACACGATTCTTATAGATTTAAACGTCATTTAGCGACTAACCATGAATGAGTGTAAGACAGAACTTTTTATCGACATTCAAGGATTCAACTGTTCCTTTGGATACATTCCAAAAGAATTAGCGATTTATGATGGGATTCGTTGCTCAAATTATCTGTTTAAATCGCCATTTCAAAAAAATATGTTATCTGCTCCTGATATCAAACTAGTTAAATAGGCCGAAGAGTATCATGGACTAAAATGGGAATTTGGAAATATAGAACTTAATGAAATTGATAATATTTTAAAGCATGTGTTAGAAGTTTACCAATCGCCCAAAATTTACGTGAAAGGGAATGAAAAAATAAACTTCTTAAAAAAGTTTTTGGATGAAGATTTCATTTACGCTGTTCCCATTGGTCAAGAACCAAAATTAATTAGATTTAAGAAAATTCCAGAATGTTATTTTCACAAAAATGTGAATCCATGGCATTGTGCATTAGCAAACGTAAAATTGTTATATAATTATAGGCATTGTTATGAATAAAAACCTTTATTATAAATATGTTTTTTAA
The DNA here is from genome assembly GCA_963971165.1 of Philopedon plagiatum. NCBI lineage: Eukaryota > Metazoa > Arthropoda > Insecta > Coleoptera > Curculionidae > Philopedon > Philopedon plagiatum. The sequence goes on from OZ020190.1 coordinate 53,752,666, forward strand.
TGGGAATTTTATTTATAATACAAATACAAATACATATTAAACAATATTGAACATATAAACAATAATAAAATTATACTTACGAATACTACACACACATTTGAATTACATTCCTCTACATGAGATCTTCTATATAATTCCTTCCATTTGTCTGTTAAGACATGAGCTTTATTAGAGTAATATAACCGTAACTTATACTGTACAATGGTAGAAATATTTATAATATTGTTATCTATTTTGTAGGTAAATAAACCATTATTTAAATACATCATTTTCCATGTTGATGGCCAACTATCATTATTTACATTATTAACCGATAGACAAATAAATGCATCTCGAACATTAGGATCAACTTGTATGAACAAAGTATTGTTAACGAATGCTGATAGAAATAGAACTCCTACTGGTAGCATGCTGTAAAGTGGATCCATAGATTAATGAATAATACTTCTAATTATTTGTTTGACATTTATAAAAAAATACATTTATTAAAATACAAGTTTATTTTTGAAAAAATAACAATATGTTTATCTACATTAGTCTACTTTGTGTTTCTATTGCACATTAAACATGATTCCTGTGATACAGGGGCCATCGAAGTGCGTGCTCCAGCAATGTAAAACTATTATACAATTATAAGAATTGTTCTAAAGTTGTTTTTTCAATTTTATGGTTTATGATTTTCTGTACATCTGGTTTGTTGCACATTACACAGCCGTCTGATAAAATAATCATATGTAGAACTTGCTCACACACTCTACATTTAATTTCATGTTTATTTAAAACCCTGTATGTGCAAGAAGTTGTCATTTTTGAAATATTCATTTTAGAAAAAATCATAAAAATTAGTTATAAAAAAAATAATTTGAAGTTAAAAAATTCAAGGAGAAGGTGCAAACTCAAAGAGAATACAAGAATATATACAGAGAAATAACTCAATATTTAAATTTTCGATTTAGAAATAAAAAATTATATTTGAAGTTTAAACTATCAAAATGACGCGACGTAACAAATTTACTGGTAATAAAGAATCGGATGACGAAGAAGGATACCTGGTTCAAAAATATCCTGAAGCAAGCCAAAAAGCGAAAGATTTTATAGAAAAATTCTCGATATCTAGTCAAGACAAAAAAGATTCATCCTCGTCAAAGAATACTAATATTATGATGAATAAAAATAAATGTGGTATATGTGATGGAAATCTGGTAAAATCAAAGACGAGATTAGGTTGTAGTGATAATTGCAAGCGGTGGTTTCACATCAGTTGTGTGGGGATAAATGAAAATGAACTGAATAAAATCCAGAAGCAAAAAATAGCTTGGGTTTGCGGAAAATGTAAACACAATGAGTCCAAAAGAAGATCATCGCATTCTTCCGCATTTACTAATTGGTCACAATTGAACAACTATTCAGGTGAAGAAAGAAGATCAACTGAAAATATTCTGGAACCGCCACCAAAGTAAAATTATGATCCAAACGATGTAAAAATCATTCTGCAGGAAATAAAAGAAATGCGGCAGGAATTTAGAAACCTCCAAGAATCAATGAGATTTATTAATAACCTATTTGAAACTGAGAGAGAAAAGAATGGGAAAATGGCAGAGCAAATATGTGCAATAAGAGCAGAAAATCAGTACTTGCGAAATGAATTAGATTATGTTAAGAACTATATAAATCGACAGGAATCAAACCAAATTAAGAATAATCTTTTAATATCAGGTATTTGCCGGAACCAAAAGGAGGACATTGAAATAGTAAAAGCGAGAAGCATGAAACTACTAAAATTTATAGACAATTCACTGAAGAACGAAGAAATAAATGAAATTGAAATCACTACCCCTAAGGACGGTACTCATTTAGTACAGGTTAAATTAAATAGTGAGAAGAAAAAGAGAGAAATTCTAAAAAAGAGATACCAGATAGGAAGAAAGAATGGCCAAATGTGCGGTATAGATGGTGCAAGATCAATATATGTTAATGAAGAGACAACGAACTCTACGTACAAGCTTTTGAAAGAAAGTTACCAATTAAGAAGTCTAGGTTATAAATACATATGGCAAAGAGGGGGCATAGTATTTGCAAGACTTAATGACCAGGCAGAACCAATAAGAATAAGATCAAATGAACAGATCATAAAGATGAAAGAAAATGTCACAGATTTAACAATTTAATAGTAGAAAAATATTTTTGGAAAATTACATGCATTTCAAATGGATTCTAACGCATTACTGGAAGATTACCTAACTTGCAATTGCTCATACTGTGATAATGTTAGTGATATCAGCTTTTCCAATGATAACCTGAACGTGATACATGTCAATATATGTGGAGTAAGTAAAAACTTTGACAACCTTTTAGTATTCCTAGACTCATTCAATGGTGAATTTGATGTAATTGGAGAATCGGAAACACATAAGTTTAGTAATGTTGCAGACTTTGAAATAGCAGGATATGATTTATTTTTTAATGACAGCCAGTTTAATAAATGTGATGGCTTTTTTATGTATATCAAGAGTAATTATGTTAGGGACTGTTCTGTTCTATCTGTAGGTAATAGTAGATTTTCAAGAGTGATTCTCTATAAAAATGAAACTCTAATAGGTATAACGGGAATTTATAGATCTCCATCAATGAAACAGGACACCTTTATGTCTGAATTAGAGGAGCTTTTAACAAATAAGATAATAAAGAAACTTGATTTGGAAGTGTTCATGGGTGATATTAACTTCAATATCCTAGAAAACAATAAAAATGTAATAAATGAATATATGAACTGTATGCTGCAGAATGGATTCGTTTGTATGATCGATAAGCCTACTAGGGAAAAACCTGGAGTAAGACCCTCGTGTATTGACCATTATTTTGTTCGTGATATTAAGGAGAGTAGGCAAAAAAGTAGCATGATTATTTATAGCGGATTGTCTGACCACTACCCTATTCTACTCAAAATACAACTAAAACGTAATAATAATCTTAGAGATCATAATAAAATTATAATAAAAACAGACTTTAATAAACTAAAACTTAATTTAGAAAAAGAAACTTGGGAAAAGGTTATTGAAACAAATGATGCAGATGGTTGTGCTGAAACATTAGTTAACATAATAAAAAGCCATATTAAGTCTGTTACACAAGAAAAGTATATTAAGGGTAAAAATAGAAGGCTTAAACCATGGATCACACAGGGTCTCATTAACTCTATCCGTAAGAGAGACAAATTAAAGAAAAGAAGTGTTATACTTAGAACAGAGGAATCTATATGGGAATATCATGAATACAGAAATAACCTTAGTCGATTGATTAGAGCAGCAAAGAATTCGTACTACACTGTTAAGATAGAAGAAAGCAACAATGATCCAAAATTAACGTGGAAGTTCATAAGAGATGTCTCAAATATAAAAGAAAATACTGAAAGTGCCTTCAGCTCTATGTTAGACAGTCAGGGACGGGAGCTGGTCACAGATATGGAGATGGCTGAAGCATTTAATCAATTTTTTACTGAGATAGGCAGTAAAATGGCTAACAAGATAGTAAGACATCCTAATGCCCTTGAAGATAAAACCCCCAAACCAGAAAAATCTATGTTTCTTAGACCAATTACGGAAAATGAATTGATTATGCTAATAAAAACACTTAAAGATAACGCTGCTTCTGGTGAAGATGGTATTAGTGTCAAAGTTATAAAAGACAATCATATGTCATTGCTAATGCCACTCTTACATATGATTAATTTAATTTTTAATACTGGTAAATTTCCTAATTGTTTCAAGCATGCTGTGATAACTCCAATATACAAATCAGGTGATAAAAAAGTACTGACAAACTACCGCCCAATCGCCTTAACAAGTACTATTTCAAAACTTGTAGAGAAATGTATAGGTTTGAGGCTTAATGAGTACATAGAGAAAAATAATCTTATTTCTAATCGCCAATACGGCTTCAAAAAAAATACTAGTACTGAGGATGCTGTAAACTGTCTTGCAGATTATGTCAGCAATGCCTTTGAGAGTGGAAGAAAGTGCCTGAGATTTTCCTGGACTTGGGTAAGGCATTTGATACTTTATCACACAAAATTCTAATTTCTAAACTAGGAAATATTGGTATACGTGGGAATGTACAAAATTTGTTTCATAGCTACTTAATTAATAGAACCCAAAGTGTAAAAATAAATGGATACATAAGTAGTCCGAGAAGAGTTGAATTTGGTGTACCACAGGGGACTGTTCTAGGACCAGTCCTATTCTCTTTATATGTTAACGAGCTTTTAAACCTGATGGAGGATGTTGATGTGATTTGTTTTGCAGACGATACGGCTGTAATAATACAAGAAAATAACTGGAGAATGGCAATAGATAGAGCTGAGAAAGCACTTCTGACTATAAAAACATGGTTTGATAACAATATACTAACTCTTAATATAGAAAAATCATGTTTCATTTGTTTTTCTGTTAGTGATGTTGGGAGCACAACTGTGACTGATATTACTCTTCATAAATTTGCTTGTGATGGACTGGATTCGTGTGACTGCAGATTAAAAATTAACAGAGTTGACCAAACCAAATATTTAGGAGTGTATTTTGACATGTATATGAGATGGGAAACACACATTCAGTATGTTACTAATAGAGTCCGAAAGTTGATTTACAAATTTTACCAGCTTAGGAAAATACTCTCAAGAAAGCTATTAAAAACAGTTTACTATGCTTTAGTGGATTCTGTGATGGGATATTGCATTACTGCGTGGGGAGCTTCTTGTGGATCAGTTTTAAAACCATTGATTCTGGCACAAAAATATATTCTCAAGATTATTTTAAATAAAAGGAAACGTTACTCAACTGAAAATCTGTTTAGAGAAGCAAAAGTTTTAAAACTAAATCAAATGTACATTAGAGCAATAGTCAGACTGTTCTCAAAAAATAAAAATTACCTGAGTAAAATTATCCATGATAAAACTAGACAAGCTTCCAAAAGAAACGTGATAACCCCGAGAATGAGATATTCCAAAAGTCAATGAAGCCCTTTATTCTCTTACTTACCACAACACAAAGGATAAATGTAAAAATTTTAAGGCACGTTCAGAAGCAGGGCTACGTTCCGTAAATCTACAAATTCAAAGGACAAATTACTAAAATATTAGAGAAAATTCTAAAACATTAAATTCTCTTTCTCTCTCTCTCTCTCTCTCTCTCTCTCTCTCTCTCTCTCTCTCTCTCTCTCTCTCTCTCTCTCTCCCTCTCTCTCTCCCTCTCTCTCTCTCTCTCTCTCTCTCTCTCTCTCTCTCTCTCTCTCTCTCTCTCTCTCTCTCTCTCTCTCTCTCCCCCTCTCTCTCCCTCTTACATACCACAACAAAAACGATGGCCGTAAATGTTTTAGACTACGCTCGGAAGCTGGATTGATTTGTTTAAATCGGGAAATTCAGAACGAAATTACTAGAATATTCGAGAAAATTCTAGAACATTGAACTTAGGCCCATATCGTTCTTACTGGGATTCTCAAATTTTCGAAGAACTAACACTAAGACTTTAAAAACTCTTGTTATTCCTACTTACATATTCACGAAGATTAAATTTTTAAGTTCCAGTACTGCAAAATCTGAAACAAAAAAAAAACTTTACCCCACACTAATTAACTATATATTTAATTATTTTACTCTGCAACAATCAGTCTTTGTTAGTCTGTCAAAGCGATCACAATGTCCAAAGAGTGCTTTTGGGGAAGGCCTTGCGATTGTAGCGAGTGTCGACCAGAGCTAAAGGAAAAATGTGAAATATGTTTAGGCAAGGATGGATATAAAGTTGGCGGTAAACGAAAAAAAGATCACAAGAGCATCGAATATTACGACTTTAAAACTTATTGTTATGAATGTTATCAGGAAGATATCGGGCAATATGAACAAGCAAGATATGAACTATTAAAGGCTATAGTCGAGAATCTAGTTCAGCCAGAACAAAATTTTTTTAAATCACAGACAGAGGAAGATATTTGCGCAAGGCTTTTAGGCTGTTTTCGAGCCGAGTTAAAACAGATAAAATTTGCATTAAGTGGAACTCCTGATATAGTCAAGATAGAGTTTTACATTAGTTTTAATTCAGGAAAAGAAAAAAAGAACTTTAAAACGCAGGAAATGGAGTTGCCTAAACGAGGAGATTTAGTGGAGTGGTTTACCAAAACTGTCATCAAAGCGTTAGTTACACAAATTCAGACATACCAAGCACCTATTTGGTTCCTAAATCTTAATGCACACATTAATCTACGAGGATGTCGATCTTATACGTAAACGTATGCAGGAGCATGAAGAGGGGAATGGTACAGACGAAATTTGTAACTTAGAATGACTCGATAAGAAATGTTTAGTATACTCTCAATCGTCAAGCGAGGAGCATGGCGGAAATATTACAAATTATTCTTGCCAACATTGAAGAAGTATTCAGTCGAAACCTGTATTATGGGTCCTGTTTACCTGCAACTTTAATGGTTTGGGAACTTGCTAAAAAATATAATGTACATGTAGAACCAAAATGTGGAAAGATTTTCTATGAGGAAATAGGAGGCAACATTCATTTTTGGAACGTGTTTGAAGGAGAAATTTTCGATCCCACCCGTAAAGTTATAAAACATATAATGCCATCCGTGGACCTTACGAAGTTTGCGTACAAAGAAGAGTCGAGTATAGACACAGATATGGAGGCAACAGTAATGCTAGATATTTTTAATCAGTTCCAGAGAACAAACACAACACACCAATACTTTTCCAACGCGCCAGGTAAACTTAAAACTCTGAGAAAAATTATCCATAGAAATGTATCTAGATGTATTAAATAAAGAATTAAAATAAGTCCTTTATATGTTTTATTACCTGAAACAATCAAACCTTACCTCAACAAATATTCTATTGCAGGTGGTACAAAATTATTCGAAACTTAAACGATTCTCAGCCTCAGGCGATAAATAGAACAGGTTCTGTTTCCAAAGAATTTTAACTTTTCTCATGGCGTTTGTCTTTGTGTTGTGTGACGTCCCGTTAACGTCCTGTGAACTCCCTATTGTTGTCCGATTACTGTCCTGTTGTTGTCCTGTTAACGCCCTGTTGCTCTCCGGATAACGTCATGACGTTGTCTTGTATATGTTATAACGAGGTTGTGAAGGATAAAAGGACATGTCCAGATTAAAGATTTTAGTTGAGAACTGAATACCATAGTGATAAGATGTCTGCCAACAAGGTAAAGTATCAGCTTCTTGAAACACCAGCTGTTAAATATGGTGTAAGGACAGAGGGGTCTAAGTTCTTTCTTGGAAATATCCCTGTTGTAATAAAAGATAACGTTCTCATAATAGGGTAAGAAAAATTATTAACTTCTTTGTGCAGAACCAGATCACCAATAAGCAAAGCTGGTAGAAACAGGGTTTAGCGGTTATCTGAAAGATGGTATTAGAGTCATATTGGGGTTCGAATAGTGTCCAGATGGTGACCGGATGGTGTCCGGATGGTGTCCGGATGGTGTCCGGATGGTGTCCGGATGGTGTCCGAATGGTGTCCGGATGCTGTTCGGGTGCTGTTCTAAAGACATTCTAAAAACAGTCGAAATAGCATCCTGTTCTAGCGGATACTTGGGATATATTAAAGGACATAGTTCCATTTGTATGTTTAGTTCGGATTAATAGAACTAATGTTAAAAACTGCCCAGGCAGGGGTTTTACGAACAGCATTTCTACTAGTTATACATTTATGCTGTGCTTAGGGAAACGGCTATGTAGGCGTTAGGTGGTTGATAGGGATGTTAGACAGTTGTTAGGGGTGTGTTAGCGTAGTGTTAGGGTAGTGTTAGGTTTAATAAATAGTGAAACACTCAGTTTGCATGCTCATTAGTTTGCAAGACATCATAGAGGTAAGATGGTTGAAAGAAAAATTAAAAGGACGCTCCTGGAAATGGCGGATAAAAACGTCATGGGATTTAGAACTGATGGCAGTGAGTACTTTATTGGAAATGTTCCAGTGAAGATTCAAAATAATAAGTTATTGATTAGCAACGAAACATATACGTTAACGACTGGGTTATTAAGTTTACTCACAAGTACGCATCCAAAAGGATACTCGACAAAGGACTTAAATGACTACAAAGAAATTCTACTTCTTACCAACGTTCATAGGAGGAATTTTAACCGAGATGAGCGCATTATTTCAAGCGCTAATTGGAAGTACAAGAATATTATAACAAAGATATTTCCGCCTAAAAGAATTTATACTTTAAAATCTTCCACTCCGAAAAAACATGTGTTTCACAAAATTCCTACGGCTGAAAGACTTGACTACAGCAGTGTGTTGAATTATGAGGATGTAAACGAACTAGTTGATAGGTTAAAATATTTAGAAGAAAATAATATTGATAATGGTAGTGATAGTGAAATAATGACAATTCTTAGGGAACTAGAAAGACTCGGAGTTATAGAATTTTATTAAAAACAATAAAGTTACTAATTTTGTGTTCTTTGCTATAAATATGCATCACTTACTCTAAAAAAATCAGTCCTAGAGACACCTTCCAGCAAGACGGACCTATAATTTAGCCTTTTTGCAAGATGGAGCTGTTAAGAATATTAACCTTAGTGCTTGTAAGTATTGTACACGCAGAATCAGTATCCAGCGAAGCAGTAATACCTTCTACAGATGAAGTTAAATATAACGACTATGAGTCATTATTAGAAGAAGAACAATTCACTCAAGCAGCGGCATGGAAATATTTAGTGCAATATGGGTACCTTAACAACACTAATACCAGCAACTTTTTGATGGCAATATCTCAAGGTTTGAAATAATTCCAAGAAAGCTATGAGTTACCCGCAGATGGAACTTTAAACGAAAAAACTATAAACCTGATGCGCAAACCCCGATGTGGCGTTAAAGATGTAGCGCAGTTTAAAACACACCCTACAAAGTGGTCTAGCACGTATTGTGACAATCTAATTTCGGCCCCAGTATCAGAGTTTGTTTTAAGGGTTAGTTTTGTTCACGAAGGCCTGTTTAGTTTTATTTTATAGTTTACCTTAATGAAATAGTTGTGTTCCCACACGTACACGTTGGACCTGCCATGTTCTCAGGCTAGTTTCTAGATTTTCTGGTCTGGCTAATTGTTTTTTTTCCTGTCCAAATCAGCTTGACATCAGCTGTCCTTCGAAGCTTGTAGTCTGCTTTAACATCTTTCTCTCTTGTTTGGGCCCTGAATTTTCGCCTTGCTTAAAGCCTTCCTGTGTGTATAAACAATCGCTCTTAGTCTTTTATATTAACATGTTTTAGATAATATATTATAAGGGGATACCTACATATTTTCAGACGTTTTCCAGCTGTTAGCATTTTCTTTCGTCATTGGGTGGGATTTAATCCTAGTGTCTTCCCACCTGCATTGTGCTCTTTAACATTCGGCCTTCATGTTCTCGGACCTTGTTTTAGGATTTAACTTACTTTATTCTTATGTTCATTTAATTAAGTGATTTGTTTTGGGAGTTTGGAAATCAGCTGGTTACATTCTCTGACAACATTAGGACGCCCTTGATTTGTGGGTCATTGATCACCTTGCCTTTACTGTCTCGGGTTCCTGGATTTAGCGTTCTCTATTATTTAGATTCGTTTTAAAGACATTTTCTTTGCTCAAACATTATTTTTAGAAATGCTGTTTTAATTATTAATTTTGTGGGGTTAGTTGGACTGACAGCTGCACTATGAGACTTCCAGCGTTGCCGCTTCGTAAGTTTGCAAATTTGTTCTATAGCAACTGAGGCATTTTCGCGTGGGTTTGGCAGGCTTTCGTTGCTATCTTGTTCAAGCCACCGGCGTAGGTATAACTTTCTGTATTTCCGTGACTATATTGTTTCACGCTAGAGGCCTCTGTACGATTGTAGTGTCTTTGTTTGGTGGCGTGGTGACGGTTGGAGTAGTCAGTGCAGGACGGAAACTCTTCGGAACCATTTTGGATATGTGTCGGTGTGGTGGGATAAAGTGTCATATGATTCTTCCGACACGAGGCATAGGCCGGTTACTTCCACTCTGCCTTTCGACAGTTGTTCTACGGTCCCTGATTTAAAGTGTCAGTTTTTGAAAGTCAAGTTTTTTTTTGGATTAAAAAGTCAGGGGCCGTGTTTAAATTCTTGATGAATTTGTTTCTGCAAGACGCAGGTTTTTTTGGGCGACTTCGTTCGATGATAGGTGAGTTTTTGTCCGTTTTTTTGTCTACCCGTAGACGCCATGTGCATGCTGAAATTTTTCAAGTACTAAGGATTTCTTTCTTTATTTCTATCAAGCCACGAACATCGGCAACAGTTTGGAGGTCCAAACCCTGTGGTAACCTTTGCTGTGTGGTGTCCTTTTGCTGCCTGTAGAATTTGGAATTTCGAACCCTCTTTGTTAGGAGGTAAGTTAGACCTTGAAGTTTTTTTTGCTCCGTCTTTCTCAGGTACTTATTAATCGCCAATTTAAGCCCATAAAATTATAATTTAAAATTTTAACGAACCGTAATTATCGTTCTGCTTTACGGTACTATGTTCTAAGTAAGACTCTAGTTTTCTCGGGTGGTTCATATTGCTACACCATATTTTGAGTTATAGTAGTCAAGCCTTCAATTTCTTAAATATTAATATCACTTTAACTAATTTGCAATTAACTTTTTTAGTCTTGATGGTTGGCTGTAAAGCTTGCTCGTACAATCTATAAGTTATGTTTAAGACCTCTTTATACCAGCCTACGAGCCAGATTTTATTTGATTTTAAGTAAGTCAATAACTCTCTTAGTAAATGTAGATTGTTTAAATAGTTTCTTTTTTTTTAATAACTTTACCGCAAAGCACGTGCAGGAGTAAATTGGGCTAACTGTAATACTTATTTCAAGCAGTAATTTATATATAAAGAGATTTGTGGTACTGGTTAGTTTGACATGGACAAGCCTGTCATACACTTCCGTTGAAGATTAAAGCGTTATAGCCAGTGTTTTTAAATTTATTAATTTGTGATTATTATTTTAGTCGCCATCCTATCGGGAGGGCTTCTTTTAATGTACTTAAATAAATTAAATTAAATAATATTAATATAAGTGCCACAGATCTTTATTCTTTTTTTTTATAAGTTAAAAGGTGTGTGAGCTGGAAGTTTCGGGATTTATGCTTATGAAGTTGGAAAGTTTAAATTTATTTTTGCGTTTATTTATAACGAGTGGTTATATAATATTTTTGTTTTCAGGGGTTCATTAACCTATTATTTTATTTTAAATTTGTCATTTGACGAATATTTTGGTGTGCTTAGAAACATATTATGCTCGTACACGTTTTAAAATGTTTTTTATTATATCGTATTGTTTGCTTCTGGGAACGTAAGGTAGTTATGTAGATGCTTTGTATATATCTATGCTTATACTTTTGGTATATCGTATTATTCGCTTTTGGAATTTAACGTAGTCAAGTAGATGCCTTGCTTTAACGGTATATTTTGCGTTTAATTTAATATTTGTGCTTTTATAAATGTACATAAGCGGTGTGTATTTTGATTGTTTATATTTAAACGGTTTCTCCCTATACATGGTGCTTTCTCTTAATTTAAATGACTACAATTTTTCTGAAGTCGATGATTATTCTTATGTTATCTTACATTGATTCGCTTTACACGAGTAGTGCTAATGCTTAACCTTTAAGTCAAGCTACTATAGGGGTTTGAAGTTTTAATTACTTTCTTTTCCTTTGGGCTTCGCTTAAGCTTCTCTTTTACTTTGAATATTACTTAAACGTTTAAATCTTAAGTCAAGCTAAATGGGGTTTCAATTTTTAGTTATTTTTATTGGCTACGCTTAAGCCTTTTTCTTTGTTTATACTTGTAATCTTGCGTAAAATTATGGCTTAATTATCAATTATTTTTCTTTTGTTATACTTCCATTATATTTTTATTGTTAATGTAAGGTAGCATAATACAGCGTTAAATTGGTCAGTTAATGAACGTTTAGTGGTAGTAAATATTAACTTTTACCGTTAAAGTATCAGTGAACTGTACCATTCAAGTTATTTATCGATGCCCTTTAATAATAATTTATTTTGTTTATTAACGTAACTTTTTTTAATCTTGTCTTAAGCTTGTTTAAATTTTGCGATCTGGTTTTTAGCGATTACTTCTTTCATTGGTAACTCTTTTCCTCTTTAATTAAAGTAACTTCACAGTTTGTTTTTTGTAACTTAACTTAAATTTTGCGTTTGATTTCAAGCCACTGGTTTTCTCATTCATTAGTAGCCTTTTATTTAATATTCTTACATTTTGCGGATTAGTCCCAGTAATTATTTCTCCAAATATTAACCTTTTTTTTATTAACGTAACTTCTGATTTTTATTTTTAATTATTAACGTAACTTCAAATATATTTAAATTGCTGTAATTACTGGGAATTGTTTTATTCCTAGGGTCGTCGGTAGGGCTAAGAATCACCCCTATTTCTTTTTGGCGGGCGCTAAGCAGCCTCCCTATGAATTTCTGCATCTGAGGACAGGCTTGCTCAGGGAGTTTTTTTTATTGGATTTAATTTACTTGTTTTGCGGGGGCAAAATCTCCCAACCATATTTGTGAACATTTGTAATTTTGTATCCGGGGACAGACTTCCTCAGGGAGTTTCCTTTCTTTTTTTATTCGACTCAATTTATTTATTTTGCGGGGGCAAAATCGCCCAACCCAATTTGTGAACATTTGTAAAAAAAAATTCTTTTTCTTATACAAATAAATGTATATAGGGTTATATGTATTTAAGTTGTTTTTTTTTATCCAGCTCACTGCGCCCTATGTTTTTCTGAATTTTAAATTATGAATAGCAGGATTGTTGTGTGTTGAAGCAGGTTCCTCGACCACCTAGGCGACTTCCAGTTTGTGTCGGTGTAAAAAACTGGTGGCGTCCAATCGAACCTATCTGGCTGAGGTGAGGGCTAATTTGCACGCGCTCTACTACAGCTTGCTTCACACAGGACACCCTGCTGTTTCTGTTTCTCTCTTAGAGTATCTTCCTGACTTTTTCTAGTTTAAGCGGTAAGTACTTGGTCAATGATACTCATCATAGTATCTTTGATGGTTTTTAATCAAACACTTTTTATTGAACAAAGTGCGTCGCAAATTTTTGGCGCCCAACGTGGGGCCCATTTAAAAAAAATTTACCGCTTTTTTTTTCTAATTTTACTCTTGTGCGTCTAGTGAGCTGGATGGAACTTTGAAAATTTCCATCAATTTTAACTCTAACTGTACTAGCCCTGTATGACTGCATTTGATTTTGGCGATTTATTATCGATTTTATTTTGCTTATTACGTAACTTTGATTTTCTTTGATTTGGCGATTTATTACCGATTTTAATTTACTTGTTTACGTAACTTTGTCTTTGAATTTGTGGTATATTACCGATTTTATTTTGGGTATTACGTAACTTTGATTGTCTTTGAATTTGTGGTTTATTACCGATTGTATTTTACCTATTACGTAACTTTGATTTTTTGATATTGCGATTTCTTATCGATTTTATTTTATTCATTTACGTGACTTTGATTACCTTTGCGTACTGTATTATGACTGCTGGTTTACGTGATTTACCTTTTTATTATTTCTTGCTATTTTCGCTGATTTAATTACCTTTATTTGCTATATTTGACTACAATATTGGTGTAGTTTTGCTAAATTTATTAGATTTACGCGATTGTACCTAGATTTGACTTTTTACGTTGACTTTTGAGTTGCTATTGTTTTTGTTCACTCCAAAATGGATTATAATATGCAGGTTAACCATCTTAGGAAGGAAATGCTAATTTATGAACTTACGATTCGTGGAGTACCGGCTAGTTATGCCAATACGGTAAAAGAACTTATAGTAGCGTTACGTACAATTTTAGAAATGGAAAGGAAGGGTAAAAATTTTGCTCGTCTAGCCTATACTTGTGTTTTTGTCGATGAATGTAACTATATAACTAGAACCTTACAAAATATTGACAGCGCGATTAAAAATGTCTCTGGCGAATCCGCTAAAGAAAAATTTGAACGTTTACAATCTCAACTTGTTCACTTATTTACACGCGTTCATCGTATTCCGGTTGCGAACCTTAGTGCCGCGGAATCACAAACTCGTTCTGATTTGTTACTCCAAATTTTAGGCAAATTAAACTGTTTGGACAGTCTCTTAAACAAGAACCAAATTTAAGCATCTTGCTCGGTCAAGCTCATTCGGATGCGTCGGATTCAGATGCGTCAGGAAATATCAATGCGTCTAACAGTCGACCACGACACTCGCGCTCGTCGCCTAAAGTCAACCAACCGGCAGTTAGTCCCAACATAACCACTACCACTTCCGTCCGCCATCACTCGTGTAGTAAAACGCAACGTGTTGAAAAGTGGGGTATTAAATTTACCGGCGAGGCTGGACAGATGTCCGTGCATAATTTCTTGGAGCGAGTTTCGGAACTACGCGAAGCTCGAGGTTTTTTTGAACGTGAACTATTTATATCCGCTATCGATTTATTTACTGGTAAAGCACTGAATTGGTTTCGCGCTAATCGTCATCGATTTTCGGACTGGTCTAGTTTGTCTGACCTTCTCTGTAAACATTTCGAACCGCCCGACTATCGTCATCGGTTATTTAAGGAAATTCTGGACAGGACTCAGGATTCGACTGAGAATATAGTCGATTACCTTTCTAATATGAGTGCGTTGTTTAGACGACATGGCTCCATCCCTGAGGACGTCCAACTAGACATTATTATACGAAACTTGTCACCTTTTTATACTACCCAACTTCCATGGAGAGCCACATCAAACGCATCCAAACCTTCCAAAATAAAGTACTACGGAACATAGTTAATGCACCGTGGTACATACGTAATAGTGACCTACATCGCGATCTTGGTATCCCGTATGTCGCTAGTGAAATTAAAAGATTTGCCATCAAGCACGAGTCTCGACTGCATCAACATGTTAACGTCGAAGCCATCCGGCTTCTTGACAACCAGGACCTAGTTAGAAGGCTGAAGAGGACCAAGCCCTTTCAACTAGTATAGACTTTTGAAAACAGAGTACAGTGCGCAAGTGTGTGAGTGCTAAGTGCCATGGCCACGAGTCACATCAGATAAACCTTTAGGACTCCATTGGGTGGATTTTATTATATAAGGATTTTAGTTTTTAAGAATTTAGAGAAAAATTAATGGTTGGTCTTGCAGACCAGTTTTAATAATAGTAAACGCCGCAGGCTTTATCAATAAAAAAAAGTTTAAATATTTCCATACCGTAACGTTTCTATAGGTAACTGACGTGACGTGTTAGATTTATAGTGTTTTTGTGATAAAATTTTATTCAAAATTGGCGCGCTTTATTATGAAAATAAATTCAGATCAGTGAGAAAAGTATCTTACCTATAGATGTTTTTCATTATAATATAAAGCAAAAATCAAACAAAATTATTTATAAAGTTGATGTGTGTACTGCTACATTCTTGGTGAAACTGGATTAACATTTTTACTTTTAAATGAAAGACAGAGTACTTGTTATAGTTTCACAAAATTTATTCAGTTGCCTGACACGTGTTTCGACCCTCTCGGGTCATTTTCAAAGACATAAATGTGTTAAAACAGAGCTACAAAGTCGTTTAAGTAGGTAGTGGAATTTAAATGGTATCATAAATTATATTATTGACAAAGGACCTTAATGTCTTTAATAGTGGGATTTTACAGAGTTGTTTGGTTAATGTTTATATTCTTAATTATGGTATTTTGGATAATTATCTAATTACACTGTTTATTATGGTGTATGCATTTGAAGGTATCTTTATTTGGTTATTGACTATGTTATATTTGTTTGATTTTGCTTTTTTGATAGCTAATGTTTCGAGTAAATTTAATTTTCTGCTTTTGTTTTGGATAAATAGTGGTTTTATTTTGTTTGATATTGTATGGTTATTTAATATGCAATGATCCGAAATTCCTGTTTTATTTTGTTTTTTTAAGATAGACGTAGAATGTTCTTTGAGTCGGGTTTTGAAGTTTCTACCTGTCTGGCCAATATAAATAGCATCACAATTATCACAATTGATTTGGTAGACTCCACTTGCGGAAAGTTTGTCTTTTGATTCTATTTTTGCGTTTAATATTTGTCTACCTAAGTTATTTTTGTTAACTTGTATTGGGGTTAAGTTAAGTTTTTTGAGATTTTTGGATATTTTCTGGCTTGCGGTTCCAGTATATTGGATTGCGCAGTATTTATTAGGTATTGTTTGGTTGGGTAGTCCCTTATAAAGTAATTTTTGTGTTTCTGTCTCTCTTTTTTCTTTAAGATATTATTTATGATGTTTGTAGAGTATCCATTGTTTATCGCTATAGTTTTAATTATATTAAGTTCTTTTTCGTACTCTAGTTTGGACAGGGGGATATTAACTAGTCTATGTATCATGCTATTGAAAGCTGCTAATTTTGTTTGTTGGGGTTGGTTAGAATCTGCTGGTATGACTGTGTCGGTTGTAGTTGGTTTGCGGTAAATTTGGTATGATAAATGGTCATTATGATTTTTAATTGTGAGGTCTAGAAAATTGATGGAGTTGTTTATTTCTTTTTCTATTGTAAATTGAATTTTATGGTTGATGTCATTAAGAAAATTAAGGAATTGGTGTAGTTGTCGTTCTGTGCCTGTCCAGATGCAGAACACGTCATCGACATATCTACACCAAAAATCTATATTTTTTATAAGTGTCGAATTATTATTGAATATGGTTTCTTCGAAATGTGCCATGTATATTTCAGTTAGGAGCGGTGATAAAGGGGATCCCATAGGTAGACCATTTTTTTGTAAATAAAATTTGTTATTAAATCTAAAATAAGACTGGTCGATGCATAAGTTAATTAGAGCAATTATTTCTTGTATGTTCGTGGATGTTTTACTGTTATCTACTTTATTTAATATAATATTTTTTAATTCGGTTATAGGTATTGACGTGAAGAGATTTTTACATCGAATGACACTATTTTGGCGTTTGTTGGTATTTTTAGATTTTTAGTTTTATCTATGAACTCGTATGTGTTTTTAACTGCATATTTAGAAGAGCAATGTATTATTTTAGGTAAGTAATCGCTAAGATATTGGCAGAGTTCGTAGGTAGGGGCGTTGATATATGATACTACTGGTCGTATAGGTATGTTGGTTTTATGGATTTTAGGTTGCCCGTAGAGTACTGGGGCTGTTGGATTCATGGTTTTAAGTTTGTATATTTCATTGTTGGGTAATATAGTGTTGACAGTTTTAATTTCATTAATGAGTTGGTTTTGAAATGTATTTGTGGGGTCTTTTTTCAGTTCTATGAAGTTGTTTTCTGTTATAAACTCGTCGACTTTCTCAATGTAATCTGTTTTATTTAGAATGGTTATGGTATTGCCTTTATCTGCTTTACATATTATGAGATTATTGTCTGCACATTTATTTTTAATAGATTTGATTATTTTTTGGCAATTATTACGGTTATTTAGGTTGTTATTATAACTGTTGTGGGAGGTTTTTATTTGTTTATGAATAATTCCTGTTAAAATGTTGGAATCGTGTTCTGTGATGCTATTTACCTTGGTCAGGGCTAATTCGGTATCTACTGCAAGCATTTCGTAGTCCTTAGTGGTACTATTAATATTTGGACAGTATTTTAAGCCTTTTTCTAGAAGTTTATATTCATTTTGATTGAATTCTGTATTTGATAGGTTTTTAATTCTGGTATAAAAGTTGAATGTGTTATTTTGTTTTGGTTGAATCGTCATGTTAGAATTATTAATATTATTTTTTGATTGAATTAGTTTATTAAGTTTTTTAGTTTGATTAAGGTAGTGTTGATGTATTTGTTTAGCGACTAATTATAATAATAAAAAAACGACCCCACAAATACATTTCAAAACCAACTCATTAATGAAATTAAAACTATCAACACTATATTACCCAACAATGAAATATACAAACTTAAAACCATGAATCCAACAGCCCCAGTACTCTACGGGCAACCTAAAATCCATAAAACCAACATACCTATACGACCAGTAGTATCATATATCAACGCCCCTAGCTACAAACTCTGCCAATATCTTAGCGATTACTTACCTAAAATAATACATTGCTCTTCTAAATATGCAGTTAAAAACACATACGAGTTCATAGATAAAACTAAAAATCTAAAAATACCAACAAACGCCACAATAGTGTCATTCGATGTAAAAAGTCTCTTCACGTCAATACCTATAACCGAATTAAAAAATATTATATTAAATAAACTAGATAACAGTAAAACATCCACGAACATACAAGAAATAATTGCTCTAATTAACTTATGCATCGACCTGTCTTATTTTAGATTTAATAACAAATTTTATTTACAAAAAAATGGTCTACCTATGGGATCCCCTTTATCACCGCTCCTAACTGAAATATACATGGCACATTTCGAAGAAACCATATTCAATAATAATTCGACACTTATAAAAAATATAGATTTTTGGTGTAGATATGTCGATGACGTGTTCTGCATCTGGACAGGCACAGAACGACAACTACACCAATTCCTTAATTTTCTTAATGACATCAACCATAAAATTCAATTTACAATAGAAAAAGAAATAAACAACTCCATCAATTTTCTAGACCTCACAATTAAAAAACATAATGACCATTTATCATACCAAATTTACCGCAAACCAACTACAACCGACACAGTCATACCAGCAGATTCCAACCAACCCCAACAAACAAAATTAGCAGCTTTCAATAGCATGATACATAGACTAGTTAATATCCCCCTGTCCAAACTAGAGTACGAAAAAGAACTTAATATAATTAAAACTATAGCGATAAACAATGGATACTCTACAAACATCATAAATAATATCTTAAAGAAAAAAGAGAGACAGAAACACAAAAATTACTTTATAAGGGACTACCCAACCAAACAATACCTAATAAATACTGCGCAATCCAATATACTGGAACCGCAAGCCAGAAAATATCCAAAAATCTCAAAAAACTTAACTTAACCCCAATACAAGTTAACAAAAATAACTTAGGGAGACAAATATTAAACGCAAAAATAGAATCAAAAGACAAACTTTCCGCAAATGGAGTCTACCAAATCAATTGTGATAATTGTGATGCTATTTGTATTGGCCAGACAGGTAGAAACTTCAAAACCCGACTCAAAGAACATTCTACGTCTATCTTAAAAAAACAAAATAAAACAGGAATTTCGGATCATTGCATATTAAATAACCATACAATATCAAACAAAATAAAACCACTATTTATCCAAAACAAAAGCAGAAAATTAAATTTACTCGAAACATTAGCTATCAAAAAAGCAAAATCAAACAAATGTAACATAGTCAATAACCAAATAGAGTTACCTTCAAATGCATACACCATAATAAACAGTGTAATTAGATAATTATCCAAAATACCATAATTAAGAATATAAACATTAACCAAACAACTCTGTAAAATCCCACTATTAAAAACATTAAGGTCCTTTGTCAATAATATAATTTATGATACCATTTAAATTCCACTACCTACTTAAACGATTTTGTAGCTCTGTTTTAACACATTCATGTCTTTGAAAATGACCCGAGAGGGTCGAAACACGTGTCAGGCAACTGAATAAATTTTGTGAAACTATAACAAGTACTCTGTCTTTCATTTAAAAGTAAAAATTATTTATACTAGGAAACTTAGGCGGCTTACTTTACACTTGTAAAATTAGAATATATACTTAATTGGATCCAGAACGCTGACTGTTGCTTATTTAGGGTTTAGTTACA
The DNA here is from genome assembly GCA_963971165.1 of Philopedon plagiatum. Classification (NCBI taxonomy): domain Eukaryota; kingdom Metazoa; phylum Arthropoda; class Insecta; order Coleoptera; family Curculionidae; genus Philopedon; species Philopedon plagiatum. Next base: position 53,772,477 of record OZ020190.1, read on the forward strand.
TCAAAATACCAGAAACCTAATCAAAAAATAAAACCATATAAGTATCAGAAACAGTGTCACCAGCGCTTTGTTTCTTAAAAGAAATGTCCTGCACTCTTTACGTTTTTACATATAAAAATATATAAGAAAAGTGTGAAATACAAAGCATAGAGTTGCAGGGTTCTTCCAAGTAATGTTTACTTTGGCCCCGAGAGATACCCGGTGGATCGCCTTTTACCGCAAAATGGAAATGTTTTCATTTTTAAAAATTTCCTTGCTGTTTTTACTATTTTGGTTGAGAAAAGAAATTGTCTTTGACTGAAGTGAAATCAAGATTTTTATTTCATAAGGTTTATATCCTTGCTTTTAGTAACGAGCCATTATAAGGGAATACTAAGTAATTACGTTTTACATAATTAGAGCTTAATATACCTAAACCTACAAATTGATTTAAACGCGATGGTGCCGATTGCTTAAGCCTCACTCGTCGCGCAAACACCAGCGGCTGACGGGCAGTCGATTTGTTTTCGTTGCCAAAAGTCGTTGCTACGGTGTTTGTAAAGGCCTTTTTTGTCTTCATTATTACTATTATCCCGGAATTCTTCGACACTATTTATAACCATTTATATATTTAGTTGCTAGGTCTTGTGATCAGTATGTGGACACTGTTAGAATAACAGTTAGGTACCTAGTACTGGCTATTCTTCTGTAGGCCATTCCTCAATTAACAATTTTTTAAAAAGAACTATGTTTTGAGATGCATAGAGTATATAGATAAATTGCCAGTGAAAAGATTTTAAAGATATTCTTATCCAAATAAAATCTTGTAAGAGGACACCTATAAAATGGAAGTTATTTCCTTCCTTGGTGGGTTTGTTTTGTAAGTTTGCTAGACAAATAAAGTCTCCTGGGGTGTGGGAGGCATGTGAGGTAGGTTCTAAGCGTCGGGAAGTGCTTAAAACCACAGTTTGCTAAAAATAACTTAAAAAAGAAATATCTCAAACACTACCCGTTCATCGACAGACCAAAAGCATGGTAGGTATCTTTTAAAATATAAAAGAAGAAACTGACTCACTAACTGATGTATCAACGCACAGCCCACACCGCTGGGTCTAGAAACTTGAAATTTTCCATAGAGGTTTTTACATAACGTAGGCATGCGCCAAGGAAGGATTTTTCAAAATTTATCCCCTAAAAAGGGGTGGAAAAGGGGTTCAACTTTTGTATGGAGAAAAAATATTATATGGTCCTATTCAATGATCCACCACCATTAGATAAAACAACAATAACAACTAAACCTATTGACATCATTGACTTTATTATTTCTTGTTTATCGTCCTTGTTTTTAAGTCGAGGGTTGAAAATACTAAGATATTTTCATTTTTTTTCTATAGAAGTATTGCCAAAAAGTTGTGTTTTTATAATTGAATTATAAGGTTAGTTTAAATGTCTCTATAACAGAGTATTTTGGATAAGGTATTTTAGTAACTTTTTCATTTTATTTTGTTTTGTTATGTTTTTTTTAACATAGTTAAGTGTAATTGTTTAATTTTCTTAATTTCAAAGCCTTCAGCTTAATAAGTAAGAACAATTTAAATTTTTTTATATTTTAAAGTGGATAGATATTCCTTAATATAGTAGTAGATGTGTGTAAATCTACTGATGTGATTAGAAATGTATAACTATTCTTCAGTTGAGTAACTAAAGTTGTTTTAGCGGAATAATAAAAGATTTTGTCTAAATTTTTGCAGATTTTAATTAAAAGTGTGCGTAATAGCTTAAAAATCAGGTCAGGATTTTCAGCTAGATTTAGGGTAAGGCACATACATATCATCAAAAGAAGAAAATTTGGGAAATTATGAGGAAATTGCATGTATGTAGACTAAATTAAATACCATCTGTTGTTGTTTCTGATACTTTATTGATAGTCTTTAAACGTTAGTATAAAGAGAATATAAGTTTTTTGTGTGCTTTCTTAAAAGTGAATTGTGTTTAGAAGTTTGATTTCAAAAGATACACAACATATGTTAATTTATATATTGGTTTGTAGTTACTAACGATGGAGATTTGAACTCCTCTGTCGTGTTTATACAGTGTGTAGGTATAACATGTCATCGTATTAGTTAAATGTGATACAGTATTAAATTACTCATTGTTATTGAAATGTAAGCACTGATAAATTACGATATATTTTTTCTTAATATAAATTATTACAATTTAAACGATTCATTATTGCTCTAGCGTTGGACAATGTTCAATATTACTAAACTGTTATTAATAATCAATATTTCTTTCAGGAGGATATCTTAATATTGACCTTGTGTTTTTACTCATGTGTAATTTGTTGATTTCGGGATACTAATAATATTTTCTTCAAAGAAGTTTAGGTTTCTACTATCCAGTGTAGGGCAGTACAGAAGCGTGTGAATTCCATGCTAGAAGGTGTTGGAGTAGGGAAACTAATCATTTTTTTATTTCAGCTAGGAGTTTGGAGTACTTAGTTTCGGTATAGCTGATGTCACTAGGAATGTAAGTTTTCTTGGTTCAAAGAGTATTGTTTGGGAGTTTTATTTTTGTTAGGTTGAGGAAACCAGCTTTTACGAGTAATATCTTTTTTCCAGGTACATTACTTGTGTTTTTATATTGTTTCATTTTTTTTTATTCGTACGGGCAACTACTTACGCACTTCAGTTTTAGTGCGTTTATTTAATCATTTGTATTGATATTTTTTTATATAAAATTATTTTTACAAAAGGTGAGTTGCATGTGTTATATCTATTGTTGTTTAGAATTTGAATTGTTTATATACACTGTATCTACATTTGATTTTAAAAACAGACTGCACAAAAATGTTGTTGATGTAAATTTCGTGCTAGACTACTTTATAGTAATGTATTTAAGGGGTTTCAGAGAGAAAGTTAATTTTAAAACAAATATATTTTATTTGTTTATTTTCATTCTTATAAAAAATTTTAAGTCGAGGATTAAGGTTGGGAATGGAAATTTGTTTTCTTTAGAAAAATTAGCATTGTGACACAATAGAGTCTAGTACCGAATTTGCATAGACTATTTAACGAAATGGTTTTTGAGAACAGGTGATTATGGATAAGATATATATTTTATTATAAATGATCACCTACTAATAAAAGACCATTTTATCTCTATTTTAGAGCGATTAACAAGCAAGGATATTGAAAAATATTTTAACTTTTGGAGTCATTTACGGTGTATATGAAAAGCCAAGGTCTATAACAGAAAGATTTACGAATCTTGGATTTTTACCTAAAAGGAAGTGTTAAAATAATTGACGAATACTATAGAGTACATTCGGATTTTTGAGGTAAAAGCTAACCAATTGTTTAAAAGTTTATACTTTTACGATGTTATTTTAAAATTAACGATTTAAAATTATCGAAAAATCTTTAAATAGAAAACGTTACATATTTTTATAACATAAATATTGTGAGCAAATAAAGGAATACGGGTGCAGTGTGTAGTGTTGTGGTATCATATTATTACAGTGTGTGCAGAGAAAGATTAACTCAGGTGAAGAGTTAATTAGAAGTTTGTTGATACTGTGTCGACACAAGTGTTGATACTTGTGTTATAAAGTGTTTAGAGTGCGAATTAGTGAATTTTAACGCATTAAAGTCTAGTGTGATACAGTGCATTAAAGAAAAGGTGTTATTGTAGCGTGGAGTTACAATTGTGTGGTGCAATTACGTGATTAAGGGCGAATAAATATAGTATAACTCGTGAGAATAGAGAGTTAGTTGCCCTTCTTACTTTCTCAGATATCCGGGTGGATATTGGTAAAACTATGTCAGGAAGCAGGTTCCATTAGTCTTCAATAAGATGGATAACCACAATGGTTGTAAGAACGGAAGCGGTGATGCAACAGGTAAGACTGAAGTGGAAGAATTGCAGAAACAAATACTTGAGTTGCAAAAGAAAATGGAGGAACAAATGAAGCTAATGAAAGAATCTGCTGGGGGATCTAAGAAAAAACAAAAGAGAAGTTACCAATATGCGAAGAGGCAAACCTTGCCGTTAAAGAAGGCCATATAAGTTCTGGTTGTAGGGCACCGAGAAATTTGACTTGTTTCGAGTGTGGCAAAAAGGGTCACTTCAGACCACAATGCTCTTTTTTAAAGTCAGGTATAGCCTCGAAAAAGCCTCCCAAGTACGTTCTTCATTTACAACTACCAAGTCAAGCATTATTTTAGCGATAAACGGAGAAAATGCAAGGTTGGGTTGGGTTGAACTCAAGATTCAGGGCAGCGAAAACGCAAGTTTTTCTGATTGATAGTGGTGCCTCGGTATCACTTATTAAAAATAGTATTGTGCAAAAACTTAAGATGTTAAAAATTGAACCGTTACAGTTTAACATCAAAAATATATCACGAGAAAAAGTAGAAAATTTTGAGAAAACAGACATATCTTCAGTGCTTGGTAATTCTTCGAATGTAAAGGTACTTAATCATACATTTATTATTTGTGGACAAAATTTGAGTTTTTCTACCGATGGTTTACTCGGTATAGACTTTTTAGAGAAATTTCAGCCAATAATTAATTTTAATTCAGAAACCATGGAGCTCTGTGGGTATAGTTTCATCCTGCAGAATGGCTATCTAGAACGACCCTACCACGTTATCGACCAAGGCAACGATGTAGTTGAATCAGCGCTTAACACAGTGAGTGTTAACGGCGAATACTACTATGACGCAAAAAGGCGTATACTCAGAGGTGATAGTAAGTTTGAAAACGTTTTTAGTGGCACAAATGATGCACACGGGAGCCAAGGGTTAGAAGGAGGAGAGAAAACCAACCTAAAAAGTCGCAAAGAAATTATGGTACCATCCTCTGAAAGTAATGTATATCTGACTAATTCAACTAGTTTACCAACCGATAAGAATACCTGTGAAACTCTTAAAGGCTGTAAGAGCTTGAAAGAAACTCAGGAGATTCCCCAGTTACGAAATAAACCGGAAAAGAATAAGGACAACAGCTTGGCAAACAATAGTAATATAATTCAACAGTCTAATACGAAGGGCTGGTGCCCTAGTAGCAAGTTTGGCATTAGTTTAAAACACCCAAATATTGTAAGACTGCGTGAGGACCTGATACTACCTGCATTTCACGGCTGTGATTAATTATAGTGTTGCTCTGGATGCCCGGATTCCTGCTGGCACTATGATTTGCGAGCCATTAAACTTGACTGATGTCGGCATTTGTACGGCTACCGGCATAATAAATATAAATAATTCACAAGCAAATGAAAATAGGCATATTGTCGTCCGAATTCTTAATACTACACCAATACCTCAGACCATTAAAAAACACACTCCCCTTATTAATTTGGTAGAGGTGGATAGGCTAGATAGGGTTGCTAGGACAGAGTTTCTTCAAATTTCAGTCATTAGAAAAGTCAGCGACTTAAGTCCCAGTGGCGGACGAGAAATGCATTTTGAAAATGCGTTGGCCCATATGCAGAATGTGGAAAAAAAGAAAATGTTACGGTTCTTAGTAGGTTATAGCGACATTTTCTCGGGAGAAAGTAAGCCTCTTAAAGCGACAAAGTTAGCGAGGCATAAAATCGACACAGGCGATCATGCATCGATCGCGAAGGCCCCGTATCGCATTCCTTATGCTCTACGCAAAGAAATGGACAGGTCCGTGTAGGATTACAAATTTGAAGGGTGTAACCGCAGAGGTTTATGAGATACATGGTAAGAAAACTAACAAAGTACATGTAAATCGTTTAAAATTATGCTTATCAACTAATCATGTAGGTGATCAACTGGCTTATGTTCCTGTAGAAGTGAGACAGACAATGTCGCGATTACCATTAGATTGGGACAGCGATTCAGAAGATGGAGGTCGTGTGTCTAACAAACAAGACGGTGAATCGCAGGGACATAAGACCCCAGAAAATAGTTTAAATAACACCATAAGACAAAAGCATAGTTCTCTGACGAGCGAAAGTCGAGTAAATACTCCGGAAGAAGACTTTTTACGAGATTTTCAGATATTAGACGAGTTGGAGGACCAAGATACAACTAAAGTGGAGGACGTTATTGAAGAGAACAGTGTCCAGAAATACGAACCAATTGCGTATCGTACAAGGAGTCACTTTGGAAAGGAATAGAAAATTAATAATATAAAATACATTTATCCTTATAACTATTATGATAAAGTTCAACTGTCATTATTCTATAATAATAATATACCTTTATTATTAGCTTTAGCTAGCATTACAGAAATATAATAATAATAATAATAATAATAATAATAATAATAATATATACAATTTCAACTATTTTTTTTTAGGTACAACAAGAGTGTGGATCTGATCAGCCTGAGTATTATCACAGTTAGATTGCTATATTTTCTTTCATGTATGTCCAACATTTTCTTTTGAAGTCCTCCAAAGAGTTGGAATTTTTTATAGAATTAGGCAATTTGTTGTACATTTTTAATCCATTATGAAATATATTTTTCTGATCAAATGTCCTACGTACTGTTTCAATATAAAAGTTTCCAGCATTTCTGGTATCTCGACCATGGACGCTGCGGACCGGCACACAGTACTGTTGTAAATTTCTGGGCAGAGATCCATTTAAGATTTTATATACAAATACACATGTCTGTAGACAACCTGTTTGTTTAACACTTAAAACTCCTACTGCTTGGAGCATGGCTTTAATATTTGTTCGCTTGTTGCAGTTCAGTATCACCCGTAAAGCTTGATTCTGCTTCCTTTGTATTTTCCCAATTTCAAAGTTATTCAAGGTAAACAGCACTGTTGGGCAATAATATAAATGAGGTTGGATGATAGTTTTGTATATTAAAGTTTTTGCCCACACACTTAGTATATTCCTTACTCGACCCAGTGCATACACCTTTTTAGCCATTTTTCCCATCACGTAGGAGGCATGGTTGCCAAAAGACACATGTTCATCAATAATTACTCCCAGATATTTAAAGGCTGTTACTTGTTCTATTTTAATACTATCTATTTCCACACCATTGTGTGAAAAAACGTCTTGTTGAGTGTACTTATTTTTTATCACCATAAATTTAGTCTTTTCAATGTTTAGCTTCATACTATTAAATTGCAACCACTTTAAAATTTTACTTAAGTCCTCATTAAGGATTTCTGTTATCTCACTCACATTCTTGCCAACACAGTACAGTAGGGTATCATCAGCAAACAGTTGTATGTTGCACTTAGTAATCCATTTCACAATGTCATTTATATATATCACAAATAGGTTTGGCCCTAATACAGTCCCTTGAGGTACGCCTGAGGTACACTCTCTGCTAGCTGATTCACAATCACCGTATAGTGTTTTTGGTGTTCTGTTATGTAAATAATTTTTAAATCACTGTAATGCTGTTCCATTTAATCCTAATTTTGATAATTTTTTTATAAGCAATGGTCTGCTTATGGTTTCAATTGCTCTACGAAAATCAAGGAACACAGCCCCTATAATAAAGTCTTCCTTTAATGCAGTTTTCCAGCTTGCTATCACATTTTGAAGAGCTGACTCACACGAGTTGTTTTTCCTGAATCCAGCTTGGTATATTGTCAATAGTTTATTATTTTCTATGTACTCAATTATTTGTTTGTTAATAACTATCTCCAATAATTTTTCGTATAAGGGCACCATATTTATAGGTCGGAAATCTTCACAGCAATTGGAGTTTCTCTTCTTTTCGATTGGTGTAACGAACGTTGTTTTCCATGTGTCAGGGAATGTACCGGTTTGTATGCTTCTGTTAATTACTTCTAGGAATTGATGACCTATTGCTTCAAATGATAATTGTAATATATGTGTGTTAATTCCATCTATACTACTTTTTTTATTTTTTAAGTTTTTTACAACCTGTTTTAATTGTGGTAGTTCTACCTGTTCGAAATTACCCAGTCTATTTGGTGTTTGTTCCATTTTTGATATAACCTCTAAGTGCGTTGTTTCATTGCATGGTAAGTCTTTTGTGATATCCTGGATGCTAGCGACAAAGTAAGTATTAAAATTTTCTGCTATATTCCTGGGGTCAGACTCCAGTACCTCCCCAAACTTAATACCATTTTTCTTAATTGATCTTGCCTCATCACTTGTGATTTCCTTTAAAACTTTCCACATTTCGTTGCTGTCATTTTTTGCCTCATCTATCTTCCTAAAGTAGAATTGCTGTTTCCGTTCTCTTATCTTTGTTACAATAGAATTTCTTCTTTGTTTGTAATTGTTCCAGTCTTCTCCATTTTGGGTTATTACTGCTCTTTTATAAGATATATCACGTTGCCTGATTTCCGGTCCTATTTCTTCGGACCACCATTGCTTACTACCACTTTCTTGTCTTATTTTAATTTCCTTATGTGGGTCATGTTGGTTTAAAGTATCTATGAGGTTGGTTACTAGCATCTTTGATATTTCTTCAAGAGATAAGTTGGGATTCCAAGCTGTATCCATTAAGTTCAACTGGTATGCAAGATTATTAAATGCATGAAAATCCCTTATAATTTTTGTGTCGTTACTTTTATCTTGTGATCTCGTCCCTAGCTCTAACGTTATAATTACATGATCAGTTATTTTAGGCGTTAAATGTGTTTTAAAGTTTACTTGTTTGGAACTAGTCAGTAGCAAATCAATAATTGTTGCACCTTCATTAGTAATTCTTGTAAATTTGTTTATCTGTTGGTAGATACCTAGCTCTTTTATCATTTTAGTGAGTTTATTTGGATAGAAGCTGTTAAGTGCTATATTGATATTAAAGTCCCCGATCAAGATAAAATTTCCTTCTTTTAATAGTAAATCTGGTAAAATTTCCTCCAGTGTCTCAATAAATTGGGCGTCACTTGAACTAGGAGAATGATATAAACATACAATAATGTATTTTGTACCTCCCACAACAGCCTCTATGGCAATCAACCACATGTTTTTGTCTACAACTACATTTTTTATTTCTTTACTTTTAAAATGTGTCTTTATATATATCATACTACCGCCAGTATAACGATTGTGTGCGCATGCGCTAAAATATTTATACCCATTTATCTGCTTTTCATACTCCAGTATGTCTTCTGTAGCTCGTGTTTCTGAGAGACAAAGTATATCCGGCATATCCTTATTTACGATCCAGTTAAGTTCTGTTTTGTGTGCAATTAGGCTTTGTATATTGAGATACATTAATTCAGACTTCTGTGGTTGCTATATGTGTTAAAACAGAGCTACAAAGTCGTTTAAGTAGGTAGTGGAATTTAAATGGTATCATAAATTATATTATTGACAAAGGACCTTAATGTCTTTAATAGTGGGATTTTACAGAGTTGTTTGGTTAATGTTTATATTCTTAATTATGGTATTTTGGATAATTATCTAATTACACTGTTTATTATGGTGTATGCATTTGAAGGTATCTTTATTTGGTTATTGACTATGTTATATTTGTTTGATTTTGCTTTTTTGATAGCTAATGTTTCGAGTAAATTTAATTTTCTGCTTTTGTTTTGGATAAATAGTGGTTTTATTTTGTTTGATATTGTATGGTTATTTAATATGCAATGATCCGAAATTCCTGTTTTATTTTGTTTTTTTAAGATAGACGTAGAATGTTCTTTGAGTCGGGTTTTGAAGTTTCTACCTGTCTGGCCAATATAAATAGCATCACAATTATCACAATTGATTTGGTAGACTCCACTTGCGGAAAGTTTGTCTTTTGATTCTATTTTTGCGTTTAATATTTGTCTACCTAAGTTATTTTTGTTAACTTGTATTGGGGTTAAGTTAAGTTTTTTGAGATTTTTGGATATTTTCTGGCTTGCGGTTCCAGTATATTGGATTGCGCAGTATTTATTAGGTATTGTTTGGTTGGGTAGTCCCTTATAAAGTAATTTTTGTGTTTCTGTCTCTCTTTTTTCTTTAAGATATTATTTATGATGTTTGTAGAGTATCCATTGTTTATCGCTATAGTTTTAATTATATTAAGTTCTTTTTCGTACTCTAGTTTGGACAGGGGGATATTAACTAGTCTATGTATCATGCTATTGAAAGCTGCTAATTTTGTTTGTTGGGGTTGGTTAGAATCTGCTGGTATGACTGTGTCGGTTGTAGTTGGTTTGCGGTAAATTTGGTATGATAAATGGTCATTATGATTTTTAATTGTGAGGTCTAGAAAATTGATGGAGTTGTTTACTTCTTTTTCTATTGTAAATTGAATTTTATGGTTGATGTCATTAAGAAAATTAAGGAATTGGTGTAGTTGTCGTTCTGTGCCTGTCCAGATGCAGAACACGTCATCGACATATCTACACCAAAAATCTATATTTTTTATAAGTGTCGAATTATTATTGAATATGGTTTCTTCGAAATGTGCCATGTATATTTCAGTTAGGAGCGGTGATAAAGGGGATCCCATAGGTAGACCATTTTTTTGTAAATAAAATTTGTTATTAAATCTAAAATAAGACTGGTCGATGCATAAGTTAATTAGAGCAATTATTTCTTGTATGTTCGTGGATGTTTTACTGTTATCTACTTTATTTAATATAATATTTTTTAATTCGGTTATAGGTATTGACGTGAAGAGATTTTTACATCGAATGACACTATTTTGGCGTTTGTTGGTATTTTTAGATTTTTAGTTTTATCTATGAACTCGTATGTGTTTTTAACTGCATATTTAGAAGAGCAATGTATTATTTTAGGTAAGTAATCGCTAAGATATTGGCAGAGTTCGTAGGTAGGGGCGTTGATATATGATACTACTGGTCGTATAGGTATGTTGGTTTTATGGATTTTAGGTTGCCCGTAGAGTACTGGGGCTGTTGGATTCATGGTTTTAAGTTTGTATATTTCATTGTTGGGTAATATAGTGTTGACAGTTTTAATTTCATTAATGAGTTGGTTTTGAAATGTATTTGTGGGGTCTTTTTTCAGTTCTATGAAGTTGTTTTCTGTTATAAACTCGTCGACTTTCTCAATGTAATCTGTTTTATTTAGAATGGTTATGGTATTGCCTTTATCTGCTTTACATATTATGAGATTATTGTCTGCACATTTATTTTTAATAGATTTGATTATTTTTTGGCAATTATTACGGTTATTTAGGTTGTTATTATAACTGTTGTGGGAGGTTTTTATTTGTTTATGAATAATTCCTGTTAAAATGTTGGAATCGTGTTCTGTGATGCTATTTACCTTGGTCAGGGCTAATTCGGTATCTACTGCAAGCATTTCGTAGTCCTTAGTGGTACTATTAATATTTGGACAGTATTTTAAGCCTTTTTCTAGAAGTTTATATTCATTTTGATTGAATTCTGTATTTGATAGGTTTTTAATTCTGGTATAAAAGTTGAATGTGTTATTTTGTTTTGGTTGAATCGTCATGTTAGAATTATTAATATTATTTTTTGATTGAATTAGTTTATTAAGTTTTTTAGTTTGATTAAGGTAGTGTTGATGTATTTGTTTAGCGACTAATTATAATAATAAAAAAACGACCCCACAAATACATTTCAAAACCAACTCATTAATGAAATTAAAACTATCAACACTATATTACCCAACAATGAAATATACAAACTTAAAACCATGAATCCAACAGCCCCAGTACTCTACGGGCAACCTAAAATCCATAAAACCAACATACCTATACGACCAGTAGTATCATATATCAACGCCCCTAGCTACAAACTCTGCCAATATCTTAGCGATTACTTACCTAAAATAATACATTGCTCTTCTAAATATGCAGTTAAAAACACATACGAGTTCATAGATAAAACTAAAAATCTAAAAATACCAACAAACGCCACAATAGTGTCATTCGATGTAAAAAGTCTCTTCACGTCAATACCTATAACCGAATTAAAAAATATTATATTAAATAAACTAGATAACAGTAAAACATCCACGAACATACAAGAAATAATTGCTCTAATTAACTTATGCATCGACCTGTCTTATTTTAGATTTAATAACAAATTTTATTTACAAAAAAATGGTCTACCTATGGGATCCCCTTTATCACCGCTCCTAACTGAAATATACATGGCACATTTCGAAGAAACCATATTCAATAATAATTCGACACTTATAAAAAATATAGATTTTTGGTGTAGATATGTCGATGACGTGTTCTGCATCTGGACAGGCACAGAACGACAACTACACCAATTCCTTAATTTTCTTAATGACATCAACCATAAAATTCAATTTACAATAGAAAAAGAAATAAACAACTCCATCAATTTTCTAGACCTCACAATTAAAAAACATAATGACCATTTATCATACCAAATTTACCGCAAACCAACTACAACCGACACAGTCATACCAGCAGATTCCAACCAACCCCAACAAACAAAATTAGCAGCTTTCAATAGCATGATACATAGACTAGTTAATATCCCCCTGTCCAAACTAGAGTACGAAAAAGAACTTAATATAATTAAAACTATAGCGATAAACAATGGATACTCTACAAACATCATAAATAATATCTTAAAGAAAAAAGAGAGACAGAAACACAAAAATTACTTTATAAGGGACTACCCAACCAAACAATACCTAATAAATACTGCGCAATCCAATATACTGGAACCGCAAGCCAGAAAATATCCAAAAATCTCAAAAAACTTAACTTAACCCCAATACAAGTTAACAAAAATAACTTAGGGAGACAAATATTAAACGCAAAAATAGAATCAAAAGACAAACTTTCCGCAAATGGAGTCTACCAAATCAATTGTGATAATTGTGATGCTATTTGTATTGGCCAGACAGGTAGAAACTTCAAAACCCGACTCAAAGAACATTCTACGTCTATCTTAAAAAAACAAAATAAAACAGGAATTTCGGATCATTGCATATTAAATAACCATACAATATCAAACAAAATAAAACCACTATTTATCCAAAACAAAAGCAGAAAATTAAATTTACTCGAAACATTAGCTATCAAAAAAGCAAAATCAAACAAATGTAACATAGTCAATAACCAAATAGAGTTACCTTCAAATGCATACACCATAATAAACAGTGTAATTAGATAATTATCCAAAATACCATAATTAAGAATATAAACATTAACCAAACAACTCTGTAAAATCCCACTATTAAAAACATTAAGGTCCTTTGTCAATAATATAATTTATGATACCATTTAAATTCCACTACCTACTTAAACGATTTTGTAGCTCTGTTTTAACACATTCATGTCTTTGAAAATAACCCGAGAGGGTCGAAACACGTGTCAGGCAACTGAATAAATTTTGTGAAACTATAACAAGTACTCTGTCTTTCATTTAAAAGTAAAAATTATTTATACTAGGAAACTTAGTCGGCTTACTTTACACTTGTAAAATTAGAATATATACTTAATTGGATCCAGAACGCTGACTGTTGCTTATTTAGGGTTTAGTTACATCAAAATACCAGAAACCTAATCAAAAAATAAAACCATATAAGTATCAGAAACAGTGTCACCAGCGCTTTGTTTCTTAAAAGAAATGTCCTGCACTCTTTACGTTTTTACATATAAAAATATATAAGAAAAGTGTGAAATACAAAGCATAGAGTTGCAGGGTTCTTCCAAGTAATGTTTACTTTGGCCCCGAGAGATACCCGGTGGATCGCCTTTTACCGCAAAATGGAAATGTTTTCATTTTTAAAAATTTCCTTGCTGTTTTTACTATTTTGGTTGAGAAAAGAAATTGTCTTTGACTGAAGTGAAATCAAGATTTTTATTTCATAAGGTTTATATCCTTGCTTTTAGTAACGAGCCATTATAAGGGAATACTAAGTAATTACGTTTTACATAATTAGAGCTTAATATACCTAAACCTACAAATTGATTTAAACGCGATGGTGCCGATTGCTTAAGCCTCACTCGTCGCGCAAACACCAGCGGCTGACGGGCAGTCGATTTGTTTTCGTTGCCAAAAGTCGTTGCTACGGTGTTTGTAAAGGCCTTTTTTGTCTTCATTATTACTATTATCCCGGAATTCTTCGACACTATTTATAACCATTTATATATTTAGTTGCTAGGTCTTGTGATCAGTATGTGGACACTGTTAGAATAACAGTTAGGTACCTAGTACTGGCTATTCTTCTGTAGGCCATTCCTCAATTAACAATTTTTTAAAAAGAACTATGTTTTGAGATGCATAGAGTATATAGATAAATTGCCAGTGAAAAGATTTTAAAGATATTCTTATCCAAATAAAATCTTGTAAGAGGACACCTATAAAATGGAAGTTATTTCCTTCCTTGGTGGGTTTGTTTTGTAAGTTTGCTAGACAAATAAAGTCTCCTGGGGTGTGGGAGGCATGTGAGGTAGGTTCTAAGCGTCGGGAAGTGCTTAAAACCACAGTTTGCTAAAAATAACTTAAAAAAGAAATATCTCAAACACTACCCGTTCATCGACAGACCAAAAGCATGGTAGGTATCTTTTAAAATATAAAAGAAGAAACTGACTCACTAACTGATGTATCAACGCACAGCCCACACCGCTGGGTCTAGAAACTTGAAATTTTCCATAGAGGTTTTTACATAACGTAGGCATGCGCCAAGGAAGGATTTTTCAAAATTTATCCCCTAAAAAGGGGTGGAAAAGGGGTTCAACTTTTGTATGGAGAAAAAATATTATATGGTCCTATTCAATGATCCACCACCATTAGATAAAACAACAATAACAACTAAACCTATTGACATCATTGACTTTATTATTTCTTGTTTATCGTCCTTGTTTTTAAGTCGAGGGTTGAAAATACTAAGATATTTTCATTTTTTTTCTATAGAAGTATTGCCAAAAAGTTGTGTTTTTATAATTGAATTATAAGGTTAGTTTAAATGTCTCTATAACAGAGTATTTTGGATAAGGTATTTTAGTAACTTTTTCATTTTATTTTGTTTTGTTATGTTTTTTTTAACATAGTTAAGTGTAATTGTTTAATTTTCTTAATTTCAAAGCCTTCAGCTTAATAAGTAAGAACAATTTAAATTTTTTTATATTTTAAAGTGGATAGATATTCCTTAATATAGTAGTAGATGTGTGTAAATCTACTGATGTGATTAGAAATGTATAACTATTCTTCAGTTGAGTAACTAAAGTTGTTTTAGCGGAATAATAAAAGATTTTGTCTAAATTTTTGCAGATTTTAATTAAAAGTGTGCGTAATAGCTTAAAAATCAGGTCAGGATTTTCAGCTAGATTTAGGGTAAGGCACATACATATCATCAAAAGAAGAAAATTTGGGAAATTATGAGGAAATTGCATGTATGTAGACTAAATTAAATACCATCTGTTGTTGTTTCTGATACTTTATTGATAGTCTTTAAACGTTAGTATAAAGAGAATATAAGTTTTTTGTGTGCTTTCTTAAAAGTGAATTGTGTTTAGAAGTTTGATTTCAAAAGATACACAACATATGTTAATTTATATATTGGTTTGTAGTTACTAACGATGGAGATTTGAACTCCTCTGTCGTGTTTATACAGTGTGTAGGTATAACATGTCATCGTATTAGTTAAATGTGATACAGTATTAAATTACTCATTGTTATTGAAATGTAAGCACTGATAAATTACGATATATTTTTTCTTAATATAAATTATTACAATTTAAACGATTCATTATTGCTCTAGCGTTGGACAATGTTCAATATTACTAAACTGTTATTAATAATCAATATTTCTTTCAGGAGGATATCTTAATATTGACCTTGTGTTTTTACTCATGTGTAATTTGTTGATTTCGGGATACTAATAATATTTTCTTCAAAGAAGTTTAGGTTTCTACTATCCAGTGTAGGGCAGTACAGAAGCGTGTGAATTCCATGCTAGAAGGTGTTGGAGTAGGGAAACTAATCATTTTTTTATTTCAGCTAGGAGTTTGGAGTACTTAGTTTCGGTATAGCTGATGTCACTAGGAATGTAAGTTTTCTTGGTTCAAAGAGTATTGTTTGGGAGTTTTATTTTTGTTAGGTTGAGGAAACCAGCTTTTACGAGTAATATCTTTTTTCCAGGTACATTACTTGTGTTTTTATATTGTTTCATTTTTTTTTATTCGTACGGGCAACTACTTACGCACTTCAGTTTTAGTGCGTTTATTTAATCATTTGTATTGATATTTTTTTATATAAAATTATTTTTACAAAAGGTGAGTTGCATGTGTTATATCTATTGTTGTTTAGAATTTGAATTGTTTATATACACTGTATCTACATTTGATTTTAAAAACAGACTGCACAAAAATGTTGTTGATGTAAATTTCGTGCTAGACTACTTTATAGTAATGTATTTAAGGGGTTTCAGAGAGAAAGTTAATTTTAAAACAAATATATTTTATTTGTTTATTTTCATTCTTATAAAAAATTTTAAGTCGAGCATTAAGGTTGGGAATGGAAATTTGTTTTCTTTAGAAAAATTAGCATTGTGACACAATAGAGTCTAGTACCGAATTTGCATAGACTATTTAACGAAATGGTTTTTGAGAACAGGTGATTATGGATAAGATATATATTTTATTATAAATGATCACCTACTAATAAAAGACCATTTTATCTCTATTTTAGAGCGATTAACAAGCAAGGATATTGAAAAATATTTTAACTTTTGGAGTCATTTACGGTGTATATGAAAAGCCAAGGTCTATAACAGAAAGATTTACGAATCTTGGATTTTTACCTAAAAGGAAGTGTTAAAATAATTGACGAATACTATAGAGTACATTCGGATTTTTGAGGTAAAAGCTAACCAATTGTTTAAAAGTTTATACTTTTACGATGTTATTTTAAAATTAACGATTTAAAATTATCGAAAAATCTTTAAATAGAAAACGTTACATATTTTTATAACATAAATATTGTGAGCAAATAAAGGAATACGGGTGCAGTGTGTAGTGTTGTGGTATCATATTATTACAGTGTGTGCAGAGAAAGATTAACTCAGGTGAAGAGTTAATTAGAAGTTTGTTGATACTGTGTCGACACAAGTGTTGATACTTGTGTTATAAAGTGTTTAGAGTGCGAATTAGTGAATTTTAATGCATTAAAGTCTAGTGTGATACAGTGCATTAAAGAAAAGGTGTTATTGTAGCGTGGAGTTACAATTGTGTGGTGCAATTACGTGATTAAGGGCGAATAAATATAGTATAACTCGTGAGAATAGAGAGTTAGTTGCCCTTCTTACTTTCTCAGATATCCGGGTGGATATTGGTAAAACTATGTCAGGAAGCAGGTTCCATTAGTCTTCAATAAGATGGATAACCACAATGGTTGTAAGAACGGAAGCGGTGATGCAACAGGTAAGACTGAAGTGGAAGAATTGCAGAAACAAATACTTGAGTTGCAAAAGAAAATGGAGGAACAAATGAAGCTAATGAAAGAATCTGCTGGGGGATCTAAGAAAAAACAAAAGAGAAGTTACCAATATGCGAAGAGGCAAACCTTGCCGTTAAAGAAGGCCATATAAGTTCTGGTTGTAGGGCACCGAGAAATTTGACTTGTTTCGAGTGTGGCAAAAAGGGTCACTTCAGACCACAATGCTCTTTTTTAAAGTCAGGTATAGCCTCGAAAAAGCCTCCCAAGTACGTTCTTCATTTACAACTACCAAGTCAAGCATTATTTTAGCGATAAACGGAGAAAATGCAAGGTTGGGTTGGGTTGAACTCAAGATTCAGGGCAGCGAAAACGCAAGTTTTTCTGATTGATAGTGGTGCCTCGGTATCACTTATTAAAAATAGTATTGTGCAAAAACTTAAGATGTTAAAAATTGAACCGTTACAGTTTAACATCAAAAATATATCACGAGAAAAAGTAGAAAATTTTGAGAAAACAGACATATCTTCAGTGCTTGGTAATTCTTCGAATGTAAAGGTACTTAATCATACATTTATTATTTGTGGACAAAATTTGAGTTTTTCTACCGATGGTTTACTCGGTATAGACTTTTTAGAGAAATTTCAGCCAATAATTAATTTTAATTCAGAAACCATGGAGCTCTGTGGGTATAGTTTCATCCTGCAGAATGGCTATCTAGAACGACCCTACCACGTTATCGACCAAGGCAACGATGTAGTTGAATCAGCGCTTAACACAGTGAGTGTTAACGGCGAATACTACTATGACGCAAAAAGGCGTATACTCAGAGGTGATAGTAAGTTTGAAAACGTTTTTAGTGGCACAAATGATGCACACGGGAGCCAAGGGTTAGAAGGAGGAGAGAAAACCAACCTAAAAAGTCGCAAAGAAATTATGGTACCATCCTCTGAAAGTAATGTATATCTGACTAATTCAACTAGTTTACCAACCGATAAGAATACCTGTGAAACTCTTAAAGGCTGTAAGAGCTTGAAAGAAACTCAGGAGATTCCCCAGTTACGAAATAAACCGGAAAAGAATAAGGACAACAGCTTGGCAAACAATAGTAATATAATTCAACAGTCTAATACGAAGGGCTGGTGCCCTAGTAGCAAGTTTGGCATTAGTTTAAAACACCCAAATATTGTAAGACTGCGTGAGGACCTGATACTACCTGCATTTCACGGCTGTGATTAATTATAGTGTTGCTCTGGATGCCCGGATTCCTGCTGGCACTATGATTTGCGAGCCATTAAACTTGACTGATGTCGGCATTTGTACGGCTACCGGCATAATAAATATAAATAATTCACAAGCAAATGAAAATAGGCATATTGTCGTCCGAATTCTTAATACTACACCAATACCTCAGACCATTAAAAAACACACTCCCCTTATTAATTTGGTAGAGGTGGATAGGCTAGATAGGGTTGCTAGGACAGAGTTTCTTCAAATTTCAGTCATTAGAAAAGTCAGCGACTTAAGTCCCAGTGGCGGACGAGAAATGCATTTTGAAAATGCGTTGGCCCATATACAGAATGTGGAAAAAAAGAAAATGTTACGGTTCTTAGTAGGTTATAGCGACATTTTCTCGGGAGAAAGTAAGCCTCTTAAAGCGACAAAGTTAGCGAGGCATAAAATCGACACAGGCGATCATGCATCGATCGCGAAGGCCCCGTATCGCATTCCTTATGCTCTACGCAAAGAAATGGACAGGTCCGTGTAGGATTACAAATTTGAAGGGTGTAACCGCAGAGGTTTATGAGATACATGGTAAGAAAACTAACAAAGTACATGTAAATCGTTTAAAATTATGCTTATCAACTAATCATGTAGGTGATCAACTGGCTTATGTTCCTGTAGAAGTGAGACAGACAATGTCGCGATTACCATTAGATTGGGACAGCGATTCAGAAGATGGAGGTCGTGTGTCTAACAAACAAGACGGTGAATCGCAGGGACATAAGACCCCAGAAAATAGTTTAAATAACACCATAAGACAAAAGCATAGTTCTCTGACGAGCGAAAGTCGAGTAAATACTCCGGAAGAAGACTTTTTACGAGATTTTCAGATATTAGACGAGTTGGAGGACCAAGATACAACTAAAGTGGAGGACGTTATTGAAGAGAACAGTGTCCAGAAATACGAACCAATTGCGTATCGTACAAGGAGTCACTTTGGAAAGGAATAGAAAATTAATAATATAAAATACATTTATCCTTATAACTATTATGATAAAGTTCAACTGTCATTATTCTATAATAATAATATACCTTTATTATTAGCTTTAGCTAGCATTACAGAAATATAATAATAATAATAATAATAATAATAATAATAATAATAATAATATATACAATTTCAACTATTTTTTTTTAGGTACAACAAGAGTGTGGATCTGATCAGCCTGAGTATTATCACAGTTAGATTGCTATATTTTCTTTCATGTATGTCCAACATTTTCTTTTGAAGTCCTCCAAAGAGTTGGAATTTTTTATAGAATTAGGCAATTTGTTGTACATTTTTAATCCATTATGAAATATATTTTTCTGATCAAATGTCCTACGTACTGTTTCAATATAAAAGTTTCCAGCATTTCTGGTATCTCGACCATGGACGCTGCGGACCGGCACACAGTACTGTTGTAAATTTCTGGGCAGAGATCCATTTAAGATTTTATATACAAATACACATGTCTGTAGACAACCTGTTTGTTTAACACTTAAAACTCCTACTGCTTGGAGCATGGCTTTAATATTTGTTCGCTTGTTGCAGTTCAGTATCACCCGTAAAGCTTGATTCTGCTTCCTTTGTATTTTCCCAATTTCAAAGTTATTCAAGGTAAACAGCACTGTTGGGCAATAATATAAATGAGGTTGGATGATAGTTTTGTATATTAAAGTTTTTGCCCACACACTTAGTATATTCCTTACTCGACCCAGTGCATACACCTTTTTAGCCATTTTTCCCATCACGTAGGAGGCATGGTTGCCAAAAGACACATGTTCATCAATAATTACTCCCAGATATTTAAAGGCTGTTACTTGTTCTATTTTAATACTATCTATTTCCACACCATTGTGTGAAAAAACGTCTTGTTGAGTGTACTTATTTTTTATCACCATAAATTTAGTCTTTTCAATGTTTAGCTTCATACTATTAAATTGCAACCACTTTAAAATTTTACTTAAGTCCTCATTAAGGATTTCTGTTATCTCACTCACATTCTTGCCAACACAGTACAGTAGGGTATCATCAGCAAACAGTTGTATGTTGCACTTAGTAATCCATTTCACAATGTCATTTATATATATCACAAATAGGTTTGGCCCTAATACAGTCCCTTGAGGTACGCCTGAGGTACACTCTCTGCTAGCTGATTCACAATCACCGTATAGTGTTTTTGGTGTTCTGTTATGTAAATAATTTTTAAATCACTGTAATGCTGTTCCATTTAATCCTAATTTTGATAATTTTTTTATAAGCAATGGTCTGCTTATGGTTTCAATTGCTCTACGAAAATCAAGGAACACAGCCCCTATAATAAAGTCTTCCTTTAATGCAGTTTTCCAGCTTGCTATCACATTTTGAAGAGCTGACTCACACGAGTTGTTTTTCCTGAATCCAGCTTGGTATATTGTCAATAGTTTATTATTTTCTATGTACTCAATTATTTGTTTGTTAATAACTATCTCCAATAATTTTTCGTATAAGGGCACCATATTTATAGGTCGGAAATCTTCACAGCAATTGGAGTTTCTCTTCTTTTCGATTGGTGTAACGAACGTTGTTTTCCATGTGTCAGGGAATGTACCGGTTTGTATGCTTCTGTTAATTACTTCTAGGAATTGATGACCTATTGCTTCAAATGATAATTGTAATATATGTGTGTTAATTCCATCTATACTACTTTTTTTATTTTTTAAGTTTTTTACAACCTGTTTTAATTGTGGTAGTTCTACCTGTTCGAAATTACCCAGTCTATTTGGTGTTTGTTCCATTTTTGATATAACCTCTAAGTGCGTTGTTTCATTGCATGGTAAGTCTTTTGTGATATCCTGGATGCTAGCGACAAAGTAAGTATTAAAATTTTCTGCTATATTCCTGGGGTCAGACTCCAGTACCTCCCCAAACTTAATACCATTTTTCTTAATTGATCTTGCCTCATCACTTGTGATTTCCTTTAAAACTTTCCACATTTCGTTGCTGTCATTTTTTGCCTCATCTATCTTCCTAAAGTAGAATTGCTGTTTCCGTTCTCTTATCTTTGTTACAATAGAATTTCTTCTTTGTTTGTAATTGTTCCAGTCTTCTCCATTTTGGGTTATTACTGCTCTTTTATAAGATATATCACGTTGCCTGATTTCCGGTCCTATTTCTTCGGACCACCATTGCTTACTACCACTTTCTTGTCTTATTTTAATTTCCTTATGTGGGTCATGTTGGTTTAAAGTATCTATGAGGTTGGTTACTAGCATCTTTGATATTTCTTCAAGAGATAAGTTGGGATTCCAAGCTGTATCCATTAAGTTCAACTGGTATGCAAGATTATTAAATGCATGAAAATCCCTTATAATTTTTGTGTCGTTACTTTTATCTTGTGATCTCGTCCCTAGCTCTAACGTTATAATTACATGATCAGTTATTTTAGGCGTTAAATGTGTTTTAAAGTTTACTTGTTTGGAACTAGTCAGTAGCAAATCAATAATTGTTGCACCTTCATTAGTAATTCTTGTAAATTTGTTTATCTGTTGGTAGATACCTAGCTCTTTTATCATTTTAGTGAGTTTATTTGGATAGAAGCTGTTAAGTGCTATATTGATATTAAAGTCCCCGATCAAGATAAAATTTCCTTCTTTTAATAGTAAATCTGGTAAAATTTCCTCCAGTGTCTCAATAAATTGGGCGTCACTTGAACTAGGAGAATGATATAAACATACAATAATGTATTTTGTACCTCCCACAACAGCCTCTATGGCAATCAACCACATGTTTTTGTCTACAACTACATTTTTTATTTCTTTACTTTTAAAATGTGTCTTTATATATATCATACTACCGCCAGTATAACGATTGTGTGCGCATGCGCTAAAATATTTATACCCATTTATCTGCTTTTCATACTCCAGTATGTCTTCTGTAGCTCGTGTTTCTGAGAGACAAAGTATATCCGGCATATCCTTATTTACGATCCAGTTAAGTTCTGTTTTGTGTGCAATTAGGCTTTGTATATTGAGATACATTAATTCAGACTTCTGTGGTTGCTATATGCTTTGTCCAAATATTTCTGAGTAGTTAAATCTTTTTTGGAGTTCTTGGAAGACTTTTTTATAAGAATCACATTTCCTACTATATGAGGCATGGTTACATTTTAAATTTGTCACACCAAGCTTCTGGATGGCATGCTTACAGTTTACACACTCTTCCTCCTTTGCTGTGCAGTCTACTGTTTTATGATCCCCTGTGCACTTTCCACATACAGATTTTTCTATTGTACAGTCTTTGGATATATGCCCAAACTTCCAACAATTATAACATTGTACTATATTTACATGGTCTACAAATCTGTGGGTTCTCCGCCCTATATTAAGTGTCTTCCTGTAATTTAATTGTTTTTATGTAATTGGATCAAGTTCTAATATTAAATTTGTTTTTCCTTTAGCTTCGTATTTAAATACTACTCGTATAACTAATTTATTATCTTCTGTGGAAACTTTATTTTGCCTTATTATTTTTTCTATTAAATCTTCTTCATCTTCTAATAACTTCTTTTCTACATTTAACACCTTAATCCTTGGTTTCTTCTTTTCAGGTTCACTCACCTCGTAATCTTGACCCATTTGTTGTTCAATATTTGGTTGAATACGTTCAGCCTCATTCTTGGTGTTACAAGTTATTGCAATACCTCCTTCTCGCAGATACTTTATCCTAGATACCCCCATTCCCAATGCCGATGGATCAATGCTATCTTCTACTGTTTGTTTTGTTACTGCACATGATTGACTTTTATTTTTTGGTTTTATGGTTGATTTTTAACAACTTCACTGTATGAGTTCGGTCTACTTTGTTCTATATTTTCCACTAACTTACATTTTTCTAGTTCTGCTTTTAAATTTTTTATTAGCTCATCCTGGCATAGTATGATCTTCTCTTTATCGTCAACTCTTGCTTGTAGCATGTCAAATGTATCAAATTTTAGACACCTTTGGCATGAAAAGTTCATAACCCTGGAATTGAGTTGAAGCACTTTCACCTCGGAGGCCGTTAGATTCCCACATGTTTTGCAAATGCGTCCCTTACAATGATCACACAAAAAAACTTCTTTCTTCTGTTCAGAACAAAAATCACATTCCATATTTGAGGTTATGTATACATCCCATTCATCACTTCTACCACTTTTCGGGCAAAATGCACCCTTCTCCAGCGATTTCGATACAACTTATATTAAAGCACAACTAAACTGTCTTTAAAAAGTCATGAAACGCGAAAACATTCAATGAAATTCTTTAATTTTCGGCACCTCCACTTATACACACGCAGCACGGTCTGACATTTTGTATTTAAATTTTTATTTTAGTGATCTATTTGGGCATAGATTTTATAATTTGTTTTGAACATAATTAATGTTTTTAATATTTTAGAAGACAAGCAGCCATGATGAAATATATGTTGCTTTTTTCAATGTGTATAAGTTGGGCAAATCCGGAGATTGTAGCATACGACTGCGCGAACAAGACGACCGAGCTAACGAGGGTGTCCCTATTAACTGTGAAGCCATGCCAGGATCCCAGGAATTTCACGGAGAGCACATTTCGCGGGATACAACTGGTCCAGAAGAAGCAGTATGTTCCAGTCCATGTGTTCACATGCCAAGTCAAGGTGCAACAGCTGATTGAGCACTGTGGCGTACACAGTCATCGCAGTACCGTAGCAGGAGGTTTTGGAAAATACATTGAATGGTATTGGAGCCGGAGTCTTATCAAAATTAATTCTCAATAGTACTACAGAAGTCTCAGTAACTCTTCAAGGTTTCGCTGACACCCAGGGGAAGTGCGAAGGAGTGAGATTTGCAGTAGGAGGAGTACAATATACAAATGTCGTGGTTATAGCCTCAATTTCCATACGACTTCACGACTATGTCACTGTTGCTGATGTTGAAAGAAATTCAGTTAAACTTCACTCAGGAACCGTCTGTCCTTACAACGATGGTTACTGTTTCGTCGATATCGAAGGCGAGGTGACATGGCAACAACACCTATCCAGTTTGTGTCCAACTAACGGAGTCGATGTTTTGTACGAAGGAAACGCAACACTACTTACTATAAGCCGTAACCCTCCTAATAAGTACATATTAGTTGAGACTGAAGACAGTTTTTGCGCTTAAACTCACTAAACCCGAAGAATTGTGTGCCCAAAAAGCCTGGCAAACCGAGTAGAATAGACTTTTAATCATTTTTGAAGACTCAGTAAGATTTTATTACCATCGCACGATAAGACTTCCACAAAATACCGATCTGATGGCTCAGGTATTAAGCAAATTATTATACCTAGAAATAGCAGTCAAGCAACATATGGCTGATGTAATTTTTGATTCCATTATGAAACGTATCAACTAAGAGAGAAAATTCTTCAAAACCGCCTCGCACTAGCCAAACAGTCTCCAGATGCTATAGGAAATTTGGTTAAGGAAACATCAGGTTATGTGAGTAGAGTGATGGGTGAAGTACTCTACATAGCCAAGTGTCGACCCATGGTTGCCCAGTATCGAAGAAGTATCGAATGTTTCCAAGAATTGCCCGTACTTTACCAAAATAGATCAATGTTCCGCACGCCAATCACACACATTTTGATGGAACACGGAACAAAGGTCGAGTGCCGACCTCTACTCCCTGTAAATTATATGCTGGAAAACAACTGGATTGAAATTACTCCAGAACTGAAGAGGACATCACCAGCTTTAGAATTGGATGCAAACGATTGGAAGACAAAATTTCAATGACAGTTATTTCCGTTTCTCCCATTAGTTCTAATGGTATATATTATACCCAGGACGATATGGATAACTCCCAACAGACTTTGTTGTACCCAAACACGAGACAAGCCGTTACTAATCAGGTGACAAGCAGAATAGTGGGCATTGATAGTACTGATCCATATTATATGACAAACTTATTCTCAAAGCATGAATTTACCAATCTGGCCCAGTCTACTGCTGAAGAGTTATGGGGTTTCTTATCGAAGATGGGAAATTTGTTTTCGATATGTGGATTTATATACACAATAGCGTGTGCAGTAGGTTATCTAGCAGGAGTAATTACTAACTATTTTACTCTAAAGAAGGCTACAAAGGACCACCCTCGTAGAAGAAGATATGTGCTAGCTAGCTTATGGAACAACTTAGCCCATACCTACCTCTACCAGCTTCATCGACGCCAAGCCGAAGGAACTGAGTTTCAAGCAGATCAGGAACTACAACAAGTAAATGTAGGTTCCACCTCGTCGTCTAAAAAAATGTAACCGTCTTTAACTGAGACGAACAATAACACATGTTCAGATCCGAACTGTAAAGTGAAACCATCTCAAACACCATAAAAGCAACATAGTTGGGTACATTTCGCGAAAACCGTGGCGTCGCGAAACCGACTTCGATCTGGAACGACTGCATTTAGCAGAACGCGAACACAGTTGGTGAGTGCGCGAATTCGCGAGTGCGGTAAATTCGAGCGTTAGGAACTCAAGACTTTATTTAGTAAAATTTGTGGTGAAAGTAGAATTAGTTTTTGTTAAGGTGCTTGTTCTTACCATTTCTTGATTGGGTATATTGCAATTCAGTGAAACAGATGTTTATTCCTATTTGTCTTTTATAGAGAAACGGCTCGATCTAGAAATGGGGCAATGTAATAAAATGGACTGTTACAATTTATTTGATTGTAATTATTACTGGAATAGTCTAAAATTCTGAACAAAGAATAATCTAAAAGCCATAATTTTCGATATTCAGTTTCTCACAGAAAACAAACATGAGGTCCAACATCTGGGGATAAGGGAGATTGAAAATACCAGAAAAAGGTAATAAAATGGCTAAATATCAGATATAAATATTTGTTTTCCAAACTCACATAAAAGCGAGATTAAGAGCTTTTAAGAATTTAAAAACCTTTTCATATAAACTTTACGACTAGGGGAAACAAATAAAAACTTTGGAATAATATTTCTAGACCCTAAAATGCCGAAAACATGTGGCACGACCTACCGCCGCGGCATGTACAGATGTAATTATCGACCCGTTTCTCTAATGGTATAAAAATCAGGAAAATGTCGATTATTTCTTGAAAATTGCAATATATACATTCATAACGATATGTGATCAAAGTGTTTTTTTCCTATTTCACACATATAAAAATGCATAGATAAATAAAACAGATAAGTAGTTTTAAATAACGGTGATTAGGTTTATTTCATCACTTTGAAAGTTTAGTTAAGCTAATCATATAGATCTTTCATACCTTTATACATTATTACAGGAGAGGGAGAGAGTGCAAAAATATTATAATTAAGTAATTTCATTATTTCCATTAAAATTGGAAACTAATCGTGACATCTTGTGCCAAATAGCTAAAACTTAACATTTAATGGACATACCCCTAAATGAGACTCAGAGGGATAACGAGATCTAGCATTGGTCACAGGGTAAAAAGGGTAGTTCATACGGGGATGAATCAAGAAATAGGCGGTACCATTAGGTTACCTCCAAGATAAAGTAGATATTCAAAATCAGTTCATAATCTACGTTCGTTTTAACTATTTGCCTTTTAGTGTTCTAACTGTTTGATCAGTTTCTCTTATGAAAATTGTGCTCTTGGTTATTTTCTTCCAAATGTCATATAATCTTTTTTAAAGTGTAGTGAATATTTTTGGGTAAGACATTTTGTTAATTTGTTTTAGGTCTGACCAACCCGAGTGGGGGATTTTCAATCTTTATAATTCGTGGGGATTGTCAAAGAAGCCTAGATTTTTCTTTAAAGTTTAACTTTTCTCTTGATTTATAATTTTATCTAAATTACCATTAATAAAATTTATTATTACTTCATATTCATTTAAGTAAACGCCTGTCTATATCTCTTCTCCTATTTTAATTTAAGCCAAGTTAATTATTTTATTGTTCATTAGTTTTAAGTTTACCTATGTAAAGTCAATTTTAATTTTAGTTTTGTTAATAGAGTTCAAGTGTTTTGAGACACAAGTGTTTTATTTGCTGAACAAAAGAGCTATAATTCATAGCAAGCATTATCTAAGAGCTAGGGGGTTCATTAAAGGCGAAATCGATATCTCGGGATAACTCGCGGGTCGCGGATCATTGGTCGCGCGTTACGGTTCCTGACGAATTCTACCAGAGTTTGCTGACGAGTCTACACCTCATTATTTGGTCAAGGTTGGTTTGGTAAGAGTTTTATATTTACTAACACTCTTTATTAACTTGATCCTTTGCCTTCTAGACTACAAGAATCTTCAAGAGTGCCTTACCTTCACAATTGCTATTAATATAGGTAGTGCGAAATACCATCTTTTATGTTACAGACAGGATTAATTAATTAACGCTACCATGTTCTCCATCTAGGTTCTGATCTGTGACAGCTATTTTTGCCTACATGTGGTGTTTTTGTTACGAAAAAAAAATAAAAATTATAATTTTTCAGATGTGTATAAGTGTCGAAATGTAAATATATCCATAGAAAAAGCGAACCTGGAAGTTTGTTTTTTTGGAAAAACTACTTGAGACCGCCGAAAACTGATTTCAGATTTGTGTTCTACTACCCAAAATTAGGGTCTATGTAAAATTTCATCAAAGATTCCATGTTTCCATTAATCCGAATAATTACCAATATTAGGAACAGTAGTCAACATCAACAATCAACAAAAAAAAAAAAAAAAAAAAAATTATGCTGGTACAGCTATTAGTACCTTCGAGCTTGATTTCTCTCTGTCGTCTCTAGCCTCGCTGATGAGCCGTGATACGGCGAAACGCGTCCGGGGATGAGACGCCAGAGAGAAATCAAAACTGATATACGTTCCATAATATCGAACTTTGTTCGATGTTTGGAATTTTATATATCAACAATCAACTTTACTGCTCTATGGATCTTTTTTCCAATTGTTTAAAACGTGTCCAAAAGTTATAAACAATTATAGCCATTGGAGTGAGCGCAGACGTGCTGCGTGGCTGCCGGTTCCAGCTTGCTCATCCACTGTTGCCAAGTACGACTTTTACAAAGGATTGTTTTGTTTATTCCTACTTAGAGCTGCTTTGCTTGTTCGGATTGCAATATTTTTATTAATTTGAAAAGTCTTTCATATTTGTATTGGTTTAAACTGTATTGTTGAATGTAAGAAATAAGACCAGATTATTACACAGGGATGTATTCGCTGTTTCTGTCTAAAGCAAAAAGAACGCCCACTTCATGTGTTTATTTAGCATAAAGCGAAAAAATTGCTTACTGTATAATTTATTATTTATAATTTAGTTTACTGATAGTAAGTTGGCAATAATAATAATTAAAATTAACAAAAGTTAAACACAAAGATTGCACGCTTTTTTGTCACTATCTGCACTATTAAAAACGAAAACTATTGTTTTTGTTAGGTACTTTTAGGGTAAAATCTCCGTAAAATACACTTCCTGTAGAAAGATTTTACCAAAGAAAATAGAATAGGTTTGTTAGTTTTTACGTTAAACTTATACAACACTAGCAAAACCGTAGATATAGCCATTAATGTAAAAAACGGTCCACTAACTTATTAAAACACAATGCTTAAAAGAATCCACGTTTTTTTTACTATCAGCACTGAAAAAGTAAAAAGTTATTTATTTATTAAACAACACAACTCACGATCCGCTCAAATACTTTTACCCCTGACATAAAAAAAGATAGGCAACCCCATAGGCATAGGTCTGGAGAGGCTTAGCACCCCCAAAACTTTAATTAGCACCACCAAAAATTACAACCCTCCACTCTATGAACAAAATTTTTGACCGTATGCTGAAGAGGGTCTAGGGCTACGCCTATGGGCAACCCAAAAAAACTACCAATAATTATTGTTGCATAAGAGAGGAAAAAAGTTGCGTGGAAATAATAGCAGCGTTCAGAAATTCAATCTTTTCATCGATTTTTCGCCAATTTCGTAATTCGCATTTATATGAAACAGAATCAAACTTCCTGCGACTAACATTGACATATTATCTAAATGACATATTATCTAAATGGATAATTTTACGCCTGTATGGTTTTTGTTTATTTTAGCGTACCTACTATACTGCATAGGCAACTATACAAACACGCGTGTATTTGATGGATGTTATCAATAACAGTTTTTCTTTAGAAGTCAGTGTTAAATAATAATGTAGTTTCTTTTTGCTACCTAGAAAATTGTCTTCGTCGATCCGTTGTTAACTAATATTTTGCTTAGCTTTATCTAGTTTGTGCGTTGATTATAGTGTTTCTTAAATTATCCTAATAGGTTGAAAACTAAATTAAATTAAACACTAATAATATTTACTTATTATGTAACGTTTGCGGGCGCAAGACAGCGGTTTAGATACATCTCGACTTTAGAAAAACTCATTTAGGTGATCTTTAAAAAAAATCGATAAGTAACGATAATTTTAGTGACAAATGGGTGAGTAACAACTTTCTGAACGTGCTGTGTAAAACACAATAATGTTTTTTTGACAAATGCTGTAATGAAAGGATTTTGGTTATAATTTTAAAATAATGTGTAGTCGTCAATTAGTGTTTTTTGTTTTGGTTTTTAAACTTCTTTTTTAGCAGAAAGTTTAAGCTAGTAGGAAGAATGCTTATCTCATTAATACCGTAATAAATCATAATTATCCTTTGTGTTGCCGGTATAACATAACCTGTTTCGCTCTGGTTAAAATAATTTCAACCGATTGCACGAATGGTCCATATTTTCCCATATTAAGTAAGGAAATTGCTATTAAATGAAAAATACACATTTTTGGTAAAATGCGTCTGTGGAATTAAAAATACTTTGGACTATTTTCGATTTTCACTAAAACTGATAAAAATCAATGAGATGTCACGAGAATATTTAGGTTTGGCAATGTCCCAGCCGGATCCTTTGGATTTTCTTTATAATAGAGCCAATGACGTTATGCTTTTCAGAAGCGTCGGATAAGGGCCGGTATTTGGACAATGTTTAAAATAAACAAAATGTGTGATTTGAGGGAAAAAGTATTGGAAATGTCTGTAGACTACCCCAGGAGTCACCCCTTCCAATATATGCAGTGAATTTTATAACACCCTGTATATTTAAATATGTAAGGTCAACAAGGCCAGTTACAGACAAAAAAAAACTTTTCTTTTGACGTCAGTACTCGCTGTGGCGTTGCCAAGTCTCTCTATAATATTTCTATGTAACAGGTTTGAAAAAATAATATTTTTGTTATCTTTAAAGAGAGAAATTCTACTAAATCTTTGAAAACACACAATTTCAAAAAGTTAAAATACTACAATACAAAAAATCCAGAGAACAGCTGTTCAAACCAAGAGTAAAACAATAACGGTTAACTTGACCGACCAGAAATTGTTGGAGGAAAAAGAGTAGGACCTATTCAAAAATTTAAGGTCAAAATTACCTTTAAACAAAAAAATCCTAACACTTAAGCATGTACTTTTTTAATTGCCTAGTTTCAATCATATTTAACATAAGATTTGGCTTTTATTAACAGATTTATTTATATCGTCGGTTAATTTTTAAGCAAAATTCCTCACAACTTAAATTAATAATAAACTTTGCCTTCATAACCTCTTCCAGTGTTGAAACAGTCATTCGACTCTTTTCATCTGTCCAATAATTTTTAATTTCGCTAGAGTCTTCCACAATCCATGTTAGTACCAGGTAACGTAAAAATACTCAGTAAGATTTTTTGATACAAGGAAGAGTTGTTTCAAATGCATCATTGTATTTACACTTGCCTAGCGCACTCATTTCCGACAAGAAATCAAAAACTCTACAAAATAACTATAAAAACGAAAAGCGTGACAAATGACAAAGGTTTTTTCTACCACGCGCTTCCAAACGACGCACAACGAGGCTCTGACTGGAATTAAAATCAAAACAAGAATCAAGCTTTCTCTGTCGGACTTGTACGCTGTTCAAACAATAATAAAGTTTATTACTGTTACTACACAATACATTACATCCGGTTACACCACGAAATGCTTATATCAATTTATTATGCGAAAGTATCTTTTGTGTTAAATCATACCAGCTTAAAAATATCACTATTATTTTCTGAATACTTACTTCATAAATTGTTAATTAAAAGCATTAGGATCCACTCGGAGAAGTATTAATTTTAAAAATCGAAATCTTTTATTTATATTTCATTTATGAAAATTTAATGGAATTTATTGGAGGATGGTTTATTTGAGTAATGGCAAGTGCTTTTTGCTGGTGTAATCTGTAATTGGGTTGGGGAGCTAATTTCAACCTGAGGGGGGCTAAGCCCCTCCCAAACTACTCCCATGCTGTATACCCCGGCGTCAGACACCTCTATGTATACAAAACTAATGAAAGTGTTGAAGAGTTTAAATAAAAAATATCCCGTTATAATAACATAGGATTTTATTCACAAATATCTTAAGTTACAAAGTAAGACTAACAGCGGGTTGCACAAAACTTTTAATCAAGTAGTAATGCTGCCACATTACAAGTGTCCAATTAGTTTAATTCGTGACTAAATTGTTTGCTCAACCGGACATAAGTATGCTTTTTTAGACGGTTGTTTCTTCAAACAAATCACAAAATTTGAAAAACACCATCCCTTAAAAATAAGATTATGTACAGTAATATACACACTATATTAATTTCATAATAATTTTGGAAGGTAATGATCTGTAAAAAAAGTTTCCAATATTAATAAATTTTCTTCCCAAGAAGAATTATAATTTATTATCAGCGTCACAACTTCAATTGGGGTCCATATATCCAGGTAATATTTTGATTTCTTTAGAATGTGTAAGGGATCAGTTTTTGTAGTAGTCTCTACCATCCTTGTCATGTGTTCTTCCCCACTGAATCAAACCTGAGCAAAGTACTCCTATTTTAGGGGCCATCAACTTGAAATTATGGTGGGTGGTAAAGAATGGGATGTACAATAATTTTACAAAGTTTGGTGTTGAGTGGCTTGATCCATACCCCTGGTCAATTGATTTTTATTTTGGGCATTAAATTAGGCACACCCCAATTGAAAAATTTTTGATATCTGCAATATGTAAGAGGCACCTGTTGTAAAATATTAAAACATTTTATTCTACGAATAGATCTTTCTACATGAATTCTAGCCTTTGCATTTTTGTCTGTTCCGTACACTTACGACTCTGTGAATTAAGGTGTGCTTAAAAATGGAGAAATATTTAAAGACACACCAGCAGGAAGTAGGTCTTGAATTTAAAAACCTTTATCTACTAGAATAAGGTCACCAGGGACCATCTGTTTCAGAAATTCACTGTATTTTACAATTTTCTTATCTGATGCCGATCCTGGATATGCCTTACCCATAAAAGTAATAACAGCATTTGGTGCCATACCTACTAAAATTTTCCTGTATTCCTGTGCTTGTAGGAACTGTATGTTAATCGCTGCCTGCCCATGTTACGTGGGATTGCCGAGTAAATTTCTGTTCAGTCCAAAAGAATTCTACAGTTTTTAAAATTTGAAAATATTGCTAGGAGACATGGTATTATTTTCATTAACTGTTTGTAAAGAACTTCGTGCAAGGCGTAGATCCAAGTCATAACAATGTTAGTCACTGTAGCTGCACAAAAATTAAATCGAATAGCTACGTCTTCATATGGCATGTTTGATCATAGGTTCATAAAGGGCATTAAAAGTTGATCAACCTTTGGCAATAACTTAACCTGCCATCCAGCATAATATTTTATTTTAAAACTGTCCATTGTTTCATATAATACCATAAATAAAGCACTAGTATACCAGTACCATAAGCACTTGTAAATCATTGTTTTTGATCATAACCAAAATATGTAGTTAAATTCTTCAATTTGTTTGTTACTTCTCTCAGTTCTTGTTTTAAAAAATAATCTCTGTTCTGTTCTGTTCTGTTCGACAATTTCCATGGCCTCTTGCCTGATCGGCATCCAGCCAATTATTTTCTAATACCCGATCTGGCGCTTATTTGCTATCTCGGGCGACCCTCCGAGGCAAATTACACGTCCTCCAGTTTGGGTGTCGTAACAGAGCCTCCGGATAGTCGGGCCTAAACCCCCGAAGACTCCCAATTTTCTTTTAATTCTATCTTCCACTAGCATTCTACTAGGTTAGGTACCGCACGGCTGTCAACCGGACCAGGATATAACCATTTTCTGTCAGAAACTTGACAGACCCAACCGGAAGTCCCCCTCCTTGGCCGCCATAGACCATGCAGTCCGCAGGTGGATCTAGTCAAGTTTTAGGAATCACTCCCGCCCAATCTTCCCCGTTTTTACCACGATCCCCATCCAGGACTTTTCCTTCTTCCCCGGGAAACAAAAAAACCACGATTTCCCGCGTTTTCGCGCACTTCCCGTGAGAAAGATTGGCCACCAAAACCAACCTCCCCGAATCACATGTTGCTCGACCGGCGGACGAACGAAAAGTCCCAAAAATAATCTCTAGCTTCCAACAATGCTCCAGATGTTCTCGAAGAAGAACGTAAGTAGTAATAGTTAACCCTGTCGAGTTCTCCGCATGCGCAGTAGGGTCGACCTTGGTCGCGCAGCTGTGCTATTGTTATTGGACCTTGATATGCGCAGGTGTTATTCCAAGGTCAAGGCCAAGAAGTTGACCTTGAACGCGAGCAGATGTTTCTTTGTTTGGTGATGACCAGGTGGATGACGCTTATTTCAAGGTTACATTTGTGGTGTATTTTTTCGAGTTCGTTGGATGTATTCCTCCCACCCTAAATTAATACTTGACCTTGGATTATTTCCTAATAAATATGTCTCATTTCGAAAATAGCTTTCATAGTCACAAATGCATCGTATGCGTTAACTGTTGCTTTGACATATAAAGTATTGTGTTTGTGGTGTGTTCTAAAAGTGTTTATTAAAGGTATTTGACAGTAATTGTTTTCATCATATTTTAAATCATGAGCATTTCAAACCAGACGTTAGCCGAAAGTAACAATATGATAAACCAAGATGTTCAATTTCTGGAACGTAGAAAATTCTCTACATTAACGGTGGGCAAAATTTTTATAAAAAAAATTAATTTGTTGACCGCACGTTTTGGAAAAGCTATTGTCGTTACGTTGTTTGATCCAACACATAAAGTAACATTTGAAACATTTTTACCACCACGTGTAGCTGAAATTCTGACAGAGGATACTATTGAAATGATGAATAGGTCCGGTGATCAGTACACCTTAACTTATTTGGGGCCAAGGTCACATGTTTTCTCTGGCGGTAATACTAGAGCATTATTAAATTTTGGTTGTTTGTAATATTTGTTGGTTAGGCTATTTTAATGTTGATTAAAAATGTGATAAAGTAGTTCTTGTTTGGTATATATCTAAAAGCACGCGCACACACACACACGCACACACACACACACACCCACACACCATCACACACACCCACACACACACACACACCCACCATCACACACACACACACACCCACACACACACCCACACACCCCACACACACCCCACACACACCCACACACACACCATCACACATGCACACACACACACACCATCACACACCATCACACACACGCACCCACCTACACGCACACGCACGCACACGCACACGCACACGCACACGCACACGCTCACGCGAACGCCCACGCGCACGCCCACGCGCACACACACACACACACACACACACACCACAACACACCATACCACACCACACCACACCACACCACACCACACCACACCACACCACACCACATCACACCACACCACACCACACCACACCACACCACACCACACCACACCACACCACACACTCACTTTCCAATTATTTTCTGTTTAAGATGTGTGTCTGCCCCACGGTCATTGAAAATCGGGATATGTACGTTACTTGGTTATCATGTAAATTAAGAGAGCTGGCTGAAGAAATACTACACTTTGCAAATTATGGTAAATCCGATGTGGATTTTAGTGCAAGTCAGTATAGGAAGTGTATGAAAGACGCTGTAAATTTCACGGCTGGAGCACATATGTGCGAGAAATACCTATATGGGACCATTGATCTGGACGAATTTTGTGCTGGAATGAAAAATGAAGAATTGGGAAGCTACCTATACGAAGTGCCTCATTTACCCGGTGAATTAGCTACAAAATATGGTTTGGCTGCCGCAAATGATACCACCCTTCAGGATGACCTTGGAAATAAAGCAGTCAACACCAATGAATTTGATAGTAAAGCGTCGGCTACAGTTAGCGATGACAAAATGGAGTTTGTTCAAGAAAATGAAGAAAATCTTTAATTCATTGTATAATGTAATAACATGAGATGTTAAATAAATGATTATGTACCTAAATTATTGTTTAATTTTTTATAAATAGGCAACCATTACCAAAATCACATTAGTTTAAGTTAAAAATGGGTCCTGTTAACAACACAATCGATAAATTTGGGCGCCAAAAATTTAATGGGCAAAATCAAATTGTTCTTCGTGGACAACCAGGAGTTGGATTTAGATTGACCGATCATGGTCAGTATGATATATAAGGGAAATCTATAACTAATGTAGCATCACCAAAGAATCCTGGGGATGCCGCTAATCTGGGATATGTTCTTGAACAAAAGCGTGAAATAAATAAACAGTTTAGTGAAATAGTGACTAATGATGTTTTGCAATTTGTTAATAAAGAACTTAAAGAAATGAATAAAAAATTTGCTGAAAAGGTGAATGAAGATTTTTTGCAATTTGTTACAAAAAAACTTAAGGAAATTGATTCAAAATTGTTTAATCAAGAAAAAGCTATTCAGCATCTGAATATTACGCGCATCTAGAGAAAGAAAAGTCTATTATGTGTATGGTGACCTCGATTTTACATCTAATATGTGAGTGGAGGGGGTTTGAAGGTCATCTAACAGATACAAATAGAGGCACAACAAAAATTTCTTGTTTTAGTCTGTATACGGTACTTCCAGAATACTAAATAGTAATTTATTTCCTGAAAATGCAGTCACCAAAAAGTGAACATCAAATCTTAGTTGTACATCCGTTCTCTGTAAACGGTCGTCAGATGTGTGCCATTTGCGAAAATTGGAAGTTTGTTAGTGGAATAATGGGTTTCTGTGAATGGTGTCAAAATGAGTACCATAAGAAACATGGGATGAAATCACCGCAACAAATATCTCGCGAAAATTCTAGTGAATCTCTACAAAGTCTCGCTGTCTCAGAGGGAGGTGCATCAGAACATAATAATCATGATACGCCGGAATTCAGCCAAGAAGGGCAGCGCTGGACTTCTTCAAGCAATTTCGAAGATCTAGAAACAATTAACGAATCACCGCAAAGTCCTGTTTTCTTAGAAGGAGGAGGAGGAGGTTCATCAGAACGTAATAATAGTGAGACCATGGAATTCAGTCAAGAAAGGCAGCGTTGGCAATTCCGAAAAAATAGAGACAATTTAGATATAGTGTAAAAGTTTCTTGGTAATCATGTAATTTTAAATTTATGTGAATAAGTGCGTTTTTCTAATGATAGTGTGGATGTATTATTTAAATCTTAATAAAAGTCTTTTTGTACTAAATATGTTTATTATTTACCATACATTTGAATTAACAAATCCCTCTTGATATATACACACATCGCCAAAATTCTTGGACCCCCGTATGTTTGTCAAAATGAGACACTATTAGTATAAGTCAAGAAGTGTATTACAAAGCACATTTAATTTGGTTATGTAACCAATGCAAATTGGCTGAATTAAATTTTAACAGAACAAGAAAAACAATAAAAATGAAAAATAGTGCATAATAAAATGATTACCAGAATCTGAAATCTAAAGTGCTGGACATTCGAAGTGCATAACGTAATTTTTGGGGGTATTTTTAAGGTTCGATATTTTAAAAACGGTAAGCCAAATTAAAATTCAGTTTTCGATGTTAGCTTGCCCAGTGTGTGTAGATTATACCCTTCGCTGCTGGATTGTCAGGTATGACCGGAAAAGGTTTGTACAGGGTGCAAACTAAAACCCTGCATTGTTTACAAAATTTAATTTCAGTATACTTTTTACAAAACAATATTTTATTTATTCTTATGTACACCAGAATGATCTACGATTAGATACAAAAAAACAATTTCTTGGGTTTTTTGAAATTCTCCTTTTCTTGGGATATATTGGGTTTTTCCGAAAATATTGACATGGCATTACAAAAAAAATCCTAATTCATTAGTGATAGTCCAAATCAAACTCAGTGTGGTAATTTTTTTATTATTTCTAATGCCCCTATCAGGAAAAAATAGAATTACAACATACAGGAATTGGAAATTGCTTAACTTAATGGCTGTACTTTTTTTTTTTTGCTAAAAGACTTTGATGTTAAAGGAAGGCCATGGACTCTATGGAAACGAGAATTTGTTTATTTGCATTTTTTCCTTGTTTGACGTTTTGATTTTCCGTTTTGTACACATACTTTTTTTACATTTTACTTCGGGATATTATTTATTTCGTATATTTTTCTTATTCATAAACAATGCCAAGACTTACTGTCACCGAAAGGCAAAATGCTCTTAGGCTCTTGGAACAAGACACTTCTCAGCAAGACGTCGCGAATTTATATAATGTGAACCAGAGCCTAATTTCGCGGCTAAAGACAAGATTTGAAAATACAGGAAGTGACACATATCGGCATGGTGGAGGAAGGGTGAGAAAAATTGTCGGAAGAGCAGAAAGAAATTTAATACGTCACACGCGCCAACAACGCACCAAGTGCTCCAGAAAACTAAATGACGAACTTCGTCGTGTAACTGGAATACATGTTTCTAATCGAACTGTAAGGAGGACATTGAATAGAAACAATTTAAGGTAGAACTTTTTATCATAGCAGTCATTAAACTGCAAAATCCAATTTTCACATTAAAAAAAAAATCTCATTCAAAAATTTTCAAACCATTCTTAATCTTATTTATATGAAAAGATATAAAAATGGTTTAAATAATAATAAAAGCGGGCTTTCAATAATTATTAGGGCCACTGCATAAAATTAAATACATTTTTTTAGAGCACGACGTAGAGCGAAGTGTCCTCGTTTGTTGCCACCACATCGTGCAGCTCGGTTAGCATGGGCACTGCAACATCGCGATTGGACAATAAATCAGTGGAGAAATTGTTTTTTTTTGCGACGAAACAAGATTTAACCTTATTCACTCGGATGGTAGAATTCTTGTTTGGAGAGAGCCGAATGAAAGGTATGCCGAAGAAAACATGGCTCCTCAAGAAGCCTTTGGCGGAGGTGGCATCACAGTTTGGGCGCGGGTAATATATAATGGGAAATCTGACATTTGCACTACCAGGCAAACAGTTAACGCTGTGGTTTATAGAGACGATGTCATACTTCCCATTGTTGTGCCATTTGCTAGAAATTATGACCATGATTTTCTTTTAGTTGACGATAACGCACGGCCTCATCGAGCGCAAATTGTGACGGAAGCTTTGCAGGCTAATGATATAAATCGTAAGGATTGGCCTGCAAAGTCTCCGGATTTAAATATCATAGAACATGTTTGGTCTCATTTAAAACTTTTAGTGAGATCTAGAGATGTTGTTCCAGAAACCTTAAATGAGCTTTCCGAAACAATACAAGAGGAATGGGAAAACATCCCCCAAAATTTCATTAATAATTTAGTACGCAGTATGCCTCGAAGATACCGTGAAGTTATTCGTCTGCGAGGAGGACCAACTAAATATTAACGTGGGTGGCCACATTTTTCGTTAGTTATTTTATAAGTTTAATAACGTTAACGCTTATGTTGTTTACGTTTGTAGCAATTCTACGAGGGGTATTTTTGGATTCACTCTGTATTAGGTATGTAAAAATGGGCCAACATGTTTAGGTACAACCTACATATTCAGTGGTACCATCTCCAGTTGTTTGTATCTTGAAAAGTGTTGAATTTAGTTATAGTGTAATATAGTGTTGAGTAGAACCCAAAAATATAACAATATCCAGGGTATTTTATATAAAATATAAAAGTGGCCGTTACAAATATAAAATTCTAATAAAACCCTACCAGTAGTACCAGTAACCGTTTTATAGGCACAATTGTGCTCGAATATTGTTATATCAGCTCTAAAAAGTCTAATGGATTTAAAAAACACTCTTCATAATATTGTTAAAAATTAGCTTTATACGTTTGCGCTGCCAATTTCTTTAAAAGTGAGGTTAGGGAGGAATACAAAAAAACGTTTCGGTAAAAGAGTCTAATTTAGGTAAATCAAGTAACAAAATACAAAAAAATACAATTTATTAATTATTTTCTCGATATCTGAATGTTCAATGCATAAAAAACATGCAAAATAATGAAATTTTAGGAATGAAACCAACTGTAAACTTTTTCAGACTCCTGTATGTCGTAATTGTATTTTTCCCTGATAGGGGCATTAGAAATAATAAAAAAAATACCACATTGAGTTTGATTTGGACTATCACTAATGAATTAGGATTTTTTTTGTAATGCCATCTCAATATTTTCGGAAAAACCCTGTATATCCCAAGAAAAGGAGAATTTCAAAAAACCCAAGAAACTGTTTTTTTGTATCTAATCGTAGATCATTCTGGTGTACATAAGAATAAATAAAATATTGTTTTGTAAAAAGTATACTGAAATAAAATTTTGTAAACAATGCAGGGTTTTAGTTTGCACCCTGTACAAACCTTTTCCGGTCATACCTGACAATCCAGCAGCGAAGGGTATAATCTACACACACTGGGCAAGCTAACATCGAAAACCGAATTTTAATTTGGCTTACCGTTTTTAAAATATCGAACCTTAAAAATACCCCCAAAAATTACGTTATGCACTTCGAATGTCCAGCACCTTAGAAGAAAACCACTTTAGAGCGAAATCAAAATTGCATTAATATTCGGTGTGTCCTCCCCTGTTCTGTAGTAACGTGTTAACTCGCCTGTGCATGGAAACAATAAGGGCGTTAATGGTATCCATTGAGATGTTGTTCCATTCTCTTGGGCCGCGAGTGTGAGTTCCTGGAGGGTGCTAGGAGGATTAATTCTGTTTAAGATTGCTCGTCCAACGAAATCCCACATGTGATCAATGGGATTCATGTCTGGAGAATTTGCTGGCCACGGTAATCTTTGAATATTCTCAATCTCTAGTGCAGTTTGTACTCTTCTTGTGCGATGGGGCCTAGCATTGTCATCCATAAAAATGAAATTGGCTCCAATTTCATTTCGGAGAGGATAAATAATGGGTTCAATAATGTTTCGAACATATCTATCCCCTGTCATAGTGTCTGGAATGGGAATAAGCTGCGTACGACGACCATGCATTATGCCTCCCCAAAACATTACTGATCCTCCTTGGTATGAAACGACTTCTCTGGCAAAAGATAGTTTTTCTTGTCGCCCTGGCCCTCTCCAAACTCTGTGTCGCCGACTATCACTAACTAAACCAAATCTGGTTTCGTCCGAAAAAAGGACATTTCGCCACTGAGCTAAAAGCCAGTCTCTGTGCTCCTGTGCCCACTGTAAACGAGCGGCTATGTGTCTGGGAAGTAACCTGGGTACTCTTAATGATCTCCTGGATCGCAAATTGGCTCTAGCAAGTCTCCGCCGTATTATGGTACTGGAAATTAATCGACCAAACATTCTTCTTAAATGAGTTCGGACAGCTGAGACTGTTATGGTTC
This sequence comes from Philopedon plagiatum, assembly GCA_963971165.1. Lineage (NCBI taxonomy): Eukaryota > Metazoa > Arthropoda > Insecta > Coleoptera > Curculionidae > Philopedon > Philopedon plagiatum. The sequence continues at coordinate 53,813,739 of OZ020190.1, forward strand.
GATTCCGACGTACATAACCTGCCAGATACCGATCTTCTCTTGCATTAGTTACCCTAGGACGCCCAGTTCCACGTCTCCAGTCAACGCTGTTAGTTTCCTGGTACAAATGCACTATTCGGATAACTGAAGCGCGGGGAATCCTTAGTCTATCCGCGATTTGATGATTCGGCAGACCCTCATCATGCAAAGCCACTATTCTTGCTCAATTGAACACTGAAATTATATTGCCAGGCATAATTGCAAAGAAGAACTCAACAATCACTTAAACATGCTAAATCGATATGAACCACTTTTTAAACATTGGTATCTAAAATTAGAGGAAATTGTTTTTGTAAACATTTTTAGATGCCTAGCACCTGTGAAATAAATAAAGATTAAATGTACAAAAAACCAGCCATGACAAATATTTCGTTTTAAAATTTACGAGGGGGGTCCAAGAATTTTGGCGATGTGTGTATTATTTATGTGGTTCCGTTCTAAAAACCTTGCTAGCATTGCATCCATTTTTCCAATTCTCCTTTCAAAACGGTATTTATCAAGTATTAGTTGTTGAAAATTACTTTGTTGGGTTTGTCTATATGCAAAACACCAAACAGACATACGGTCAGTGGCGGCTCGTGAGTTATTCAACAGGGTCGGCAAAATTTTAATCTGACAAACTCAAGGATTTACTGGGTTTTTGCCCCTCAGAAAGTATGAAAAAATATATACCTAATATTTTTTTCATGTGTGTCATCATAGGAGCAATAGGTTTTTAAGGGCCTAAGTTTTTTTAAATATTTCTTTATGTATTTTGTGTTTTTTTTTTTGGGTATATTTATTTGTTTTTTTTAGCTACATTGCAAACAAAAAAAAAAGTGATATTAAATTAAGATTACATTGACATTAATAAAACACCAAGAGAATCAAAGTCATGTATTCCCAAATTAAGAACATCGTGTTCTTGAACAAAGACGATGATCTTAATTCAAGAGTAGCGGTCTTGGTTCAAAAGTAGGAGGACTTAATTTAAGAATACGGTGATGTTAGCATAGTTCCATGAGTAATATCCCTAATTTTAAGATCACTTGTTTTCTGTGTAGGTATATTGTGTTAATACAATAGAGATTAACTTTGAAAATTCTGAAATTTTATAAATGTTTATAAATTAATTCCATTCGTCTATTTTTTGACGTAGCAAAATGATAAATAACATCATCGTAGAATTCCTGTGTTTTCTGTATTTTTTTCAATAAAGATTTTTCTATTGCGATTGACGACAAATTGGTTAACCGTTCTTGCTTCATAGTATTACGCGCGTAAGTTTTAATACGTTTTAAGCACGAAAAATCGCGCTCATTTGATGCCGATGTTGGCGCTAAAGACAGAATTAAAGAAACCAATTTAAACATTTCGGGAACAGTGTTTGTCAGCTGGTTTGAATAAATAAACATATACATTTCAAGTAACTTTTCCCAATTTCCAAATATTTCTTGATCCGCATATAATACTCTTAATTCATTTTCCAATTTTGTGTTATTAAAAAAGGTGGGATAACATGTTAATAAACTATCCATTAAGTACTTGGGAAAATCTGTAGCGAAATCTGCAAATTTAGTTTTCTCAAAAAGATTAAAGAACTTTAGATGTTCAAAATTTGCAAAGCGAGTCTCTAATTGCATAATTACAGTATCAATGATTTCAAAAAACAGACGCCTATACGGATTTTCGCTTGGTTCGCTACGTTTCTGTCTTTTTGTGGGGAGCTCCGCGACGTCTAAGAGATCTTTAATATCACTTAATATAAATTCTAAGTGATAATCTTCTTGACGATATGTTTTAAGGGTTTCTATGAGTTTGGTTATTCTTCTTTGAGAGTAAACAATATCGGCAGATTGATTCTGTAATATTTCAAAAACTACATCCGTATGAATAAAAATTTTTTTGAAAACGCTTAATAACACATTAAACTCAAAATCGCTTAATAGGGATTTTAAACCGACAGCTTCTCGTACTGAGATAGCGTCTTTTTCAAAATCATCCCCATTAATGATTTCTTCAAAAACTTCTAATAGCTGTCCGCGGAAGTCTGCTACTGTAGTCACACTAGTCACTAGTCGGGATTTAAAATTCCATCGTGTCTGGCAAACACTTGGTAGTCTCTTTTTTAAAATGCGCTCTAAAACGTGGGTTCTTTTTGGGGAATTTGAAAAAAAAGCCGCAAATCCGCTTAAGTTGGCAAAAAAGATTCTACATTCCTTAATTTTTTTACAAGTATCTTGCAAAACTAAATTTAGCCGGTGGGCATGACAGTGAGTAAATAAAGCTTGCGGAGCAATGCTTTTAACTATACTTTGTAGCCCGTTTAGTTCCCCCGACATAACAGCCGCACCATCGTACGTTTGACCAACTAATTTATTGGGCAGATCAAAATCTGAAAATTTGTCTTTCAAAACAGTAAAAATATCTTCCGCTTTGTGACTTTTACTCACATCCCAAAATCCCAGAAATCTCTCGTAAACTTCGCCATTTAGTGCATACCTAACAACAATGGATAACTGAGAACAACACGATATATCTGTAGTTTCATCTACTTGCCAAGAAAAACAGCATGATTGTTTAAGCTCATTTTCAATTGTATTATTCAAAACATGGCTTATGCTTTCAATTATTTCATTTTGAATGGTTTTGGAAACTCCGCTAAATGTTTTTGAATTTGACAACAACTCCTGAAATTCTAGATCGTAAGCTTTTAGTAAATTTACAAGTTCCTTATAATTTCCCTGATTTAAACTATCTACCCTCTCATCGTGGCCCCTGAATGGTAACTCCTGAGTTCCAAGGAAAATGGTTATATCAATTAATCGTCGCAAGAGAGCGTGATTTTTTTTAACCGCTTCATTATGTTGTTTAATATTCTCGCGTTCAGCGGTATTTAAAGCCGTGTAAATATTTTGTTTACCAAATAAATCTAATTTTAATTGGCTATACGTGTGCTCTTTTGATACATCGTGTTTTTGAAGTGCCCTAAATAAATCTTTCAAATTATCATACCCGCTTCTACTCCAAGGATTTTGATTTTGTCCAATGTTGTTTTTAGAGAAAAGTAGACACGCCCAACAAAAAAGTTTATTTTTGGCTTCACTTCCAGTAAGCCATTGGTATTTTTGATACCAGTTTACATTAAATGATCTATTTGGACCTTTCCCGCCAGACGCAGTATTTATTAATGAAGCCATTTTAGGCGTTGGACGGCCATTGTTTTTTACAATAATTTTTTCGTCATACGGTAGCGATGCAAAGTCTTGCGATAAAAGTTCATTAACAATATCTTTACTTTTGGTAATACTTACAGTTTGAGCTGCATTTGAAGCGGTTCCCTCCATTTTTTAAATACTTACGCTGTTACGCTTACTTTACCAAATTTTTCGAGCCGGCAAAAAATCACTTAAAATGTTTAAAGGTAAGTACGCACGGCACAGCACAAGACAGTAACACACAATAACTAAATTACTTAGGCACTAAATCAAGTGTTCACACTAAGGAAAATGCCGAAAATGGTACCGAAAGTACATAAAATCAGCAAAAAACAGATTAAATCAATACCAATCAATTCACGCACAGGATGCACTGTCACTACTGTCAGATGGTCACCCTCAACCCCCATCAAAACAAATTTCCGCAGTTGCCAATATCGCATCATCATGGTTCTTGTGACCGTTGAAAATATAATTTTAAGAAAATAAACATTAAAAATCTAAACCACATCACAAAAAAACATTCAATAATATACACTACGTATTAAATTGTAATTAAATTAATATTTTCTATTATTCCAGAAGTACAAACAAGTTTTTTTTAACTTGATTGTATTGTATTAAAACCCAAATAAATTTTCCATGGATGAAAAAGTGCGCAAATTGGCAACCTGCGGCAGTTCTAAATCTGCCGCAACGGCCACTTGAAACCCCCTATTGAATAGTATTGAATATTTTAATAATGTATATTTGGTTGCCTGTTTAGGTAGATTTCTAGAGCGGCATGCCGCAGTGGACGTTTGTAATCTGTGAGAAGACCGGCTATTATTACTTTCGGCCGTAGTCACTGCCTAATATGGCGATGACCGACCGGTGAAAGAGTGCATAAGTTTGTAAATAGAAATAAACAGGTAAATTAAAAGGTGAATAACTGAACCATTGTTTTAAAAAAATAGTTAAAATTAAAAATATAGAAATTTTAAATATTGAATGAGAGATTTATTACTGCCTATTTTTCTCTATTTTACTGGGTCGGCACTGCCGACCCTGCCGCCCCTGGCGAGCCGCCACTGCATACGGTGGATAATATTTCTTTCTTCATAAAATCTTACTTGCTTCATGGTGTATTGTAAAATGAATTTGTATTAGTTATGTTATTTATATATAGGCTGAACATAAAGAGAGTAAATTGGTTTTACTTTAAAATGGGCCGTGTTAATAACACAATTGATAAATTTGGTCGACACAAAACTGTTGTTTGTAACAAAGTATCGCGAGGGTTGCCCGGATTCTGATTTAATCTTACTTCAGATGGACATTTTGATATAGAGGGAAAATTATTAAGGAATGTTGCCCAACCGATAAATGATAATGATGCTGCTACCAAAGAATATGTCCTTATGGAAGTTGATTAACTTGGTTCGTAGATAAATACCATACTTAGTAATGTGCTAGTACCAGTTTTTCAAAAAATATTTGCCGATGATAATGCCAAAATTACCTACCTTAAGGACAAAATGTATCAAATTCACCTGCATGCTGCACGGTATACCACAACGAAGATAAAGGATCCAAAAAAAACAAAATGGAAACCAACCTAGATAATATTCTATTTTAAAACATAACTATACTGTTACATGTAATAAATTAAAAAAATAAAACGCATAATTATGAAAAGCGATGTTTATTATTATTTATAATGTCGCATACATACGTAACGTAAAAACTATTTGATAATATTTATACAATATCTGATTTGTCTATCCAAGAATTAACTTGATTAGGAAAACCTAACCATTTTACAAACAATTGATCGTTTTGATTTTTCTTGCGTTTTCTAAGAATTTTCTCAACTAAATAAACACCAGGGCTAGCTGTCTTTTGCAGTTCTGCTTCGTAAAAACATCCTTTAATAGGTTGACCTAATGATTGCAGCAAGTATGTAGGTGGATTTGTAATATTAACTTTTGCTATTTCAAACAGTTCCGTTGACCATGAAGGCGTATATCCTTTGTCAAATACACCTTTGTACTTGCTAATGCGAACAATGTCACCCAAATGAATTTTTTTTTCTTCGGAACAATTTTCAAATAGTCATATGCTTTAATAGGGGTATCCTCTTTCACACTGTTGGGCTTCATTCTAATGGTGCGGTGTTTAGTGTTATTATAGGTCTTCGTTATAGCTGGTAATATTTGTAATCATCGCATCGGTATGAACCTCTAGCCGAGAATTGTTTATATAACTTATTTTTCAAAGTTCTAATAACACGTTCAACAATTGCCACTTTTTTCGTGATATATGTTGAATAATGGTTTATATTATATTTTTTCATGAGTGCTTGAAAGGTGCTATTATAAAATTAGTTTTCTTGATCACTCTGCAAATTGTTTGGTGCATATGATGCTTCTTCAATGATGCTTTTCATTGCATACGTAACTTCAACACCAGTCTTACTCTTAACTGCTTTGGTGTACACGAATTTGGAGTAACAGTTTATACACACAACAATGTAACGGTAACCATCATTGTCAGTAGCATATTGCTGCATTTCCGCCTAATCACTTTGCCAAAAATCTCTATATCCTTTTATGGCTGTACGTCTTCTAACAAAGTTTTTCTTGCTGTCCTATGTAATTAATTTACGACTTTAATTTTTTCTTGGCTAGGATGGGATGTACGTCTTATCAGACACTGAGGATGGCAACTACGTGCAAAACTTAATATATTATTCCTTCCTCTCGAAGCGCTTCCATAATTGACATAATCTCATTATCATGTCCGGTATGTCCCGCTACTTTTGACCCCCAAAATAATCGTAATCTATCCACTAACTCCTTAGGTTTATTCCAATAAACATATTCAGATGATTTCGAAGATGGATGCTTTTTTACTGGTAGTTGGATTTTGTTATTGACTTTTTTTCTTCCTACACCACCACCACCTAGTTTAGTTCCCATAATTAGCGGTTTTATGATTTGTAAATATTTTTTCCATCGGGTTTCCCTTAAACCACGTTTCTTGTCATAACCGTCGTATGCCGCATCTCAATGCATGCATCATCAAAATGGTTTTGTATTTTTGAAGTACATCTAGGCTAATTTCATCTTCTTTATCTAGGACTGGTGGATTTTTTAGAAAAATCAAATCGTAAAGCTCAGCTGTCCCATCGAATTCAGCAATGTTTATTTTGTTCTTGTATAACACCATTTTTCCGTTTGTTAGAAAACGAACCACCAAGTTGCCAATATATTTTGTTGATTTATTTTCTTTTTTACCAAAGCGTACACCATACATGGTATCATAATGGAATGACTCCAATTTTAATCCACTTAAATAATCTTGAATATTTTTTGCGGTTGAACTACTACCACTTGATGTGTGTGATGATGTGTGAGATGATGTTAGCGTTGATGGGGAAGGGGTTTCGAACAGTGACTCACGATTTCCACGTTTTGGAGTGGGAATTTGTGTTTTTTGCGAAATCGGTGTAGATGTTTCTTCAAACATTTTCGCTATTCCCACCGGGCTGCTGCTACTCCGATTTTGTGGTTTAGTCATAGTACTTGATTTCTTAGGTACGTACTGCTGCTGCTGCTGCTGCTTTCCGGCCTCAGATATATATGCTAATGGTTTAGAAACTGGTTCATAAAACTTTTCCAAATCATGTTCATTCTGCACTTTAGCTGCTTTAATTTGTTTAAATTTTTTCTCACCGCATTTGTAGTTTCTAGCAGCTTTCGTTGTAATTCGATTTCTTCACTCATGATGCTTTCAAAGCACCGTTCAACGATAAAATGATTATCCAAGTTATTATTATAGGAATATATAGCTATCGAATCCCTTGCGATATCTGCCTGAATTTACATCACTATCCTTGTCAATAACTAAAAAGCCATACTTATTATCCCAACATTTAGCACACATCTCTTGAAATTGTGTAAACGTCAGGTCGGGTGAAACGTGATCGGAAAATATATGTTTCATATTCATCACATATTGTTTAAACATAATAATGAAATTGGCATTATCCCGGACAAGCTGCTTAGGAACACGAGAATACGTTTGCGCCAAGTAAAAGGCATCCAAATTTTTGTGACGTCCCATGCTAAAATACGATCTTATAACGTCCTGTTTCTCACACATAACGTCATCAAAAATAAATATTGAATTAGGTTTAGCATCTAAAGGTTCCACAATGTTATTTGCGTCGCTAAAAGCGTAGTAGCCAAGACCTTTGATTGGTGATAAAATTTTCTTTAAATATTCATATTTTGGTTGGTAGAGCGACTTTGAGTAGATACAAACATTTTCGAAACGCAATCCCGAGGGGTGAGTAAGCAGCGAAATCATAACATTTGTTTTTCCACAGTTGGAAGGTCCTATTAATAATCCACGAATAGATGATGATAGCAAAGGACCATGTCTCTTAAATAGCTTCTGTTCCTGTCCAGGTCCAACCTTGGCATCGAGGTTATCGAAGGTAAGTTTTTGTTTAAGATTGACGATACGCATCTTAACAAAATCTATATTTTATACTGAACTTTCACGTAAACTATCATTCAGATGTCGCTCGTCAGACGAAGTAGACGGTCTCGTTTATCAAATAAGACTGGAAGCGGTATTGTTAATTCAGTAATCAATAGGCTACCGTTCGAGTTACACATTCCTGGCTATCAGTATTGTGGGCCTGGGATGAAAGTAGTAAAACAAGTGGCAAGAGGAGATCAAGGAATTAATTCTTTGGATGTCGCATGCAAAAAACACGATTTAGCCTATTTGCGTAATAGTGAAAATTTAAGTGCTCGCCACCAAGCAGATCACGAGCTTGAGCAAAGCGCGTGGAAAAGAGTAAAATCTAAAGACTCTAGCGCTAGTGAAAAAGCTGCAGCTTGGTTGGTAACCAACATTATGAAAGCGAAACAACGTTTGGGTATGGGTGTATCATGATCATCAAAATCGAGAAAAGCATCCATTAGAGGTAAACGTCGCTTCCAGCGCCGCCGCCGCCACACTAAACTTTCCAAAGGTAAAGGCGTCGGTAAACACAAGCCAGTACACAAAGTAGCTTTTGGATCATCTATTAGACGACCCGTTCGATCAGAATTGTTAAAAGCTGGTGGGAAAAAACTTATCGAGAAAAATATCATGAAAGCATCGAAAATGGCTGCAGTAGCTGCACGGCAAACAAAAAATTCGCAGAATCATTCCAATTCCAAAGACTGAGGTGATATTACCGTTAATACCAATATTTGCAGGACTATCGGCCTTAGGTTCATTAGCTGGTGGTGCAGCTGGCATTGTGCGTGCCGTAAAAGCAGTAAAAAAGTCGACTGCAGAAAACATAGGTATCGGCTTACATCTAAGTTCAAGAGGAAATGGATTATATTTGAAACCATATCGCACAGGTTTGGAATTATTTATAAACAACGGCAAAAATAAGAAATCAAAAAACTGATAGATTCCCTACCTTAAATACCACTATCCAATATTGATATAGAAAAGTATGCCTTAAAAATTAAAACACCACACTTTCGAGGCGTATATATGAAAGATTCATAACCTGTACGCGGTCCCAAACGTTATAGTACAGGATCCGAAGTAAGCTCGTCCATCACCGATCTGCTTACCGGATAAAAAGTATTTTTTATCAAACATAATATGTTAACCAATATATCGCGAATGGGTTGCCTAATGAAATATGGTCATGGTTATCCTTAATTAAAAATACTGTGATTAGTTTTTTTTTTAATATTTCACTCACTTGCTTACCAAACGAACTTAATACTAATCGAAAGTATAAAGCATATGGAACATGCCAATGTTAGGTTGCCTACTTTTTTTCGGTCCCTATACCGGGTTGCCAGGTATAAACAGGTGAGTCGATTTTAGTAATTTGTACTCATCTGCTTTCTCATTGAAACATATATTAAAATAAAGATAATTTTATTGCGAACACGGTGGTATAAGGTTGCCTGCGAAAAATCTGTCATGAATCACGGTTGCCAGGCTTTGAAATTTAAAAATTGGAGCAAGCGATGCGCGACAGGGAAGCATTGCGCGTTCTATTAGGTGCGATAGAGGAGGACACATCATAGCAGCTGCGCGTGACGCGGATGAAAGAGAGTACGCATGCATGTATTTCTATTGTTTTATAATAAACTTTTTTTTACATGGCACTAATGTGTTCACCATTTTACATACATTTTACATATCCTAATTTTGTTCATATTAAAAATACAAATTTCATTTTTGGGTTGAAGCTTTAGTTGACAAAAACACATTTTTTGCCATAAAAAAAATTGAATATTGATTGTGGTTTCTCCGGAGGTGAGGTTAAGTTTTTTATTTTAAATGGCAACCTACCAATTTTTTACACCATTAGATAGCTCTTTAAATTCCATTTTCGGTGATATATCATAAGTGGTAGTTTGCTTTCAAAACGGCGACACTGGAGGCATTTTTTCGTTTGAGTAGATCGCCATCTTGAAGTCCCTGGTTGTTATTTTCGTAAAATAACTCTGTAGTTTAGTGAAGAAGATTGTTTAACTTTTATTTTTAACATGATTTTGTAAAACTTTAAATAATTTGTATATGCAAATTTATGTTTTATTAATATGGACCATTTTTAAGCAAATTTTCACTAAAATATTAAATAGAAAGTACCAGAGGTAAAATAGCCGCCGTGTAGTACATGTTATTAATTACCTAAAATTGTCAAAAAGACGCATTTTACCGGTTTGTCACGCATCGATTGCTCCAATTTTTAAATTTCAAAGCCGGGCAACCGTGATTCATGATCGATTTTTCGCAGGCAACCTTATACCACCGCGTTCGCAATAAAATTATCTTTATTTTAATATACGTTTCAATAAGAAAGCAGATGAGTACAAATTACTAAAATCGACTCACCTGTTTATACCTGGCAACCCGGTATAGGGACCGAAAAAAATTAGGCAACCTAACATTTGCATGTTCCTTATGCTTTATATTTTCGATTAGTATTAAGTTCGTTTGGTAAGCAAGTGAGTGAAATATTAAAAAAAATGAATTACAGTATTTTTAATTAAGGATAGCCATGACCATATTTCATTAGGCAACCCATTCGCGATATATTTGTTAACATATTATGTTTGATAAAAAATACTTTTTATCCGGTAAGCAGATCGGTGAAGGACGAGCTTACTTCGGATCTTAGACTATTATGAGGCCGCCATTATAAATTTCGATAGTATGTCGGGTGTAGGGATTCATTGGGTAGCATATAAAAAAAGCAATTCTGATGCAACATACTACGATAGTTTCAGTGATTTACCCCCACCTATGGAATTGGTACGATATCTGCAGATGGGTTCCGAAGCGATGAAGAAAATTTACTATACATACGACCGTCAACAAGAATTTGAAACAGTCTGGTATGGACATTTGTGTTTGAAGTTTCTTTTACAATCTTAAAAAGTATGTCTTTGACACCCCAAATGGAACGTGACAACTACACCAAAATGTTGCTATCACTTAAAGCCTATCGTCAAGTCGGAGGATAACAAAAACTGACAGCTGAACAATTAGAAAATACGCCCAAAGAAGTGTTGATTGCATTAGCTCCAAATGAACTGGCACTAGTTTGGGATAGGTTACCTAATCACCTAAAAAGTGACGTCGATATATTGAAATATCAATACTGTTTCGAACATTATAATAGCAATAATTCAGATTCGGATGAAGGCGATGGACCGACGCCAAAAAATATTTTGTTATTGCAAGATTAACGATGTGAATATAGAGGCAGAAAACAGTTTAAAAACGTCCAAAGGAATAAAGCAACGCTGCAGCTTAAATCCATTTAACTGTTGCAAACAGCAATAAAATAACTACACAAATAATTTCGTCGTCAGTAATGTCTTACACATTCACTCTAACAGGACATTCAAGTGTCTCAAGTGCGGATTTTACCCACCCATCGAGTTAAATACAACAGGCAAATATGGAGTTGCACTGCTGGGATTTTACACATATAATTCGATTTTTAATATCGACGAAAGCAATAATTCATTCACCCATTTGAAAACAGCGAGACCAAATATTTAAGGATTTCACCAGGAGCTTACGAAATTAATGAAATAGCAAAAGCCATGCACACCGCTTTAAAAGAGTCATGCAATGAAGTTGGTACCGATTTATTTTCATTAACGGCCAATAATGATACGTAAAAATGTGAGCTAAAGTCAAAATATAGCATCGATTTCCGAGGTAGGAACATTATCGGCAAAGTGATCGGATTTGGCTCTGTGCTGCTGCAAGGCGGACAACCACACGAATCAAGTACCATCGTGGACATAATGAAAGTGCGCATTATACGTGTAGATTGTAATATAATTTCCGGAGCATACCTGAATTCTTTGGAAAGTCATACGTTATTTGAATTTGATATTGACGTCGAACCTGGTTACAAAATCTCCAAAGAACCGCAAAATAATATTTATATGCCGATAATGCCTGATAGTCGTCAGTTTATTGACAACATTATTCTACGCATCTTGGACGATAGCGGTGATTTGATCGATTTGCGAGGTGAGAAAATTATAGTTAAACTAGAGTTGAAAAAACCGTATAATGGGTTTTTGCTTTAACCGTCAACTGCATATGCTGTCAACCATTCAAGATTTAGTTAAACGACATAAAAGTAAGCAGACAACACAGTCAAGGTTCATTCACAAGCCAGACGGACGATCGAACACATCCGCACAGCAATCGACAGCTCTCCGTGAACGATGGTAAATTTCTACAATCGATCGGTTTGAAAATTAGAAAAATTAGAAAATGATGGCCAGCAGTGACAAAATCGAAGTTTTTACCGAACCTATTTTTGATAACTCCATTATTAGTTTTCGAGAACACACATATAAACCTTATGGTTCTCCAATATTCCGCAATTCTGATGAAATTCGGATACCTGTACACTTTCAAGATATCATTTTGGACATATCGGATAGTTACATTTACATCGAAGGAAGATTTAAACCCAAAGATGTTACCAAAAAATGTTATCTATCGAATAATACCATTCCCTATCTATTCGACGAATGTCGTTATGAAATGGGAGGAGAGCAAGTTGCTATCGTTCGGAAACCCGGAATTACTACAACGCTGAAAACTATGGTATCATTGGGTGCTGCACAAAATAGATCTCTCATGGCATGTGGATGGGGTCTAGATGAAGCAAATCAAGGTATACTAGATTCCATAAGTAACGTGTTCTCCGGCAAGCTTCCTCTAAAATATCTCATGGGTTTTGCTGAGGATTATTCAAAGGGTATTTTTAACGCCAAGCAAGATTTGATTTTAATTATTGCCCGCACTTTCAACAATTGATAATATCGGTGAAGTAGATGCGGACATTTCAATTGAAAAAATTTAATGGAAAATTCGTCACATTATTCCAGATGATCGACAGATGTTCAAGATATTGTCACGCATGAATAAAGGTGGAAGTAACGCAAACGTTCCAATGGCTTACCATAAATGGGATCTTTACGAGCTACCTGCTTTGAGACAAACATCGTCAGACGTATGGGCCTTAAGAACTAGCACGAGTCTCGAAAAACCCAGATATTTGATTATTGGTTTTCAGGCAAGTACTTTTCCGACAACAGAGATAAAGATAGCACACAATTTACAACGGCCGATATAAGTGATATTGAGCTCTATCTTAACTCTGCCGTATTTCCCTATGAAAGATGGAATTTGGATTTTTCAAAAAAACTGTATGCCGCAGTCTATTATAATTATGACAATTTTCAAGCTAGCTACTATAGTATGGTTTACATTATACCGTTGATCTTTTGACTGCCATAAAACCCTAATTATCCCTATTTAAATATTTTCGGGCAGGGCTGGAGTATAATTTATTTTCTTTACCTGCATCCCTAATTATAACCGAACTGTTCCTAACTGTCTGCTGCTTTCAGCTAAAAACGTAGGAGATTCTTCTCTAGATTACCACCAAGACACTGACGCACCACTTTTTGAAGATTGGTTTGAACATCGACTTCTTAAAAATATACCGAAAAATTGCGTTATTGTAATGGACAATGCTAGTTCTCATAGTCGTCAAGTAAAAAATTTTCCTAGTTCTAACAGTACAGAAGCAGAAATTCAAGATTTTATGGTAGACAATAATATATATTTTGAAGAAACTTACAAAAAACGGGATCTGTTAGAAGTATTACAGGCTTTTAAAATTAATAAAGAATATGTATGTGATAAACTTGCAACAGAAAACGGACATACAGTGTTGCGTCTTCCCCCCTACTATTGTATATTTAATCTAATCGAACTAATATGGCACCAAGTAAAAATCAAATATTAGAAGGAATAATACTTCCCCAACATTAAATACATCTGTAATAGAATTAATAAAAAACATAGTAAGTAACATTCCTGCAGACAGCTGGAAAAACTGTATACAAGATGTAATTAAGGTGGAAAATTCTTATATGTGTATCAGTACTAATGTTCAACCCTTAATAATAAGTGTAGATGAAGATAGTGATAGTGACACAGAACTAAATTTAGAGTAAAGCAGAAGTAAGTCGATTATTGTAAAACTTTTCTCTGTACACATATACATAATATATAAATGTAATATATACATTTACTTTTACTATTATTATTTTTCATGGATTTGTTAAGAATAGATACGGGATGATTTAACATTCTTTGAAGCCAAAACAAACCATTCTAAACGACACTGTAAACACAATTTGTAAAGATTGGCCACATGGCCACCTCTTAATTTACCTTATATTTTTGTACCAAAAATACGTTAGACGCATCACAATCTTTACTAAAAGTAATAAAAGCCCTAAAATAATTTTATTTTTCTGCTAAATAATAATAAATTTAAGTTAAAAAGGTTTTATTATTTACAGGTTATGTTATTTCTAAAGGTGTTTATTTAAAGTCGCTCCGAGTCATTTATAAATCTATAAATCGCACTTTTTCTTTCCTAGTTCATTAGACAAAGACGTACGTGTAACCGAGTGTTCAGACCGAGGTTCAGCCGTTTTCCTAAGCAACCAGCACATGCAGCAACACTTCTGAGCTCCAACACTCCAATGCTATTTTATCTCTTTCTACTACCATTCTTGATTCAATTACGTATTTCCTGTGGTATTTCCTTAAAGTTTGTAAGCTGTTCCCCCAAGAGAAAACAAACAACAAATATAAGGCTTCACGTTCGATACGGTCACAGTATACGGAACATCGAATCCTTATTATAATAAATCCATGTTATTTTTATATTATTAATTGATCTTTATTTTCGTTTGGTTTAAAATGTCTTTTTAATTCTAAATAAAAATAAATAATTATGTATAATAGATTCATATTTTCAAACCGACCCTGCACCCATTTATTCCGGTTTGAAGATGTTGGGGACTACACAATGGGGTTTAAGCAGGTAGTTGATTTATTGCAGAAAAGGTCAACGGTATAATGTAAACTATAGATACTATACCAGCGAGAACTTAGCGATCCTATGATGAGTTTTGCCGCCTATCTGAAAAATCGGTTGTTCGTAATCGATTGTAGTCACCAGCCAGAAGCCGTTAAATCATCCACAGTAGACGTGAAATTGGAGTGTGAAACACGCAAGAGTAAATTTCCTAAAGACATTAAAGTGTATGCGTTAGTTATTCACGATGCATCTTTTAGCTACAATATACTTAATGGTTCTGTTACTAACAAATCAATACATTAGTTTGAAGTTATGTAATTCTCCAAATTATGTACTTTACATATTGAAAATAAACTTATAAACGACATATTTGCGTTTTATTTTTACTATTGGCTTATTTGAATACTTCAAATGTGGGGCTTTGGTAAATAAGGTTAAGAGATGAAGAATAGACAGAAATTTAGAGGGGGGGGGGGAAGAATGTATATAAGACGTCATTTAGAAAATGAAATTCACTCGAAGCCAAGATGTCATCAAGTTCAGATAATGGTTATTCCAGTGACGACGAGCAGGCAGTTGCAGCAAATGCGCAACATAGGAGTGTACGCAGCACGCGTAGGTTGAGACCTAGGTATTGCATCGTGCAATCCTACGTAAAATGTTGGTCGTTGAGCTTGTGTATGCACTGCTACACAGGATTTAGGGTTCAGATAGATGCTAGGTTCATATCATCGCATTTCACGGTTGGGGCACGGTGGGATCAAATGCGGAACCACTCAAGGTGTGCTTTGTGTCGGGAGAGACTGTTTACAGTCTCTCACCGGCACTCATGCCTTATTTGCAATAGGACGTAAATTCTATTACAAATAAAGGTCCTCATACGACAACCCTGCCTGTCCCCTGACAAACCTGTCCTTTTTGGGAGACAAAAAGAGTAGTTTTGTAGTTAAACACAAAAAAATCGATATTTGTCGACCCACCAAGATTTTAATTTTTGTATATTTTTAACAAAAAATGCAACCATATTAACCCTTATATAACAAAAATATTTTTATTTCAGGTCAAAGCAATGACAACAAGCACATAACTTCTTGCCATTTCATAGCCATACAAATAATAAGAATTTTGTTATTAATACTATTATTTGATAGTTCAATGACATTTCAGAACATTTAACATAAAACTTTTACAGCCAGATTCTCCAACGCTAGTCCGGTCTAATAATTCCTTGTGGAACAATAAATTCCTATTCTAATAGTTTGTGTTCGTAAACTAATCAGTTGTTTTAACAGATTTTTTAAACTTACAAAGAAACAAAAAGATTTAATACTTTATTAACTTTAAAAAAAAAACTTTTAATTCCTTTGGAAGGAACTATTATCCTATGCGAATTTTTGTTCGTTTGCAGTCACGGCTTCCCAGTCTTTGACATCTAATGCTAGCAATGTTTTGGTTATGTTTGTTGGAGCGGAAATGTTAAACAATATTTCGGTTTTCTTATACCAAATTTTATCTTCTGGTATAGGCCAAATATATTTATTTTCTCCAATCTTCTTAAGCGTTTTTACTTCGTAGACTTGGTCGCTAATATTAGATATGACACCCGGAAATAATTTTTTATCATAAATGACAACAATCCACTGGTTTATTGCTAGGTCAATATCCCTTTCTTGCACCACTTCCGATATTTTCTCTTCTAGAATTTGAATTTTTCGTAAGTTAAAACAGTTGTCGATAATTGGTAATTTCTTACAAAAATATGAGTAATGCCTTTCATAAATGTGACTTTCTCCTGCTAAGGAGATCACTTGGTGGCTATTTAATATACCTGGAATTTTGGCAATGTGTTTATTAACAATTTTCTTCCCCATTGCATCAATTTCAGACTCTTCAACGAAATCCATGTTAACTGTTGTTTTGTTTTTAACCTTTTCAAATAATTCCTTGGCATTACTTATCATTTCCCTTTGAGACGACATTATCGCTTATTCTTTTTATAGCAGCACCTATACCATCTGGCGCACCTTTTCCATGGTATGATTCTGAATAATTCCACGTTCCATATTTAAAGCCAATGTCATGAAAGTAAGTTTTGAGAAAATAGATGTTATCCTTATTTTTGCATTGTGTCACCGGTCCATCGGAAAAAAATGTATAGTATCTGTTTGCTTAGCTTTGAGTTCTAGTAAAATCGGAGTAAGGTGAGCCCATATAGCTGAAGGGCCATGCTTTCTAGATGCCGATACTGTACAGTACATTATCTTTTCATTTTCATGATACACTACAACGGTATGCAGGGTTACTTGTTCATGGGAAGCCCCAAAATGCATGGCTTGTATTTCTGAACTCAATTTACAAGTATAATTTTCAGAAAAGTCCATATGTACAGCTGCCTCTCCATAGCAAAGTTCATCTTTGCATCGTCTGCACTCTTTAAACTGGTGCCTTATTGTAAATACGTGCTGACAAAATGATTGTTTTATTTCTTTGTTAACCGCTTCAATTAACTGTCCAGCTTTTCATTCTTCTGTCGCTTTTATTGTTTTTGTAACCAGTGGTTTCTTTCCATTTCTTTTCGATTTCGGACTTTTCGGTTTTCCAAACAAACCATCGAACAACTTTATCACATGAAACAGTTACCGCTGGGATAACAGCATCTCTATTTTTGCACGTTTTACATTTGTTTGTCATACACTGTACAGAATCGACATTGCAGCACACGAGACTACATAAATTTTCTATATTTCGTTCTTCGGTGGCTTTTTCTTTTATTAAAATATCTATTTTTTTCTGCAAGTTGTCATGTTTTTTACACAGGCACGAATCTCTATCTGTACAGTTTGGCTTTAACCACCCAAAAAGGACGATATCTGCAAAACGTAGCAAAACTCACTTTATATTTAAATTCCGTACACAATTTTTTATGCAGATCCTTTAAGTTTCCTGAAAGAAGACGTTTCTGTTTCTTGATACCTCGAAAAGTAATGGTTTGTTTCTTCCCTGGAGTCTGAATACTATTATCATCCCTGCAGTAAAATTTTCGAATTTCAGTGAAAAGTTTGATAAGTCGCTGTCTCTTAAGTCCATTTTTTTGTCGTTTGCTCATACTCCTAGTGTTTTCTTTACCTTTTTAACAAATCCATATTTTTTTAAATGTTTCCCTTTGCAAATGTTTGCTAATGATTGTTTTGTTTTTTCATTTGTTGTCTTATAACTATCACAAATTTCAGTTAATAAAGTTTCTTGAAACAGCAACTTTCTCTTCACTGGTTCTGGAATTGGTTGGTCGCCTACCTCTGCATTCATTTTTGTCAATGGTGATGGAGTGATTTCTGAGTTTATGACTTTAGCCTTTTTTACATTTTTTATACGGCTAATTTTTTTTCTATATTTATTTATTTTCTTTTCAGCACTGTCGAGTAGTTTTTCTAACTGTTTTATCCGACGATATGCTGCACTCCGGTTTTTTCTTACTTTTTTTCTACTTCTAATAGTATTACAATCTTCTGGATTAAGTTCTTCGAGAGGTTCCTGTATAATAGGACTAGCAGGAGGTGTATCTCTCAGAACGTACTGTAGCTCACGCTTTCGGGTTTTACCGGCTTTACGGCTTCGTAGTTTTCTTTCCCTCCACTCTTTGCGCTGTTGTCTTTTAGCTCTTTCTGATAACTCTGCAACAGGCTTATCAATCTTCGTATCTCTTCTCTTCTGAGCCCTAAGCCTCATTTTTCTTAAATATTCTGCCCTTTTCTCAACATCGGCATTGATTCGCTCCCTGTATCTTTTCTGTTTTTCGGCTGGGGTCAAACCCATATTAATTTTCTGAAAAGAAAAAATACTTTATTATTTACACAGCAACAAATCAAAACCAACCAGAAAAAATAAGAATCAATATCTTTTGCAACAACTTCTGAGCATTAGAGATTTATCGAAATCAGGTTTTTATAAAGAGCCATCTGACTTTTCTCAGTGCTTTTTCTGTCATGTACGAAGACATTAGGTCACAAAAGTTACCACATGTCACATAAGTTACCAGTAAGTTTGGTAACATATGTGACGGTAACTTATGTCACATTTGGCAACACTTATTTCAAATGGCCCGCCAAATGCCAACATGGGAAAACACCCTAGTGCCAAATAAATATAAATACGTTTTTAGGTTATCTATTTCAAACTATGACTCAATATTAGCATAATTATTTGATTAGCTCGGTAACCTAAGTGACATATGAATAAACATACTTACCAGGTATATACACTGAAATGCCTTGCCACTTTATTTAAATAATTTCAATAATTAAAGCACTTACACAGAAAATCTACTCAAATGACACAGACACGTTCTACTAAACTGCTTTTACTGACAGCATTGCCAGATTGTCGAAACGGTCCTTAAAATGTGGAGTAACTTATGTGACCAAAATTGTTGTGACATAAGAAAAATGCCACACAATTGTTTATATATATATATATATATATATATATATATATATATATATATATATATATATATATATATATACATATATAGACAGTGACCGGCAAAAAGTTCGCAACATATGGGAAAAATTTTTATTAGGAGAGTATCGGAAAAACTTTCCCAGGGGATCGGTTCTGCATGTCCGATAACCTAAAAAATCGATTTTGACATACGTCACGTGACCACTGGTAGAGCGTCAAATTAAAAAAAAAATTGTTAATTTACAAAAAGTGAGGTTAGTTGACGAGATATCAAAAAAAGTTATTTGAAAAAATTGCTTAGAATTAAATTCTAGGTCCTTGTGCAAAATTTTAAGATTTTATTTAAAAAAATTGGAAAACTCAATTTTTTTTAAATATTTTTTTATCGATTTACAAATTTCCAGTTTTTTTCGTTTAGATAGCTTGGCTAATGTAAAGCCCATGTATCTGGATGAAAATAAACGAATGTAGTAGTTTTTTCTACAATTGACAGGACAAAATTTAAAAAAACAGGGTTTCGCCGGACGCTAGCTGTTGCAATGATTTGTATCTAGCAGCAGTGTCAAAATTTTAGAGACATTTCAATGAGATTACATTGAGAAAATCTTAATCGTCTTAAATATATCTGAAGTTCGACTTTTTGTAAAGTTAAGGGGATTAAAATAGATAATAAACAAAAAATTACCTGTTTATTTAATCGAAATTTTATAAACGAAAACCAATGTAAGAAAAACTTAAAAGTAGTCAAATTCTGTACTAACAACACAAAAAATCATTGTTTTTCCTTGGGTGCACAAAATTTAAAACTCAGTATGACCACCATTTCTCTCCATACATACTGTTGTTCTCGAGCGCAACTCTCGATTAACATTTCGGAGCATTTTACGATTTATTTGCAATACACAATTTATAATGACATTCTCTAAATTTTGTATATTCCTAAAGGGTCGATGTTTGTACACAGGGTTCTTTAGGTATCCCCACATAAAAAAATCTAACGGAGTCAGATCTACAATTCTACAATTGACAGGACAAAATCGAAAAAATAGGTGTTCGCCGGACGCTCGCTGTTGCAATGGTTTGAATCTAATGAAATGACTGTATCAAGATCTTATTAAGATTTTTCGCACATAAATTTAACAACCAGGTCTATTTAGTTGTACTTAAAACTACCAAAGCAGGCTCTGAAATTAAAACAACCAAATAATCTAGTAGGTTAAAAACAACAGAAAAATGTCAAACAAATTATAATTTGTTTGATTTCAACCTATGTCATTGGTTTATGTCTCGCATCTTACTAAGTTTGATATTTTACATAAGTTTATTAATATTTTATTCCTTAAAATGGCACCCACACTACTTCTTCAGGAAAAGATAGAAATTATTTTAATTTCTGGAGATAATTACAAAAGCCATAGAGAAACAGCAGCAATTTTTAATGAGAGGCACCCCGATAAATCCCTCCATTATTCCACAGTATCTCGTCTAGTCAATAAATTTAAAGAAACGGGATCGGTAGAGAATCAGTATAAAGTTTCCCATGAAAAACCGGTAACAGGTGACGAAGGTTCTCTGGATGTGTGTTTGTCGATCACAGAAACACCCCAATTAGCAGTTAGTCAAATATCGGAGATCACTAACATTCACGAAAGATCTGTGCGGAGGATATTAAAAAGAAACAAATTTCATCCGTACAAACCTAAATTTGTACAAGTATTAAAAGATAGGGATTATGACGCCCGCTTCGATTTTTGTGCCTGGTTCCAGGGTATGATTGAGGAAGATTTTAATTTCCCAAAGAACGTTCTTTTCTCGGATGAAGCTACATTTACCTCTAACGGAACCGTCAGTTCACAAAACTGTAGATGGTGGGCCACCGAAAACCCAGACTTCGTAATTCAGAGTAAAGACCAATATAGTTTTAAGGTTAATGTGTGGTGCGCAATTTTCAACCTCGGAATAGTGGGACCTTTTTTCTTTAGAGACAATTTAAATTCAGAACGATATTTAGAATTTCTACAAACTGAGATATCTGACTTTTTAGACAATTTGTCATTAGCCGAAAGAAGAAATTTATACTTTCAACAAGACGGAGCTAGCATTCATTCCACAAATGAGGTGAAGAGATGGCTGGATCAAGAATTTGGAAACCAGTGGATAGGACGGTTTTCTGAAAATCCGTGGCCTGCGAGATCACCAGATCTGACTCCGTTAGATTTCTTTATGTGGGAATACCTAAAGAACTCTGTGTACAAACATCGACCCTTTAGGAATATACAAAATTTAGAGAATGTCATTAGAAATTGTGTATTGCAAATAAATCGTAAAATGCTCCGAAATGTTAATCGAGAGTTGCGCTCGAGAACAATAGTATGTATGGAGAGAAATGGTGGTCATACTGAGTTTTAAATTTTGTGCACCCAAGGAAAAACAATGATTTTTTATGTTGTTAGTACAGAATTTGACTACTTTTAAGTTTTTCTTACATTGGTTTTCGTTTATGAAATTTCGATTAAATAAACAGGTAATTTTTTGTTTATTATCTATTTTACTCCCCTTAACTTTACAAAAAGTCGAACTTCAGATATATTTAAGACGATTAAGGTTTTCTCAATGTAATCTCATTGAAATGTCTCTAAAATTTTGACACTGCTGCTAGATACAAATCATTGCAACAGCTAGCGTCCGGCGAAACCCTGTTTTTTTTAATTTTGTCCTGTCAATTGTAGAAAAAACTACTACATTCGTTTATTTTCATCCAGATACATGGGCTTTACATTAGCCAAGCTATCTAAACGAAAAGAACTGGAAATTTGTAAATCGATAAAAAAATATTTAAAAAAAATTGAGTTTTCCAATTTTTTTAAATAAAATCATAAAATTTTGCACAAGAACCTAGAATTTAATTCTAAGCAATTTTTTCAAATAACTTTTTTTGATATCTCGTCAACTAACCTCACTTTTTGTAAATTAACAATTTTTTTTTTAATTTGACGCTATACCAGTGGTCACGTGACGTATGTCAAAATCGATTTTTAGGTTATCGGACATGCAGAACCGATCCCCCGGAAAAGTTTTTCCAATACTCACCTAATAAAAATTTTTCCCATATGTTGCGAACTTTTTGCCGGTCACTATATATATATATATATATATATATATATATATATATATATATATATATATATATATATATATATAAGCGAGGCAAATATTGGGGAAGCTGTCTGTAAGGTAGTGCTAGACACGTGTTTCGTGCTTATTAGCACTCGTCAGTAGCACATAACCAAGTTAATAGGTGGGAAACTTGGAAGTTAAGAAAAAAAAAAGAAGAAAAAAAGAAAAACACAAAGAGTTCACAGACCAGGGACCTGCCAACTCATTTGTGGTATTTTGTCAGGAGACCCAGAGTTTTCTGGGCAACAGCCAACATCACCACGGAGGTTGCAATAGCCCCTGCGTGATACCTCTAACCCCATGAAAAAAGAAAAGGTAAAGAAATAGCGACAGTACCAGTTATGAAAGCGAGGCAAATATTGGGGAAGCTGTCTGTAAGGTAGTGCTAGACACGTGTTTCGTGCTTATTAGCACTCGTCAGTAGCACATAACCAAGTTAATAGGTGGGAAACTTGGAATTTAAGAAAAAAAAAGAAGAAAAAAAGAAAAACACAAAGAGTTCACAGACCAGGGACCTGCCAACTCATTTGTGGTATTTTGTCAGGAGACCCAGAGTTTTCTGGGCAACAGCCAACATCACCACGGAGGTTGCAATAGCCCCTGCATGATACCTCTAACCCCATGAAAAAAGAAAAGGTAAAGAAATAGCGACAGTACCAGTTATGAAAGCGAGGCAAATATTGGGGAAGCTGTCTGTAAGGTAGTGCTAGACACGTGTTTCGTGCTTATTAGCACTCGTCAGTAGCACATAACCAAGTTAATAGGTGGGAAACTTGGAAGTTAAGAAAAAAAAAGAAGAAAAAAAGAAAAACACAAAGCGTTCACAGACCAGGGACCTGCCAACTCATTTGTGGTATTTTGTCAGGAGACCCAGAGTTTTCTGGGCAACAGCCAACATCACCACGGAGGTTGCAATAGCCCCTGCGTGATACCTCTAACCCCATGAAAAAAGAAAAGGTAAAGAAATAGCGACAGTACCAGTTATGAAAGCGAGGCAAATATTGGGGAAGCTGTCTGTAAGGTAGTGCTAGACACGTGTTTCGTGCTTATTAGCACTCGTCAGTAGCACATAACCAAGTTAATAGGTGGGAAACTTGGAAGTTAAGAAAAAAAAAAGAAGAAAAAAGAAAAACACAAAGAGTTCACAGACCAGGGACCTGCCAACTCATTTGTGGTATTTTGTCAGGAGACCCAGAGTTTTCTGGGCAACAGCCAACATCACCACGGAGGTTGCAATAGCCCCTGCGTGATACCTCTAACCCCATGAAAAAAGAAAAGGTAAAGAAATAGCGACAGTACCAGTTATGAAAGCGAGGCAAATATTGGGGAAGCTGTCTCTAAGGTAGTGCTAGACACGTGTTTCGTGCTTATTAGCACTCGTCAGTAGCACATAACCAAGTTAATAGGCGGGAAACTTGGAAGTTAAGAAAAACTACAACTACGTGCTAATAAGCACGAAACACGTGTCTAGCACTACCTTACAGACAGCTTCCCCAATATTTGCCTCGCTTTCACAACTGGTACTGTCGCTATTTCTTTACCTTTTCTTTTTTCATGGGGTTAGAGGTATCACGCAGGGGCTATTGCAACCTCCGTGGTGATATTGGCTGTTGCCCAGAAAACTCTGGGTCTCCTGACAAAATACCACAAATGAGTTGGCAGGTCCCTGGTCTGTGAACTCTTTGTGTTTTTCTTTTTTTCTTCTTTTTTTTTTCTTAACTTCCAAGTTTCCCACCTATTAACTTGGTTATGTGCTACTGACGAGTGCTAATAAGCACGAAACACGTGTCTAGCACTACCTTACAGACAGCTTCCCCAATATTTGCCTCGCTTTCATAACTGGTACTGTCGCTATTTCTTTACCTTTTCTTTTTTCATGGGGTTAGAGGTATCACGCAGGGGCTATTGCAACCTCCGTGGTGATGTTGGCTGCTGCCCAGAAAACTCTGGGTCTCCTGACAAAATACCACAAATGAGTTGGCAGGTCCCTGGTCTGTGAACTCTTTGTGTTTTTCTTTTTTCTTCTTTTTTTTTTCCTTAACTTCCAAGTTTCCCACCTATTAACTTGGTTATGTGCTACTGACGAGTGCTAATAATCACGAAACACATGTCTAGCACTACCTTACAGACAGCTTCCCCAATATTTGCCTCGCTTTCATAACTGGTACTGTCGCTATTTCTTTACCTTTTCTTTTTTCATGGGGTTAGAGGTATCACGCAGGGGCTATTGCAACCTCCGTGGTGATGTTGGCTGTTGCCCTGAAAACTCTGGGTCTCCTGACAAAATACCACAAATGAGTTGGCAGGTCCCTGGTCTGTGAACTCTTTGTGTTTTTCTTTTTTTCTTCTTTTTTTTTCTTAACTTCCAAGTTTCCCACCTATTAACTTGGTTATGTGCTACTGACGAGTGCTAATAAGCACGAAACACGTGTCTAGCACTACCTTACAGACAGCTTCCCCCAATATTTGCCTCGCTTTCATAACTGGTACTGTCGCTATTTCTTTACCTTTTCTTTTTTCATGGGGTTAGAGGTATCACGCAGGGGCTATTGCAACCTCCGTGGTGATGTTGGCTGTTGCCCAGAAAACTCTGGGTCTCCTGACAAAATACCACAAATGAGTTGGCAGGTCCCTGGTCTGTGAACTCTTTGTGTTTTTCTTTTTTTCTTCTTTTTTTTTTCTTAACTTCCAAGTTTCCCACCTATTAACTTGGTTATGTGCTACTGACGAGTGCTAATAAGCACGAAACACGTGTCTAGCACTACCTTACAGACAGCTTCCCCAATATTTGCCTCGCTTTCATAACTGGTACTGTCGCTATTTCTTTACCTTTTCTTTTTTCATGGGGTTAGAGGTATCACGCAGGGGCTATTGCAACCTCCGTGGTGATGTTGGCTGTTGCCCAGAAAACTCTGGGTCTCCTGACAAAATACCACAAATGAGTTGGCAGGTCCCTGGTCTGTGAACTCTTTGTGTTTTTCTTTTTTTCTTCTTTTTTTTTCTTAACTTCCAAGTTTCCCACCTATTAACTTGGTTATGTGCTACTGACGAGTGCTAATAAGCACGAAACACGTGTCTAGCACTACCTTACAGACAGCTTCCCCAATATTTGCCTCGCTTTCATAACTGGTACTGTCGCTATTTCTTTACCTTTTATATATATATATATATATATATATATATATATATATATATATATATATATATATATATATATAATAAATGTAAATGCGAAGATTTACTTCTTCGCTAGTGCAGCGAAAAGGCCGTGAATGAAAAATAAAAATAATGAGGACTTCGCTGCACTAGCGAAGAAGTAAATCTTCGCATTTACATTTATTATATTACCTATAGGCCAAGAAATCTTCCATTTTTCTACTATATATATATATATATATATATATATATATATATATATATATATATATATATATATATATATATATATATATAAGGGAGAGTAGTCGCGACTGACTAGTTAAGAAAAAATATTCAAAACTGAAGTAGTGGGGATGCAGTCTTGACTGCATCCCCACTACTTCAGTTTTGAATATATATATATATATATATATATATATATATATATATATATATATATATATATATATATATATATATATATATATATATATATATATATATATGTATATATATATATATATATATATATATATATATATATATATATATATATATATATATATATATATATATATATATATATATATATACAGGGTGCGCCAAACTCAGTGGCCTATTAGAAGTATTTAGAAAACGACAGAAGAAGTTTTTCTGAAATTTGGGTGTGGTTATAGGAAATGGTGTTCTACCGTTTAAAAATATTTTGAAAGAGGCAGTGTTGCCAGATCATTCTGAAACTCATAGCAACTTCGGAATTTTAAATGAGACACCCTGTATATTATTTTACATTTTGATTCTGATTTATAATACAAATCTTTTTTGTGTATAATATCCTATGCCTATCTCTGGCAGTTTTTGAAATATTAATTCATAAGTAAATTTTTGGGGCTAAAACCTGCTCCCTAAAAAATCAAATATTTTTGTGACCAAGGCACCTAGAAAGTTAAAATTTTTGCAGAAGTTTCCCAAAATATTGCTTTCTTAGAATTGTGACGAATTATTAAAGTATTTTTATACAGGGCGTCTCAAAAAAATTGTACCTTTGTAATATAAATAAATGCAAAAAACTCAACTATTTAAACAGAACACCCTGAATTTTATTTTTTTAACAAAAACTAGAACAAATTTCCTACCAAACTGTATACCATGTTCCTATACCTATCTTTAACAGTTTCGAGCTTACAGGCATTTTAGAAACATTTAATAGTAGGTTTTGGCAGAATTTGTTTATAAACAAATGAAAAAGAAAACATATCAAGTAAATTGGCTTTGGGGAAAGGTCTATTTTTTAAATTATCAAACAAAATGGCAAATAACTCTTATTCTAATGCAGAATTTTTGAATTTATTTTTTATACACGGAGAGTGTAATAAAATTATATCAAGAACATGTAGACGATTCAACAAACTGTATCCGAATTCACCTCCAATGACACCAAAAAAGTTTAAAAGAATCGAAAGAAATATGTTGCAGTATAATAATGCTAAAGCGCCCAGAATTCAAATTAAACCGGTAACAGGTAATGAGGAAAATGAAATTAATGTTCTGGCATATTTTCATGCATTGCCGCATGCGTCCATATACAGTGCAGAAAACGACTTAGGACTCACATATAAATCCATAGAGCGAATCTTACATAATCATAAAATGCATGATTACAAACTTATTACACTTCAGGCACTTCAACAAAATGATCCTCTAAAACGTGTAGAATTTTGTGAAATTATATTAGTCCGGACACAAGAAGACCCCGATTTTTTAAAAAAGATCATTTGGACAGATGAAGCTAAGTTTTCAAGTGAAGGCATTTTTAATCGAAGAAACTCCCATTTTTGGTCTAGAGAAAATCCCCACTTCGTAAGAGAAAAAAGTTTCCAGTATCAGTTCAGTTTTAACGTTTTTTGTTTGCTAATTTATTTATTTATTTATTTATTTATAATATAATTATAGTATAATATATAATACAAAGATAAGTAATTAGAAATTTATTTGGTTAAATCACTATAAACACATAGGTGAATCATCTGTCCGTAATTTATAGTGATATGGTAATATTGTTTATATTTAAAATAAAAATTATATACAAAAATATTAATTTTAAAATACAGGTAAAAACAATATTAAAGCTATAAATTAAATAATCATTATACAAAATTAATAATGTCCTTTACAAAGTTCTAATAATATTAAAATATTACTTATTTTATTTTTATAGTTTCATCAATCTTAGAGCTGTTTTCTTTTATCCATTTTTTTATATATTTTTTAAATGAAATGTAACTTAAACATTTAATTTTTTTGGGTAGTATATTAAAAATTTTTATACCAATATTTAAAGAATGTTTTTTTATTAATGTTAAATTAAATTTTTCAGCATATAGAGATATATTTATTTTTTGTCTAGTTTCATATAAATGATTTACCGTTTCTATATTTAACGCTTTATTATTTTTATAGATGTATGTTAAGGCTGCTTTGTAGAATAGTTCTTTACATTAAGTATATTGTACGTATCAAATATAACTTTCGAAGGAAACAAAATATTTTTGTTGTAAATAATTTTTAATACGTATTTTTGCATCATTAAAACTAATTTTAAACCAGTGTCATAAGTACTTCCCCATCCAATTATGGATAATAAAATGGCCTTTTGTATTTACGACGATAACTTAACGGGCGCAAAATATTTAGAAATATTAAGATCCACTGTTTCGGACTTTTTAGATGATTTACCATTAAATATGCTTGAAAACTGCTGGTATCAGTTAGATGGAGCACCAGCCCATTCTACTAATGAAGTGCGCATAGAATTATTTAACATGTTTGAAAACAGATGGATTGGTCGACAAGGACCATGGAACTGG
Source organism: Philopedon plagiatum (assembly GCA_963971165.1). Lineage (NCBI taxonomy): Eukaryota > Metazoa > Arthropoda > Insecta > Coleoptera > Curculionidae > Philopedon > Philopedon plagiatum. The sequence goes on from OZ020190.1 coordinate 53,842,076, forward strand.
CCCCCAAGATCTCCGGATCTTACCCCATTAGATTTGTATTTGTGGGGTACAATAAAAGAAAGAGTTTATAAAACACCAGTTACCACCAAGCAGGATCTAGAGCAACGAGTAAGGGCAACTCTAGGAGCTATAGATGGAGAAGAAATACGGAGAGCTACAACAGACCATGTAACAACGTCTATTCATGATTGCATAAGAGCAAACGGCGGACATTTCAAACAATTTAGTTGTTAGTTTTATTTTTGTATTACTTTTATATTTGTTTTTTTTTTGTACAATTTCATTCCTTACTTACCATGTAAGCATAAATTAATAACATTCTTTCATTTTAAAATTTAAGAAAATTTTGCTAATTTGTTTGATAATTTAAACAATAGACCTTTCCCCAAAGCCAATTTACTTGACATGTTTTCTTTTTCATTTGTTTCTAAACAAATTCTGTCAAAACCTACTATTAAATGTTTTTAAACATTTTTATTTAGTTATTAATTTTCTAAAATGCCTGTAAGTTCGAAACGGTTAAAGATAGGTGTAGGAACATGGTATACAGTTTGGTAGGAAACCCAAATTTTCAGAAAAACATCTTCTGTCGTTTTCTAAATACTTCTAATAGGCCACTGAGTTTGGCGCACCCTGTATATATATATATATATATATATATATATATATATATATATATATATATATATATATATATATATACATATATATATATATATATATATATATATATATATATATATATATATATATATATATATATATATATATATATATATATCATATTAATTTTAAAAAACATCTAGGAAAAAACACATTGACAATTATTTGTATTAAGGGTTGAAAACAGATAATTTTTCAACAGAGAATTTATATTTCATTGCAAATTCAAGTCAACCTAGATATGTGACCGGTAACTTATGTGACGTTTGACACATAAAATATCACATTTTTAATAAAAATAAATAAATTATGATGTTGTAACAACGGCCCTTTTAAAATCAATGTTAATTAATTTTATTTAACGGTCATAAAATCCGACAAATGTACAAAATGTTTTTGCAAAATGTTCGTGACTGCACCGGCACAAGTTATATGAGAATTACACTACAATAAAAGAGTTTAAAGTAACTTACAACTTTGTTGAGGTTGGTCATCAATATATTAATTGTAGATTTGAACATTGTCAAGGTAAAAAGCCGAAATTCGGGTCCAAAATATTAGCACAAGTTAAAATTATTTTTTATGACAAACGAAACATTGATTACCTTGTTGGTAATTATTCGGATTAATGTAAACAGCGAATTTTTTCATGAAATTTTGCACAGGCCCTAATTTTGGGTCGTAGAACACGAATCCGAAGTCAGGTTTTGGCGGTCTCGTATGGTTTTTTCAAAAAAAAAAAAAATTCAACTTTTAGGTTAGCTTTTTCAATGAAATTCTTTAAATTTTGGCACTTTTACTTAAACACATCTATACAAGTCATTATACACTATTTTTCTGGACCATATTTAGACAAATTTATGTAAAAACACATTAAAAAAACAGAGAAAATATAAAAAAACTGAAGGAAAATAAACACGGAGCCCGTGGTACACATTCTCGAAATTTCTGATGGAAAGACGCATTGTTGCCAAATTTACAAATCGTTTTCCCCACAAATTTTAACAGTTTCCGGCCATAAATAAATCCAAAAAAGAGATGACAATATTAGCATTTTATTTTCCCTAGTAACAGTAATTTAGTTTAGTATTTCGCCAGCAATAGTGACAGACAGACCCAAGCAAACCCAATCAAACCCAATCAAACCCAAGCAAACCTGAGCAGAAAGGTGGTCAGGTTTGCTCAGTTTTCATTGATATAGATACATATATATCTATATCAATGAAAACTGAGCAAACCTGACCACCTTTTTGCTCCCCCAACCTGAGCAAAAAGGTGGTCAGGTTTGCTCAGTTTTCATTGATATAGATATATACGTATCTGTATCAATGAAAACTGAGCAAACCTGACCACCTTTTTGCTCAGGTTTGCTTGGGTTGGGTATACACCTTTCTGTTCAGATATGGTTGCATGAATCAGCATACAGGTGTTGGATTACTGATCAATAGGATTTTGGTGTTAGGTCTGTTGTAGGTTAAAATTAAAAAATGTTTTTGACTAAGTTGGACAGAATAGTAACTTTAGTTTGTTATGGTTAGCTTTTTTATTATTCCTAGTTTACAACTTGGTCATAAAAAATAAGTAAACGTGGCAACACCGGACAGAAATATTGTTGACAGGTAGGAAAATAATGGCGGCAAATAGCCAGTAAAAATGGAATTTTCTATCGAAAAAAGCAATTTTCTTATCTATTCTTGCCTAAATGTGGTGTTTTGTGTGACGAAAAATAATAAAAATTATAAGTTTACAGATATGTTGAAGTGAAACTTAAAGGAATCTATAGAAAAAGCTAACCTAAAAGTTAAAATTTTTTTTTTTGGAAAAACCATACGAGACCGCCAAAAACTGACTTCGGATTCGTGTTCTACGACCCAAAATTAGGGCCTGTGCAAAATTTCATGAAAAAATTCGCTGTTTACATTAATCCGAATAATTACAAAATTGTTTAATTATTAGGAAAATGCACATTAGTTATATAAAATCTTATCTTATGTTTAATTTTAGGTTTCATTTTATATACTGTCACTGCCAGGTGAAATTATTTTTTAAAATTTTAGGGTTAGGGAACTAAATGTGTGCAGTGATTACATGTTTTCAAGTTTTAGTGTGCAGTATCTTGATCATCTGAGCAATAGCAAAGTTAAACCCAAGAAAAAATAGTACTATTTATATTAGGGGGTGGTTTATTATCTAGGAAAAGACGATAAGAGTAAATTGTACTTAAATGATTGATATCTGTTCTTTTATTTATGCAGTTAGTCTGTTGTGAAATAAAAGCCATCTCTAGAAAAAGCCTCCTGGTGTAGTTAGATTCTGAGATTAAAATTTTTGTGAAATTGTAGTTCATGTTACGATTAAATTCATTTGCATGTTCTGCTAGGGCGCATCTTTCTGGGTGAAGTCTACAGTCACTCCTGTGCGAAACAATGCGGTTAGAGATCGGTCTGGAAGTTTGACCAATGTATATTTTATCGCAGTCCGCACAAGGTATACTGTAGACTACATCAGACCTAGCTATTAACGGGGTTTTATCTTTGAGTTTAGAATATACAGAGCGAATTGTAAGAAGTGATTTATTTGCAATTTTTATATCTTTAACCTGACTAAAAATCCTAGTCATTTCAAAAAATTTTGTTGTATAAATTATGAAAGATAGAATTATTAATTTTGTTGTTGTGGATATAATTAATAATTAAGTTGGTAGCTCTCGATATTGTGATATTTTTTAGTGAAATGTCATCTATGTTAGATGTGATATAATCTACGTCCGCCAAACACAAACACAAAACTCAAAAATTTCTCAAAAGCAACCCTAACATTATTGTAACAAATTCTGGTAAGGGCAACGTGACAGTCATCATGAACAAAGAACACTACTTATAACTAACTGATGACTTAATAGTCACTAGCACTTCATATGTTCAACTGCCAAGTGATCCCACGTTGTCCATACAGAGAAAATGCAATGATATGGTTAAAAGACTAAAAACCACTAACCAGATTTTACTGAAGTTCAAAAAAAGCATCTTACTGACTATAAAGGTATATCTCCAAAATTTTATGCTCTTCCTAAAATATACAAACCTACTTTATCAGTAAGACCTATAGTAGCCTCTATTGGGGCAGCTACAGAGCAAATTGCATCTTTTGTCACAGATATTCTAACTAAAGCTTATGACTATAATAATGAATACGACATAAAAGACTCGTTTGAAGTCACACAAAGATTCAATAACATGACATTACCTGACAATTATGTCCTGGCTAGTCTGGATGTGATATCTCTTTTTAGTAACGTTTACTTAAATGGTGCTCACAGAGCCATCCACAAAAACTGGGACCGTATCAGCACTCACTGTAATATAAACAAAGAATTCTTTATGGAATTGATAACCTTCCTTTTTGAAAACACATATTTCTCTTTTAATAACAAACATTACAAACACACTTTTGGCACACCGATGGGTGCCTCTATTTCTCCAATTCTAGCAGCCTATGTTATGGACGATCTGCTGGACACTGTCATCCCTGTCCTATCCTTCAATTTTCACTTCATAAAAAAAATATGTAGATGGTATCATTTTGTCCTTGCCTCAGGATGGTATTAATGAGTAGTAGAAACTATCAACAGTTATGATCCGTACATACAATTTACTATAGAAACAGAGAATGATGAACAAGCTATTCCATTCCTGGATGCCAAGTTTATACGTTCTCCAGAAAATAAAATCATTATTGACTAGTACAGGAAACCTTGCAGTTCAGGCAGGTACCTGAACTATTTATCATACCATAAATATTCTACAAAAGTGAACTTAATAAAACAAATGTGGATGGATAAGGCTCTATTTTAACCCTACCTCCACCTTACTGTATACTATTTCCATAGATCGCTGGTTTAGCATCATCTCATTTGCGCAATCTCCTGCAGCTGCGACTTGTAGACATTGAAAGACGTGAGTTCCACTAAACACTTTGTATATTTACAGTTATTTACATATTTACATAACACAACTATTAACTTTGACAATTGTGCAAAATTTCATGTCTTCATAACATTTCGAGATCTTACTTTTTGAAGTAAAATCAATAGTTGGCTCTTAGGCCGAAAGTTCTTTGAGCTTGGCTCGAAAGAGAATCAGGACGCTGCCTGTAGAAATGTGGGTTTAATTACCCGAATACAGAAGGTTCTGAAAACCCGAATAGAAGGGACTTTTTTCCCTAGAATATAGGCGTTTTGCCTTAAGAAACAGCGGGTATAATAGCACAGAAAATAGGCTTTTTGCCTTAGAAACTGCGGGTATAATAACCCAGAAAATGAGAGCGGACTATTTTCCCGAACTCACTACACTGTGCACCTAATTTGTGCTAGAGATTGGTCATACTTCTGACCGACTTTTATTTCTGTGCCTGCGGCACAACCGGTTTAGTTTGAGTTGACTGAAGAACTAACTCGTCTCTCCGACGCGGCCGATTTTGAATGAAAAGTACGATCCCTTCAGAGAAGGGTTTGGCCAGCCTTGGCCAATTACAGGTTGCGTGGCTATGGGGCTTACTAATGATATCCAAGCTGATACCTTTTGATTCGCGAAGGGGTTGTTCTTATACTTCGGTACAACGAAGTGAAGAGGCAGGGAGTTTTAAGTTGGTAGCAATACTTGCTAGTTTTTTATGCATATGCTAGAAATATATTTTTAGAACGAAAAGGTAATAAAATAAAAGATAAGATAATTTCAAAGGAAAATAAGCCTTTGATATTTGACGAACAAAGGGGCCGGTTCTAGAAAGACAAAATTAAAGAAAGATTTTATTTAGATATTTTTACTGAAAGGGTCTTTATGTTTCGCCGATAACTGCGTATTTTTAGGCGGTTAAATTAGCAAGGTAGAAGTAGAAGTTTAAGATTGTTTTATTTGAAGGGGATTTTATACGTGCTTGGTTAATATTTATAAAAAAATAAAAAATAGAATTATAGAAATTAAATAACGTTGGGTGTCCCCAACAAAATGAAAAACAGAGTTTTGGGAATCTCAGACCCATCCTTCCACAAAAAGAATCTAGACATCCTGTTAACGCTTTTTACTGAGTACTCCTACCCACCGACCTTAATAAAAAATGCGTCCAATACATTGACTGACACCAATACCCCTAAACTGAATCATGTAAATAGTGTGACGAACCCAGAAAGAAAAATTATTTTCACATCTCTACCCTTCATTAAGTAGATCACTCCCGGCCTGACTAGGATTTTTAGTCAGGTTAAAGATATAAAAATTGCAAATAAATCAGTTCGTACAATTCGCTCTGTATATTCTAAACTCAAAGATAAAACCCCTTTAATAGCTAGGTCTGATGTAGTCTACAGTATACCTTGTGCGGACTGCGATAAAATATACATTGGTCAAACTTCCAGACCGATCCCTAACCGCATTGTTTCACACAGGAGTGACTGCAGACTTCACCCAGAAAGATGCGCCCTAGCAGAACATGCAAATAAATTTAATCATAACATGAACTACAATACCACAAAAATTTTAATCTCAGAATCTAACTACACCAGGAGGCTTTTTCTAGAGATGGCTTTTATCTCACAACAGACTAAATGCATAAATAAAAGAACAGATATCAATCATTTAAGTATAATTTACTCTTATCTTCTTTTCCTAGATAATAAACCACCACCTAATATAAATAATACTATTTTTTCTTTGGTTTAACTTTGCTACTGCTCAGATGATCAAGATAGTGCACACTAAAACTTGAAAACATGTAACCACTGTACACATTTAGTTCCCTAACCCTAACATTTTAAAAAATAATTTCACCTGTCAGTGACAGTATATAAAATGAAACCTAAAATTAAACATAAGATAAGATTTTATATAACTAATGTGCATTTTCCTAATAGGTAATTAAACAATTTTATCAATGTTTTGTTCGTCATAAAAAAATAATTTTAACTTGTGCTAAAATATTGGACCCGAATTTCGGCTTTTTACCTTGACAATGTTCAAATCTACAATTAATATCTTGATGACCAACCTCAACAAAGTTGTAAGTTACGTTAAACTCTTTTATTGTAACACACTCTCATTTAATTATTAATTGTAGATACCCTGATGATGGAAATAAAGATTTCCGAAAGCTCGGACTAAACTGTAAAGAGTACACTTTCATTTGCTGCATACCCCAATATTTACTAGTTTACTCCTTAACTAGTCAGCAACGACTACCCTTATATATATATATATATATATATATATATATATATATATATATATATATATATATATATATATATATATATATACGTGCATGGCTATCTAACTGGGCTCCATACGTTACACAGGCGCCCAGGCCTCCACTGTAAAGAATAAAGATTTCCGTGTATATTGCATTCAAATAGCATTAAATAGTAAATGTCTACGTGAGCAACGTGAGAGGGGTAAGAAATAAGCATCCAAAAAAGATACAAATTTTTACTATACTTTTAAATGTAACACGCCTCCATACATTTTACGTCTACTAAGCCTCCTCTGTATAAATTTTTATGCGCACAGCGATCGCATACGCCTCCGACAACGTTGCCAAATTTAAGTAACGTCTTCAACAAGGTGGCACGTGGTAAATTCGTTTTTTAAACATATCAGTAAACGGCTTATAATATTATTGTAAAATATAGTGAACAGCAATACAAAATCTCCCATTCCGTCGGTCTCTCTGTCCGTTGGCGCGAAAACTTAAAAACTACTTGACGGAAAACTAAAATATTTTAGAAATATATTAGTCTGATACCTAGCTTAAAACCCAAAATATTTCTGATTAACTATGTACAGCATGAACACTTTAAAACATTAATTTCTAAAAATAAGATATTAGTGTCCATAATAAATAATGTAGTCAAATAAAAATGTTTGGGGCATAGCAAACCAAAAAGACAGTGTGTTCTGCGCTTGCATTAAATTATGTGGCATCCAAAAACTAATGGAAAATCCCGGGCCGGGAGGACAGTAAGCTTTCACCTTGTTGGGGATCATCAGACTGACGTAACCCTCAGGCAGCAGGCATAGTTCTGTTTTAGAAGAAGTGTTGACTATGCAGGATTGCTATTGATGGTTACGTCAGTCTGATGATCCCCAAAATTTTGCGCCACATTCAGAGGGTTGATCTTTTGACTTCTATCGCGAGAGAAAGTATTTTATTGGCGAAAAAAAATCTCTCGAGATTTTTTTCAGATCACGTTTGGGGGTGCCCAGATCAGGGAAAACATGGTTTCCGATTTCCATCTGTATGCTGGCGCGGAAACTTAAAAACAGCGTGAGCGAGCACATTTTAATAAATAGTATCTATTTTTTGTTTAAAATGATACATTTTACACAAATTATACTTTGTATGTAGCTAAGTCTTTTACCGTTGATATAATAGTATTTTTTATTGTTTGTTTAATTCGAAAAGCATTCTGATGAACCCAAAGCTTTCAGTGACAATTTCGATTTTTCTTACAACAGAATGTGAAAGAGTAGAAAAATGCTTGTTTAGTTTTGTAATAACTCTAAAACATTACCTTAAAAGAAATAAACACGCAAATGACGATTTTACGTAAAAAAACTTGATAAAATTTTTATACAGGGTGGGAAGTTTAAAAAAATCTTTTCTGTCTTTTTCCCCGACTGGGATTAAGCGTAAGTTCGTGGCTTTTTCTTTTTTAAAGTGCATTTTACCTTGTATATAGAACAAACAAATATTATCTTTTTCTTCCCTCGCTGGAGGAGTTAATATTTTCTTCGTTTAATAATCGCCTCCCGAAATTTTTTCAGATCTTTATATTTTGGGGTTTCTGATTCACAAAAAAATATTTTCTCATTTCCGTCAGTCTGTCCGTGGGCGCGAAAACTTGCTAATTACTCGAACAAAATAAAAAAAAATTGCATATAAATTAGGCTTTGTCCTGGCTCGAAACCGGCCAATAAAATTTATACAGGGCGGAATCCAACCTCAAAAACTATATTTCTGATTTCGTCGCTGTAACTAAAATACAAAAATTGTGTTTTGTCTATAGCTAAAGATTTTATCGTTGATATAATTTAAGGCACTGTTGATGCCCTAGATATAGGGCGGGCCACTTAAAAACTTTAATTTTGCTGGTTTTTGCTCTAGTTAAGGCACTGTATATTTTCCTACGATAATACTTATAATACTTAGTTACATTTTACATTAGTTAGTTATTATTTATAAACTTGCATGTGCTACAGTTTGAGTTGATATTATAGCTTACTAGTTAATCTAGGTTACGTACTACTGTTGACAATTAAAGACAAAATAGTTTGCATTTTGAAAGTTTATTATTATTTCACGACAGATAATCCACGCAAGGAATTTTATATATTTTCAGTACTGAACTGATGTACTGAAGTTATAAAAAAGTATATAAACTGAGGACCAATTAGGAATTTATTCTTACCTTGACAGTAATTCTGAATTATTAAAACTGATTTTTTTTTTAATTTCTTGTTTATTTTTAAAAATTGCATCGCTGACGCGCCACCCTTAAAAGTTTTAGGAGCCTAAGCCCGAGCTTTCTAGGCTTTTTGGATAATACGCTCCTGTATAGGGTGGACAACTTTAGAAAATTTAACTTAATATTTATAATATCTATATTATTAATGTTTTTCACATATAGCTCTGTCGCTGGCAAAACTATATGCACTTTTTATTTATTGTTTCATCAGAGTATTTATCCATTTTAACATATTAAATCTTATTTATTCTTGTCTAATTATCCTTTTTTAGTGTTCCTTGAAATGGAATCACTTCCATTTCAAGGAACACTAAAAACGTCCGTCTGTCAGAGGGGATTTTCTCTGAAACTGTTCAACGTAATCATTTGAAATTTAGCACAGAGATAGAGTGTGGTGGACCAATTATAGACGTGAAGTATAAGAAGTTAAATTTCGATTCTGGGGGTTAATTTAGGGTGGCAAATTGGGAAATGGAAATTTTTTTCAAGGGCATTGTGTGGGGAGCCTAGTGAAAGCTTATTGAAGAACGAATTAAACAATATTTATAATATATTTTCTATGCATTTTTTAAATATTTTTCGGAAAAAACGTGTAAAAATTGTTGTCCCCCACCACCCTTATCACTTATCACCAGAAGGAGCGTTTAGAAAAATCTGACAAAAAATCATGAACATTGAGAATTAGGTGTACCTAGATTAAACCAAAATTATCAGGATTGAACAATTCTACGCGATCAATTGTCATAACTAATTTAATTGTTCATTTCCTTATAACTACTGAATTATTGGTTTTAGAAAAAAAGATTTTCGACAAAAAATATTTCTCACCATGTAAAGAACAACTTTTGTGCTTACACGATTCTCAAAATTTGTAATTTGGCCTATTCAGCTCCGCGCACACGCGATGTGATACGGCGTTGGTGCTGTCGGCGGCGGGTAGCGCGGCAGATGGGCGGAGGTCGGGCGGCCGAGGTTTGCTCAGGTTAAGTGGGGAGCACGGAACACTAATTGTGCAAGTATAGCTTGCACTGGACCGATTTTTTATATTTTTATTTCTGTTCCGTGAAAGGCAGATTTTTTGTGTCCTTTATAAGTTACGCAGTGTGAAAATAATAATATATATAAAACAAATTTAAGCTCTATTATTTTCCTCTTTGCCTATAATTTCTTACACCTGTCTCACCTGTAATTTTTTTCTAAATATCTTTTAAAATGTAGAAAACCCATTTTGATGTAGATTACATTATTTAGCTGTAAATCGGTAAAAGCTAAAGTTGATATATAATATATAATCTACTTAGAATTTTGTTAGCTTAAAAATCCACCATTACCAGGTGTAAAGGGTAGAATTAAATTTTGATATTCATGTAATTTTTTAAGCAATGATTTATTTCATTACTATTATTTTTGTCGACTTTAAAACAAATTTTTAAGTATAAAAAATGAAAATAAATATAATATTTAAAAAGAACCAAATCTATTTGGGTGTCTTTATTAATTTTAATATTTTGAATGGATATTTTCTCGAAAGTCTATTTTAATATTTTTTATTAGCTAGTATGCCATGGAAAATATAAGGTTCTAAAATAAATTTGACCAATGCCTACCAGTGTCTTACTTAAGGTGGACACAAGCTAATAGCTCGGTTAATTATGGAATTTCATTTTTGGCGTGTTGATACAGTCACAACGCACATTTCCACTGTTTTAAAATTTTTTCTACCTCATAGACGTATGTTTTCATAGTGGTTAAAAGAAAATTATTTGATGTGCTTTGGGACCCTTTTAATTAAAAAAAAAATAGATATGAATTTGCTACCTCCTGAAACCCGAATACGACGCTTGACAGAGTTGCGTCAACATGGGCTTTAAGCTTTTTGTTTAACGCTATATTTTAACGTTGAAAGTTGTGTATCTTTCCATTTTTACCTAACATAAGGAGTTTTTTACATCTTTTTGTTTTTTATTGCCTTGAGTCTTTAACAACCCTAAGCAACACATTGACTTTAAGAGAAATTATAAGTAAGTAATAAAAAAGTATCAAAATTGGTAATAGATTTAAATATTAAAAATAAATAAATACGTTTTAGCATTTTAATAAAATCCTTCATTAAATGGGTGAAAATATAGTAGACTATTTAACCAGGCGATTCCAAACGTTTCGAGTAGTCAGTACACGTTGGTACTGATGACCGACGTTGGTACACGTTTCTAAAAAACATATTGTTGAAAATCAGCGACCAACATTTAATGCTAGTCGCCAAGAAATGAGCCGCTGAAATTTAACCATAGCGTTTTTAAAAAGTGTGCAAATGGATTCGCCAGCGACTCAAAAACTAAACATTTGCAGGCCCTTGTTTCAATAAAATTGATGCCACACAGAAAAAATTACGCAAAATGTCATTTAAAGCGTGTACGTTACAGATAATTATTATAATGTGTCGATTATACTACGCCGTTAAATATTACGATAAAAAGTTTTTCTCGCATTTTTTCAGTGTCAGGTAAATTTAAACAAAAATAACATGGTAATTTTGATAACTAGAACAGAAGGGTTTTGATAGGAACGTTTGATTGAAAAACTTTCATTCGAACACTTTTCAGACATTCCTTTAAGTTCCAAGAACTAGTTCTAGTTTTAGTGAAATTTTATCGATATAAATTGTTTTAGGAGCAGAAAAAGTTACACCTTTAGGGGCGTGTCTGTAAGTTTAGCTCAGAAACAAACGAAAACATGCTTTTTAAATAGAAAACCAAGAATATCAAAAACTCCTGATGAGAACTAAAAGTTTCCTTCTTCCTGGTAGTTTCTTGCATGTTAGAAGAAAATACGGCAAATTTTGGTATGTAATCCAGCGCTCGTAGAGACATAGAGTCCGGAGAATAGCTTGTCTTACCATCATTTGTTTAGTCCTTATTATATAAGGCATCTTCAGGTGGTTTAGAGAACTCTAAATTCTCATTCTACATATTTACGTGTACACCTGACAAGTGACAAGTAGACTTCATTCAACTTTAATATTTGTTACAATAACTCTTGCGCTTAATTTTTGACCACGCCTCTGTACAATATACGAACTTAAGCATAATCTCGACACCATTAGTGGACATCCCTCTAAATGTGGGCAATATCTCTTTTGTTTAGACTTGGTAATGTTTCGTGTTAGAACAACAATTTAGCAAAAATAAGTTTTAAAAAAGTTCTACTACTGTAACATACATTAGTAATAAGAGTATCTATTATCTATTTTTATCGTTTTCTTATCATATAAAAAACTGTACAAATAAAGTTACAGACCCCTATATCAAAGCGTTCACCGATCTTATACACATACGTACATTTTCGGAGTCCCAATCGTAATTTCAGCAACTACTTTAAAACATAAAATAATCATAAAAGTAAATTATTTACACACGCTTAAATCTTCCGTATTATTGGTCTCCTTACCTTGTTGCCATATTTCAGAGGCATAATAGTACGGAGAGCATGTGGAGGCAAATTCGTCAGTACCATTAATTAAAGCGTATATGCGTATAAAACGGTGGCGCCCCGTAGATAAAATATTGTGAACTGCATTGTATAACTGTACATGTATATCGACCCAAAAAGCCTCCGAACAAAAATTTGTGAAACTTCTTCTGCTGACTTAAATCTACAAATAAATCCATTATACACGCAAATTCGCTTTGGCCTCCGATTTTGCGAATGCGCCTCCGATTTTGGAGGCGTGTTCTATGAAAGCATATATATTTTGGAGGCGTATAAGACATTTTGCATATATATATATATATATATATATATATATATATATATATATATATATATATATATATATATATATATATATATATATATATATACATATATATATATATATATATATATATATATATATATATATATATATATATATATATATATATATATATATGTATATACATATATATATATATATATATATATATATATATATATATATATATATATATATATATATATATGTATATATATATATATATATATATATATATATATATATATATATATATATATATATATATATATATATATATTGTCACAAGTGGAAAAACCGATAATATTTCATAGATCAATATTTGGAAGTTCAATAAGTAAACTATAATCCTATTTTACTTAATCATATGTTATTGCCCTCTACATTGGCAGGATGTAGCTTATTTATTGAATATACATGAAAATTGCAATTATGAAATATTATAGTTCCTTTATAAAATCAAATAATTACTCGAAATAATTTATTTAAACGACGTCTAATTATCGAGTCAGCATTATCGAGGTTTCTGACCTAAAGTCAACGCTCCTCAAAAAAGGGGGAAATTGCTGACTAGGTAATAGGGCGATCGCAAAGACAAGAGTGGTGCACTTTCCTCGGTCCGATACGTTGATGATTGTGATAGATTGTAGAAGAAATGATCTTCAAATATTTAATGTAAGTAATAAAAAATTAAGTTGTCCTTCGAGAGTAATAACATAAATCCGTCTTTTGTTTGTCATTGAATGTTCCTGTTTTATGTAAATAAATGATTTAAGTTTGATTTTAAAATCACGTTTAATTTCAATTTAGTTAAGGTTCCGTTACCTCTACGCCCCTAGTTGCACCCTTAAAACCAGGGCGTGACAATATATATATATATATATATATATATATATATATATATATATATATATATATATATATATATATATATATATATATACCGGGTGTCAACGAGATCACTTTCCGGCTGCCATTTCTGTAGTATTTAATCGAACAAGATGAAACTTGGCAGGAGTCATAGGCTAATAAAAAGTCACTTTTCTAGGTACTTGTCAAATTTCAACGACTTCCGGTTTAGCCGGAAGTGACACCAACTTTAGATTTTCAAATTAGACACCCTGTATATTTCTTGATTTTTGGAATCTAGAGATCATTTTACGTACAACTGTATTATTTTTATTACTTTTTGTGTCAATTTACCATTTTTAAAACAAATTTTTTGTTTTAATCTAGAGTGCCATGACCCACCTTAAATCGTTCCAATAGACGTGTACATCTGCACAAAAATACCTACACAATTTTGTCACCTTTCATTTGTCTTACCAGAGCGTTCAAAGTTGATTAAATCACTTTTTTGATAATAACTTAAAAAAATTAAATACAACTATAACACTTTCATAGTATAATTAGATGTAGATTTTTATTACGAATCCAATGGTGCATCACAACATCAAAATTCTCTTGGATTTTCTAAAGAAAACTACATTTCATTGCAATAGCCATTTTATATGGTTTGATCAAACATGCAACTGCACGACGATCAAATATTATATCCAGTTAGTCATGACAAAACTGAATAATAATAATGGGTGGCTGTAAACAATTCGCCACAAACCAGAAACATAATATTAAACACAAGAAAAAATAATTGTTTACAAATTTGTAACATTCTATCATTTATCCTGAATTCAATTGTTTTCCATGGCAAATTTAACAATATTTTGAGGCTTCATTCCGTTATTTTTTAAACAGCTATAATAATTTAATTGTTTGTCATGGCTAACTGGATATAATATTTGATCGTCGTGCAGTTGCATGTTTGATCAAACCATATAAAATGGCTATTGCAATGAAATGTAGTTTTCTTTAGAAAATCCAAGAGAATTTTGATGTTGTGATGCACCATTGGATTCGTAATAAAAATCTACATCTAATTATACTATGAAAGTGTTATAGTTGTATTTAATTTTTTTAAGTTATTATCAAAAAAGTGATTTAATCAACTTTGAACGCTCTGGTAAGACAAATGAAAGGTGATAAAATTGTGTAGGTATTTTTGTGCAGATGTACACGTCTATTAGAACGATTTAAGGTGGGTCATGGCACTCTAGATTAAAACAAAAAATTTGTTTTAAAATTAATGGTAAATTGACACAAAAAGTAATAAAAATAAAACAGTTGTACGTAAAATGATCTCTAGATTCCAAAAATCAAGAAATATACAGGGTGTCTCATTTGAAAATCTAAAGTTGGTGTCCCTTCCGGCTAAACCGGAACTTGTCGAGATTTGACAAGTACCTAGAAAAGTGACTTTTTATTAGCCTATGACTCCTGCCAAGTTTCATCTTGTTCGATTAAATACTACAGAAATGGCAGCCGGAAAGTGTTCTCGTTGACACCCGGTATATATATATATATATATATATATATATATATATATATATATATGTATATATATATATATATATATATATATATATATATATATATATATACATATATATATATATATATATATATCTGTACCCCAGAGCCAAACTATGTTAAGTCCATTTTTGCTAAAAATGAGTTATCTATGTTAAATATATGAGAAATACTTTATCTTTCATATGAGATTTTTAATACTCAGTTACCCGTTATGAATAATGTTAAGTCCAGAGTCTCCTTAGAGCAAAACCAGGTTAAGTGACCTTAACATTGTTTACCTTTAAGACAGTATGCCGCTGGAATACTTTTAGTGTGGATTTATAAACTCAGTTGAGGTTCAGTTGAGGTTCAGTTGAAGTTGAGGTTCAAGATAAATAAACGCAAACGCGTACTTGCGTTTATAAACTAAGTTCAGCTCAGTTCAGAAGTTTCCATTACGCTGGCGTAAAGTTCGAGATAACCAAATTTTATGTTCGCAGTTGGTGCAGTTGGGCTCCCACCAATCAAAACGCAGAATTACTATTCGTAATTGCGAAGCCACCCGACTTCTGCCGATCATTTTGTAAACAAAACAACAAACCCTTTTATTTTCTTTGCAAAACAATTGTTTGGCCGTTTGGATTGTCTGTGTGTTTCCATATTTTTTTCCAAATATCGCGATTGTGGATTGTGTGCTTTTTATTTTTATTAAATTTGTTTATGATGTCAGTTGTCATTAATGTCACTTTACCCCGGACCAATGAAATGAAAGCGGCGAACTGAGTTTATAAATGGCCCAAAAAGCTCAACTGCGAACTTCAACTGCACGAACTGCGAACCTCAACCTCAACTGAACCTCAACTGAGTTTATAAATCCACCTTAAGTCCACATAACCTAACCTAATTTAGAGTTTGTTTTTATCTATCAGTATACGGTATACTTTGGACGCTGATGGCGATCACTCAATCATCGAGCGAGAAAGGAAAAAAGTCTCCCAACTAAGAATCGTCACTCCGTGGGACTGGCAACAAGTCGTCAGGTTACGTGGTACAAAAAAAACTTTTGATGTGACTGCGATGGAGACAGATAACTTTTTCAATTTTAAAAGTCTTTGTGATGGTAATAGTCCTCCCTTTGTTTTAAGAAAGAAAGCAGATTCAGGAGAAAATTTCTTAATCTCTCAATGTGTCTACTTACAAGTAAGAAAAGAAAATTCAGGCCTCCTCTTTTACAAATATAAATTTGCTGATGAATTTTCCACCTTTACAATTACAAGAAACACCAGAAACGCATCTTCCATTCCTGAGATTTTGCCCAAAATTCGAGAAAAACTAAAACATATCCCTACTAAAAAATATGCACACTTACAAAAACTATTACCTTGGATACCACAAACCTTCCATGATTTTTATCGTAATTTGCCCCACGGTGGTGAAGAATCCGACTAGCCAGTTTTCTTTCTTTTAATAATGCAATAATAACTTTTTGACATTTTTGTATTAAAAATAAATTTTATTTTGGTCCTTAACTTTGTTTGCATTTTATTTATTTTTATCTTTATTGGACTTAATATATTTCATGTCCGGTTTTGATATTTTTTCTATGAGACAAACTAGGTTAAGTCACCTTGGGGAAAAAATAAGTATTTTTTCAAAAAAAATACCATTAGGCAGTTTTTAAGGACGCACTGAGAACTTTAGTTTTTAAATTTTACAAATCTGCAATCCAATTTGTTTAAGCTACTGCAAAAACTGCGTGAAAAATATTTTTAAACTTGATTTTCTCAAAAGAGGGTTTTGTGACTTAACATAGTTTCGCTCTGGGGTACAGATATATATATATATATATATATATATATATATATATATATATATATATATATATATATATATATATAGTGACCGGCAAAAAGTTCGCAACATATGGGAAAAATTTTTATTAGGTGAGTATTGGAAAAACTTTTCCGGGGGATCGGTTCTGCATGTCCGATAACCTAAAAATCGATTTTGACATACGTCACGTGACCACTGGTATAGCGTCAAATTAAAAAAAAAATTGTTAATTTACAAAAAGTGAGATTAGTTGACGAGATATCAAAAAAAGTTATTTGAAAAAATTGCTTAGAATTAAATTCTAGGTCCTTGTGCAAAATTTTAAGATTTTATTTAAAAAAATTGGAAAACTCAATTTTTTTTAAATATTTTTTTATCGATTTACAAATTTCCAGTTTTTTTCATTTAGATAGCTTGGCTAATGTAAAGCCCATGTATCTGGATGAAAATAAACGAATGTAGTAGTTTTTTCTACAATTGACAGGACAAAATTAAAAAAAACAGGGTTTCGCCGGACGCTAGCTGTTGCAATGATTTGTATCTAGCAGCAGTGTCAAAATTTTAGAGACATTTCAATGAGATTACATTGAGAAAACCTTAATCGTCTTAAATATATCTGAAGTTCGACTTTTTTTAAAGTTAAGGGGAGTAAAATAGATAATAAACAAGAAATTACCTGTTTATTTAATCGAAATTTCATAAACGAAAACCAATGTAAGAAAAACTTAAAAGTAGTCAAATTCTGTACTAACAACATAAAAAATCAATGTTTTTCCTTGGGTGCACAAAATTTAAAACTCAGTATGACCACCATTTCTCTCCATACATACTATTGTTCTCGAGCGCAACTCTCGATTAACATTTCGGAGCATTTTACGATTTATTTGCAATACACAATTTCTAATGACATTCTCTAAATTTTGTATATTCCTAAAGGGTCGATGTTTGTACACAGAGTTCTTTAGGTATCCCCACATAAAGAAATCTAACGGAGTCAGATCTGGTGATCTCGCAGGCCACGGATTTTCAGAAAACCGTCCTATCCACTGGTTTCCAAATTCTTGATCCAGCCATCTCTTCACCTCATTTGTGGAATGAATGCTAGCTCCGTCTTGTTGAAAGTATAAATTTCTTCTTTCGGCTAATGACAAATTGTCTAAAAAGTCAGATATCTCAGTTTGTAGAAATTCTAAATATCGTTCTGAATTTAAATTGTCTCTAAAGGAAAAAGGTCCCACTATTCTGAGGTTGAAAATTCCGCACCACACATTAACCTTAAAACTATATTGGTCTTTACTCTGAATTACAAAGTCTGGGTTTTCGGTGGCCCACCATCTACAGTTTTGTGAACTGACGGTTCCGTTAGAGGTAAATGTAGCTTCATCCGAGAAAAGAACGTTCTTTGGGAAATTAAAATCTTCCTCAATCATACCCTGGAACCAGGCACAAAAATCGAAGCGGGCGTCATAATCCCTATCTTTTAATACTTGTACAAATTTAGGTTTGTACGGATGAAATTTGTTTCTTTTTAATATCCTCCGCACAGATCTTTCGTGAATGTTAGTGATCTCCGATATTTGACTAACTGCTAATTGGGGTGTTTCTGTGATCGACAAACACACATCCAGAGAACCTTCGTCACCTGTTACCGGTTTTTCATGGGAAACTTTATACTGATTTTCTACCGATCCCGTTTCTTTAATTTATTGACTAGACGAGATACTGTGGAATAATGGAGGGATTTATCGGGGTGCCTCTCATTAAAAATTGCTGCTGTTTCTCTATGGCTTTTGTAATTATCTCCAGAAATTAAAATAATTTCTATCTTTTCCTGAAGAAGTAGTGTGGGTGCCATTTTAAGGAATAAAATATTAATAAACTTATGTAAAATATCAAACTTAGTAAGATGCGAGACATAAACCAATGACATAGGTTGAAATCAAACAAATTATAATTTGTTTGACATTTTTCTGTTGTTTTTAACCTACTAGATTATTTGGTTGTTTTAATTTCAGAGCCTGCTTTGGTAGTTTTAAGTACAACTAAATAGACCTGGTTGTTAAATTTATGTGCGAAAAATCTTAATAAAATCTTGATACAGTCATTTCATTAGATTCTAACCATTGCAACAGCGAGCGTCCGGCGAACACCTATTTTTTCGATTTTGTCCTGTCAATTGTAGAATTGTAGATCTGACTCCGTTAGATTTTTTTATGTGGGGATACCTAAAGAACCCTGTGTACAAACATCGACCCTTTAGGAATATACAAAATTTAGAGAATGTCATTATAAATTGTGTATTGCAAATAAATCGTAGAATGCTCCGAAATGTTAATCGAGAGTTGCGCTCGAGAACAACAGTAGGGGAAGTGTGGATATGATGGCATACTTGATATGATGGCACCCTTGTAATATTGGCGCTCTTTATTTAAATTGTTTTGGTTTAACACTTGGCCGCGATCGAGCAGACCGCCGTAGCGCTTCTGCGACAATCGCGTGTCATTTCAGTGCGTATAGCCGCTGCAAGAGATTCTAACGTTTATTGGTAAGTAAAGAAATTTATTTAATTCCACTGATATTGTTGATTTGTGACCAACTGCGTAACTATTTTTAAAATTTAGTAAGCGCATATGATGCGCATACTATTAAGCTTCATGTTTGGTTTTTGTTTTCCATATAATTTTAGGATAGGACACGTCGGTCCATGATATTTACAGCGTTGCTTTTTTGATATGATGGCACCCCAAATGCTTGTTATGATGGCATAGGGTGTCATCATATCAAATATCTTTTGACTTTTGTTTGTGACACATCTATTCTATTGCAGAACGGGTGCGTGTATACAAAATGCCGAAAGTTAAAAGTAGTGTGGGTACTCGTCAAAATTGGAACGAGAATAATATGCGTGAAGCAGTGATTAACATACAGAGAAAGACTATGGGATGGAAGCTTGATTCTAAAACCTTTAAATGTTCCTGCTACTACTTTACGTCGTAGAGTTCAGAAGAATATAGGGTGTAATAAACACAACACCTGACATTGACATGGCGAAGTCTGCGGAAAATGAAAGACGGGAAAAAGAAAGAGCAAAATTGGCAAGAGCGGCTAAAAAAAAAAGCTAAAAGTGGTGAAACAGGCTTCAGATGAAGAAAATACAGATACTCCTTATGCAGATGATGGCGACGACGATGTGGCCTGCTTGTACTGCAACGAACGATATTCCTGGACCCATGAATTTTGACTTCAATGTCAGTTATGTGGAAAGTGGGCACATGGTGCTTGCGCGGATAAAAGTCCTAAAATGAAGAATTATGTATGGGAGCTTTGCGATGATAAATAACATAATACTGAAATAATAATAACTTGTTATTTTTTATGTGTATTTTTTATAATAATTATTGGGTGCCATCATATCAGGTGATTTGATATGATGGCACCTTTGCAGATAAAATAAAAAAATTAGTTTTGAAAAAAAACACTGGTCTTTTTTTAATTTTTGATGCATAATCTCATAACATTGACAAACCCAAATATGTAATTTTAATTTCACGCAAATCTAAGGTATTTTTGACTAAAAAAACTAATATTT
Organism: Philopedon plagiatum; assembly: GCA_963971165.1. Taxonomy (NCBI): domain Eukaryota; kingdom Metazoa; phylum Arthropoda; class Insecta; order Coleoptera; family Curculionidae; genus Philopedon; species Philopedon plagiatum. The sequence goes on from OZ020190.1 coordinate 53,862,881, forward strand.
AAAAAAAGGGTGCCATCATATCCACACTTCCCCTATGTATGGAGAGAAATGGTGGTCATACTGAGTTTTAAATTTTGTGCACCCAAGGAAAAACAATGATTTTTTGTGTTGTTAGTACAGAATTTGACTACTTTTAAGTTTTTCTTACATTGGTTTTCGTTTATAAAATTTCGATTAAATAAACAGGTAATTTTTTGTTTATTATCTATTTTAATCCCCTTAACTTTACAAAAAGTCGAACTTCAGATATATTTAAGACGATTAAGGTTTTCTCAATGTAATCTCATTGAAATGTCTCTAAAATTTTGACACTGCTGCTAGATACAAATCATTGCAACAGCTAGCGTCCGGCGAAACCCTGTTTTTTTTAATTTTGTCCTGTCAATTGTAGAAAAAACTACTACATTCGTTTATTTTCATCCAGATACATGGGCTTTACATTAGCCAAGCTATCTAAACGAAAAAAACCGGAAATTTGTAAATCGATAAAAAAATATTTAAAAAAAATTGAGTTTTCCAATTTTTTTAAATAAAATCTTAAAATTTTGCACAAGGACCTAGAATTTAATTCTAAGCAATTTTTTCAAATAACTTTTTTTGATATCTCGTCAACTAACCTCACTTTTTGTAAATTAACAATTTTTTTTTTAATTTGACGCTATACCAGTGGTCACGTGACGTATGTCAAAATCGATTTTTAGGTTATCGGACATGCAGAACCGATCCCCTGGGAAAGTTTTTCCGATACTCTCCTAATAAAAATTTTTCCCATATGTTGCGAACTTTTTGCCGGTCACTGTATATATATATACAGGGTGTTATGAAATTCAGTGCATATATTGAAACTGGTAAATCCTGATATGAATTCAGATTGAATAAAAATAGTCATAAATTGCGCTTCACTATAAAAAAAGATTGATATCGGCCCTGAAAATTTTTTTCTTAAGTAACAGCTCACCACTGGCAATAAACACATGGCCATATAAAAACAGCGGAAAACGTCAGTTACAGAAAGAAACCTTGTGTTTTGACATCTAGTCACTGTGACGTTGCCAATTCTCTCTAGAATATTCCTATGTAACAGATTTGAAAAAATAATAGATTTGTTATCTTTAAACTAAGAAATCATACTAAATCTTTTAAAACATTCAATTTCAAAACGTTAAAATACAACAACACAAAAAATTCAGAGAACAACTGTTCAAAACAAGAGTAAAATTTTGTTCAACTAGGCCGACCAGAAATTTTTGGAAGAAAAAGAGTACCTATACAAAAATTTTGGTTCCAAATTAGCTTTAAACAAAAAACTCCCAACACTTAAGAATGTACTTTTTTTTATTTGCTTATTTTAAATCATATTTAACAGAAGATTTGGCATTTATTAACAGGTTTATTTACCTTTATCGTCCTTAATTCGGTGGTTTTATGGTAAAAGGTGCTATGTCGATATTTTGGCCAAATCACGTTTTTTGTATTACATATTATAGGTATGGCAATAAGATCTATGTTCTCTAAAAATCATATGGCCCAATTTGCCTTAAATATAATTCTATTTTAAATTGTCAAGATAAGCTAAGTTTGTTTCTATTACATATGGCAGAATGCTTCTTTTTGCTCGCCTGTAAAATTTTACTTTTCTCACATATCACCGTTTGCCATAAAACTACCGAATTTTTAAGCGAAATTCGTCACAACTAAATTAATAATAAACTTTACCTTCATACCATCTTCCAGTAAATAGCCAACACTATAAACACATACCACATTAATAATTTCAAAATGTTAAAATAGTACTGCCTATAACACAAATTTAATAAAACTCTCTAGAGAAAAGCTGTTTAAACCAAAATAAATACCCCAACTTCAACTAAATTTAAAATGCACCTCACTAAGCGACGAAACGATATTTTGTTAATATTAAACGGCTTTAACTTTTGTTAATATTTAACGCCATTAACTTTTTCTTTCACAAATTAAGAAATAAATGGCAAAAATAAAAATAATGTAAGCCGTATTATAGACAGCTGACGATGACGCATGAGCTCGGTTCAGCCAATCGGAATCACTCCAGCGGGCGGAATGGGGTCAACAACCCTTGAGCGTGGCTTCGGCAAGCAAGCTTCGCAAACGTGGGATATTCCAGGGACGGCTCTAGCCTAGTTGGAAGTAAATCCATTTGAAAAAATATATTTATTTACCCACATTGTGTTCTTTGAAAATGCGATATACGAAAATACTTCGGTTACAGTGATATACCATACAGAGTGTCTGAAAAGTCTTGGCAAGGCCAAATATCTTTACTATTAATAAAGATAGAGACACCAAATTTTAGTTGTATCTTATTGGTTAATAAATCTACTTTTTTATGTAATTTGACTTTTACCACCCCCTTGGGGGTTACGCTAGGGAGTTGACGTCAAAAATTTTAAGTGAAACCCTATGCCGTGTGGTACCTCATTTTAAAGGTCTTTTCGAGAATGGCAGATGTTACTTCTTGGCAGAGTTCCAAAATGGACTTTATTACTGGCAAGAAGTTCATGGTGGTCATTCTAGACAACTTTTAACGTAATAAATAAGGCAGGCACTGCTGGTCCGTTACCAGACGCGTCGATACCGAAAATAAGTACGTACGTATTACGGAATTTGACAGAAATAATTTAATTCATGGGCGTTGCCGTAATTGTGTGAAATAAAAAAAAACGGTTGAGTGCGAGTTCGACTCGCGCATAGAGGGTTCCGTGCCACACACAGTATTGTGAATTTCTCACAGGACGCAAAAGTCTCAATAACTATGGTAAACTTGAATAAATAACAGGAGGCGGCCATGCCGGAAATACGTCAGTGCGTATAGGTTATATAACTTATTGTAAAGGCTGGCACGGTTAGTCACGGAGGCGCCAGTGCCGAAAATAAGTACGTACGTATACGGTATTTGACAAAAATAATTTTATTCATGAACGTTGCTGTGATTATGTAAGATTAAAAACGGTCGAGTCCGAGTTCGACTCGCGCATATAGGGTTCCGTATCACCGTAAGATTGTGTTTATATATTTTTAATAAATTAGCTGATGTTTCATCCCATATTCTTGTTGGGCAGTGTCACAGTGTCACATAGTTAAGAATGTTCAAAAGAGTAAGACGACATAAAATCGAAGAAATATGTTAAATATGTAGTTGTAGCTTTACTATTGGAGATATATTCTTCAAATTGGGTAGGTTTGAACGTAGACACCAGAGTACATCCCCTGAAATTTCGTGCGCATGTCTAGCCCTCTTGGTTAGCGCGTGGTACGCATTTTGGTCTACTGCGCAGATGTCAAAAAACGAAAAATATAAAAAACGACAAATGAAGAAGTCCAAAAAGTTGGAAAAAAGTTAGAAAGAAAAGTGCCCCACAAAACAAAAAATAAATGTGCGGGCAGACTGGTACTGTATGGCACAAGAGGTCGACTAACGGTCGACTTATGCCTCGCCCGATTATACGATTTACGGTTTATAATTTTTATAGGCTTGCCATTTAAAAATGAATTAAAATACGGGGTTTGCGGTAAAATGTTTCTTTTTTGAAGACTTTTAAAAGAAGGGACCACACGGCATAGGTTTGCATTCAAAATTTTTGACCTCAACTCCCTAGCGTCACCCCCCAAGAGGGTTGAAAGTCAAATTACCTGAAAAAAGTAGATTTATTAACCAATAAGACACAACTACAATTTGGTGTCTCTATCTTTAATAATAACAAACATATTTACCCATTCTAATACTTTTTAGACACCCTGTATGTTATATTACTTTTACCGAAGTATTTTCGTATTTCGCATTTTCAAATTACACAGAGTGAGTAAATAAATATTTGTATTTTATTTTCAAATCGGATCCCAATTTTATATCCAAGTAGGTTAGAGCCATCCCTGGACTAACCCCCGTTTCTAAAGCTTTAATGATATCAATACTGTTTTCTTGTTTAACTTGAGAAGAAAGTTTTAAGTAATTAGTGTAGTGTGCTCAACAAAGTATTTTGTTTAAGCTGATAATTTTTACTTTTGCTCATTAACAATAAAAAATACGTTTGTACTTTGATCCCAGTGTTTATTAAGATTATCCTAACAAATATCCTTCAACTGGTTCTGGACAATACGCTAAGGACGCACGCTTGTTTGGAAGCAAGTAATGGAAGACATTTTCAACATACCTATTCTCTGCAATGTAACAAACTAAAACCCCTACTACGGACCTGTTCCCTTGCCCTTGGATATTTTGTCGTCATGAGGTGCTGCCAAAATGGCCCGCACACGAACTACGCCAAAATGGACAGAAGATGTCAGTAAAAGCGAGAGAAAGGGAGAAGAAGAAAAACTTCTTCCAGACAAGAATGGGGAATTAAGTAAAAGTGTGAAAGTGTCGTGTTTTAAAATATGTGGAACTTTATTATTATTTAGCTCACGTGTAAGCTTAAGAAGGTGCTACAGTTTAAGCTTAATCATGTAGAACTCATAACTTTAGTCTAATCCTGAAATAAAAGTGAAAAACTTAATGTTCGCGCTTTATTTCAAGACAACGACATATAAAATAGTTTGTGCTGTGATTATAGCGTTTCTTAAATTAGCCTAATATGGTTGAAAATTAAATTAAATAAAACACTAATAATATTTACATATTATGGTAACATTTGCGGGCGCAAAACTCATTTATGGGGATCTTTTCAAAAAAATCGGTAAGTTTAAGATAATTTCTTCTTAACTGAAGGACGAATAACAACTTTCTGAACATGCTGCGTGAAACAGAATAATGTGTTTTTTTTTTACAAATGCTGTAATGAAAGAATTTTGCTTATACTTTTAAAGTACTATGTAGTTGAGCTCAATTAGTATTGTTCGTTTGGATTTTTAACGTTTTCTTATCAGAAAGTTTATTTAAGCTAGTAGGAATAACGCTTATCTTATTTATAACCTAATATAAGGTGTCATAAATATTAATTAAAACTGAGGCTACTACAAAAAGGATTGATTTCGCAGTGCCTTTTTACTATTTTTTATTTGTTTTTTCTGAGGAAAAGGTTTTTTTTCTGAGGAAAAGGTTTTTTCTTTGTCTTAAATTACGCTTAAAAACAGAAAATAAATTCTCTTAAAGATTTATATGTCTGGCAACGTTACAACAAATTCAATTGTTTTAAGTTTTTCCCTCGTAATTTTCTGTCAAGCGCTATGACGGACCATGTGCTCGCTATCCAGATGTGGCGAATATAGACTGGTTTTAGGGTATTTTTGAAAATTTTTAAAATGTTTGATTTAAGTAAAAAAAAGTATTGGGTATGTCTGTAGACTACCCCAGGAGTCACCCATTCCAATATATGCAGTGAATTTCATAACACCCTGTATATATATATATATATATATATATATATATATATATATATATATATATATATATATATATATATATATATATATATATATATATAATAAATGTAAATGCGAAGATTTACTTCTTCGCTAGTGCAGCGAAAAGGCCGTGAATGAAAAATAAAAATAATGAGGACTATCTTTGATTCTGGTCTGGGTGACCTCCTGCTATCGATTTCTGGGCCCTTACCCATCAGCGGGCAGGCTTACACCCAGGGTGGCTGAAGAACAGACCACGATTTGACCAGAATCAAAGAGAGTCCTTATATCCAAAATGTTCGGAAAGGATGGGTAAGATGTAGTGGCTCGCGCCAACTAGTTCACCCAGTGTTGCTCCAAAAATGTTTGACTGCTAACACAATAATACTCGAAAGTATGTCGAATGTCGATTTTCTCGACGTCGACGGTACAAATGCACCATTGTACAACAATAGTAGAAAAATGGAAGATTTCTTGGCCTATAGGTAATATAATAAATGTAAATGCGAAGATTTACTTCTTCGCTAGTGCAGCGAAAAGGCCGTGAATGAAAAATAAAAATAATGAGGACTATCTTTGATTCTGGTCTGGGTGACCTCCTGCTATCGATTTCTGGGCCCTTACCCATCAGCGGGCAGGCTTACACCCAGGGTGGCTGAAGAACAGACCACGATTTGACCAGAATCAAAGAGAGTCCTTATATCCAAAATGTTCGGAAAGGATGGGTAAGATGTAGTGGCTCGCGCCAACTAGTTCACCCAGTGTTGCTACAAAAATGTTTGGCTGCTAACACAATAATACTCGAAAGTATGTCGAATGTCGATTTTCTCGACGTCGACGGTACAAATGCACCATTGTACAACAATAGTAGAAAAATGGAAGATTTCTTGGCCTATAGGTAATATAATAAATGTAAATGCGAAGATTTACTTCTTCGCTAGTGCAGCGAAAAGGCCGTGAATGAAAAATAAAAATAATGAGGACTATCTTTGATTCTGGTCTGGGTGACCTCCTGCTATCGATTTCTGGGCCCTTACCCATCAGCGGGCAGGCTTACACCCAGGGTGGCTGAAGAACAGACCACGATTTGACCAGAATCAAAGAGAGTCCTTATATCCAAAATGTTCGGAAAGGATGGGTAAGATGTAGTGGCTCGCGCCAACTAGTTCACCCAGTGTTGCTCCAAAAATGTTTGGCTGCTAACACAATAATACTCGAAAGTATGTCGAATGTCGATTTTCTCGACGTCGACGGTACAAATGCACCATTGTACAACAATAGTAGAAAAATGGAAGATTTCTTGGCCTATAGGTAATATAATAAATGTAAATGCGAAGATTTACTTCTTCGCTAGTGCAGCGAAAAGGCCGTGAATGAAAAATAAAAATAATGAGGACTATCTTTGATTCTGGTCTGGGTGACCTCCTGCTATCGATTTCTGGGCCCTTACCCATCAGCGGGCAGGCTTACACCCAGGGTGGCTGAAGAACAGACCACGATTTGACCAGAATCAAAGAGAGTCCTTATATCCAAAATGTTCGGAAAGGATGGGTAAGATGTAGTGGCTCGCGCCAACTAGTTCACCCAGTGTTGCTCCAAAAATGTTTGGCTGCTAACACAATAATACTCGAAAGTATGTCGAATGTCGATTTTCTCGACGTCGACGGTCCAAATGCACCATTGTACAACAATAGTAGAAAAATGGAAGATTTCTTGGCCTATAGGTAATATAATAAATGTAAATGCGAAGATTTACTTCTTCGCTAGTGCAGCGAAAAGGCCGTGAATGAAAAATAAAAATAATGAGGACTATCTTTGATTCTGGTCTGGGTGACCTCCTGCTATCGATTTCTGGGCCCTTACCCATCAGCGGCTTGCACCCAGGGTGGCTGAAGAACAGACCACGATTTGACCAGAATCAAAGAGAGTCCTTATATCCAAAATGTTCGGAAAGGATGGGTAAGATGTAGTGGCTCGCGCCAACTAGTTCACCCAGTGTTGCTCCAAAAATGTTTGGCTGCTAACACAATAATACTCGAAAGTATGTCGAATGTCGATTTTCTCGACGTCGACGGTACAAATGCACCATTGTACAACAATAGTAGAAAAATGGAAGATTTCTTGGCCTATAGGTAATATAATAAATGTAAATGCGAAGATTTACTTCTTCGCTAGTGCAGCGAAAAGGCCGTGAATGAAAAATAAAAATAATGAGGACTATCTTTGATTCTGGTCTGGGTGACCTCCTGCTATCGATTTCTGGGCCCTTACCCATCAGCGGGCAGGCTTACACCCAGGGTGGCTGAAGAACAGACCACGATTTGACCAGAATCAAAGAGAGTCCTTATATCCAAAATGTTCGGAAAGGATGGGTAAGATGTAGTGGCTCGCGCCAACTAGTTCACCCAGTGTTGCTCCAAAAATGTTTGGCTGCTAACACAATAATACTCGAAAGTATGTCGAATGTCGATTTTCTCGACGTCGACGGTACAAATGCACCATTGTACAACAATAGTAGAAAAATGGAAGATTGGTCTATAGGTAATATGTAAATGCGAAGATTTACTTCTTCGCTAGTGCAGCGAAAAGGCCGTGAATGAAAAATAAAAATAATTTTTCTACTATTGTTGTACAATGGTGCATTTGTACCGTCGACGTCGAGAAAATCGACATTCGACATACTTTCGAGTATTATTGTGTTAGCAGCAAAACATTTTTGGAGCAACACTGGGTGAACTAGTTGGCGCGAGCCACTACATCTTACCCATCCTTTCCGAACATTTTGGATATAAGGACTCTCTTTGATTCTGGTCAAATCGTGGTCTGTTCTTCAGCCACCCTGGGTGTAAGCCTGCCCGCTGATGGGTAAGGGCCCAGATATCGATAGCAGGAGGTCACCCAGACCAGAATCAAAGATAGTCCTCATTATTTTTATTTTTCATTCACGGCCTTTTCGCTGCACTAGCGAAGAAGTAAATCTTCGCATTTACATTTATTATATTACCTATAGGCCAAGAAATCTTCCATTTTTCTACTATTGTTGTACAATGGTGCATTTGTACCGTCGACGTCGAGAAAATCGACATTCGACATACTTTCGAGTATTATTGTGTTAGCAGCCAAACATTTTTGGAGCAACACTGGGTGAACTAGTTGGCGCGAGCCACTACCAGCGGGTTGCAGAAAACTTTTAATCCAGTGTTAAGTCCTAATTCAGGGTTAGAAACAAAAGATATTCAGTTTAACACAGCGTTAAATTTTTTTTCTTTCTGCAACAGCCCAAATTTTGAGCTAATCCGGGATTAAACAGACAAATACCACTAAAAAACCAAGGTGTTGTTTACTTTTTCATTTGTTTTTAACCCAGAGAGCACTTAACGCTGAATTAAACTAATTCCACAATATGGTGGGATTAAAGTCATGTTTTTTTTAACATTTTTGTAAAATATTGGTTACTTTGGCAAAAGTTTATGTTCCAATACAAGAACTTGAAAGAAAAATCCTTCCTTCAATATTTTAAAATAAAACTATATACACTTTTATTGCAGATGGGCATCTAATTTATAATAATGCTTACTCAGCAGGTACCTACCTTCACACACTAACAAAAAAATGTAGGAAAAATAAAGTTCATCATCTATAACGTGGATTTTACCAAAAAATATAACTTTCATCTTCAATACCATAACAAAATTACTCTTTATAATATTATTTTGTTGTTGGACTTATTCAAACATATTCTATTGCTAGTCTTCTATAAAAATATAGATATTCTGCTAAATTTCCTTCTGCTTACTTTTCTTCAATCACATAGTTTTCTTTAACACCTCTCTTAGTTTAAATAGCAAACCCTTTTGTGGGTTTAAAAATAATATAACAACTTGTAGAGGTAGGTACCTAGTTATTTTCTGAATTACTTTCGTCCTAACGTCGAAAATTATCTTATTTACAGCAAGTAAAACACTGGAATGCAAGCAAGTTTGTATTTTTTGTATTAATTGTTTCTTTTATGTTACTCACGGCTCTCTCGATAACAGAAAAATAAAGGGCTTAAAATTTTTTAAAACAAAACACTGACGTGTAACCTAACCTCAAATATTTCAAGATTTAGAAGTAGCAGTGTTGCCAGCCATTACTTTATTTGGTACTGGATTTTAATTGAGAAAGTACTAAATTTAATGAAAATGCACTAGATCTTCACAAAACAGGCCAGACAATGCACTGACACAGGAGATATAAAGAACTTGTACTTGGTATAAAAATATAAAATATGTAATTCCCAATTTTAAAAATGAAACAATTACTTCCAATCTCTGAAAAAGGTAGGATCTAATCTGCGGCAAAACAAAACAAAAAATACGAGACCTGTAAAATATGAGTAGAGTATCTCTTAAAAACGTCCGATGGCATTTTCTACTAAGGTTTTAACTCAAGTGTACTAGCGTACCAGGGATATCCTTAAAAGGTTCTAGATCTAGTACAATTGTAGTAGACTGGCAACACTGTTCACCACCGGACCAAGGCGTGTTCGATGAATGGCATCGATCCGGACGACTTTACGAGATTTAAGCGAAATACGTAACTGAATCAAGAATGAATGTAAAACGAAATAAAATAGCGCTGGAGTGTCGCAACGAAATTTGTTTCAAGTGCATATTCAACTTTCTTAAATTTAAAAATATCATTAATGCCACAGATCAAACTTAAAAAAACATTTCAATTAGGTATAATTATAATAAAATTTATAATTAAAATAATAGTTTTTATTATGGAATCTTTATCTAGTTTTACAAATTTTCAGGGAATAATGAACAAAGATATAAAGTAACTGATGCAAACTTATGTTTTGAAAAATCACAAAACACATTTTATTTATGTAAATAACAAATTTTTATTTAAAAACTATTTTACATTGATGTCACCAGTAGGTATTTCTTAAGCCCATTTGTACATCAAAATAGGATCTGAAAGGTTTTTTCTTGTGACTTATCTGGTACCTGTAACAAAAAAAACAAAGCAAATAAAGTAAAAAATTACACAATTAAGTACATAATAATTTTAATAAAAGCACTAGGTATGTTGTACAGTGTACACGTGTACACCCAAGTAAATAACTTGTTTATTGATATTTTATTCTAAATAGTAACAAGTATATGGGGATATGGGCTTTATAGGTATTCACATGATAAAAATGGTAGTCAAGTAAATGTGTCAATAAAAATTAAAGTTAATGAATCATGAGCAAAAAGTTTATTAAAAGAGAAACAGCAAAATTTTACTTAAACGAATTTGAGGTGGATGAAATAAATACTCTACAGTTTGCTTGGGTTTGAGCGTGACACATGGTTATTGGTTAAAGAAATTATAATTGTAATCTATTATACTACCAGCAATTTAGGTTTACAAATTGACCAGGATACTCACCCAGACAAAAATGTTTTGTTAGCTTAACTGGACAAAAGTTATATAGTATGCTATTACGGGTATATAAACACAGAACTTGAGGTAAAAATAAGGAACAAAATTGTACTCAAAAATTTTGTAACGTACCCAACCCAACCTATTTAACTAAGATATTAATGACAATATTTTACCTTTATCAAGAAAATAACAACAAAGGTTTCGTTTCCAAATTTTTTCCTTGGCAGTAAGGTATTTCACCGAATATTGATTGTGTCTATGATAACCTCTCCAATAACATTCATTTAGAACTCCATTCCTTAGGTTTATCAGGAAGTATGTTTTTGTGCTTTACTTATCTTTCATCAAAAGCCCGATTTTTAGGATTAGGAATTCACATTCTTGAGAAATATTAGGATCCTACGGATGTACCTAAAACAAACACATAAATGGATAATAATGTCAAGAGTATAGTAGTTAAGGAAGCTGAAAAGCAGCAAATTTTTTATGTAAAGCATTTTTAAGGCAAATCTTAAAAATTAACAGAAAAATTATACAAATTTTGCTGGGCCTATGTATCTGTACGGTATTTTATGGTTCAATGGTTTCATACAACTTACCTTATACTACATATACATATGTTCAGAAGTTCATTTTCTTCTATATTTGTGTAATTTTCCTATTCGCTTTGCCTATTTTCCCAAAAAAATTTTTTTTTATTCAAAATAACCTCGCTTTAACAAGAAATACAAAACGCTTTGTTGACATTAAAATCTGACGTTTATCGTACGAGTTTTCCCGAAACTGCGACCGCTTCCAAATCTAAAAGCCGATGTTAAGCGATTGCTGTTTCAAGTAGGCCTGGGCCGGCTTTGATTAAATCTTGGGCAACTTGACCAAAATTTAACACCGTGTTAAAATTTAACACGGTGTTAGTTAATCATCCTTTCTGCAACCCGCCGTTAATCTTACCCATCATTTCCGAACATTTTGGATATAAGGACTCTCTTTGATTCTGGTCAAATCGTGGTCTGTTCTTCAGCCACCCTGGGTGTAAGCCTGCCCGCTGATGGGTAAGGGCCCAGAAATCGATAGCAGGAGGTCACCCAGACCAGAATCAAAGATAGTCCTCATTATTTTTATTTTTCATTCACGGCCTTTTCGCTGCACTAGCGAAGAAGTAAATCTTCGCATTTACATTTATTATATTACCTATAGGCCAAGAAATCTTCCATTTTTCTACTATTGTTGTACAATGGTGCATTTGTACCGTCGACGTCGAGAAAATCGACATTCGACATACTTTCGAGTATTATTGTGTTAGCAGCCAAACATTTTTGGAGCAACACTGGGTGAACTAGTTGGCGCGAGCCACTACATCTTACCCATCCTTTCCGAACATTTTGGATATAAGGACTCTCTTTGATTCTGGTCAAATCGTGGTCTGTTCGTCAGCCACCCTAGGTGTAAGCCTGCCCGCTGATGGGTAAGGGCCCAGAAATCGATAGCAGGAGGTCACCCAGACCAGAATCAAAGATAGTCCTCATTATTTTTATTTTTCATTCACGGCCTTTTCGCTGCACTAGCGAAGAAGTAAATCTTCGCATTTACATTTATTATATTACCTATAGGCCAAGAAATCTTCCATTTTTCTACTATTGTTGTACAATGGTGCATTTGTACCGTCGACGTCGAGAAAATCGACATTCGACATACTTTCGAGTATTATTGTGTTAGCAGCCAAACATTTTTGGAGCAACACTGGGTGAACTAGTTGGCGCGAGCCACTACATCTTACCCATCCTTTCCGAACATTTTGGATATAAGGACTCTCTTTGATTCTGGTCAAATCGTGGTCTGTTCTTCAGCCACCCTGGGTGTAAGCCTGCCCGCTGATGGGTAAGGGCCCAGAAATCGATAGCAGGAGGTCACCCAGACCAGAATCAAAGATAGTCCTCATTATTTTTATTTTTCATTCACGGCCTTTTCGCTGCACTAGCGAAGAAGTAAATCTTCGCATTTACATTTATTATATATATATATATATATATATATATATATATATATATATATATATATATATATATATATATACAAATGTTCCAAGATGGCGGCAAATGAGAAGGCGCAGCAAATATGTGAGGGAAAAACTTCTTGCAAATATTGCAAGAAAAATGTAGCAAGTCTAACAGCAAAGTGCATCATTTGTGAGTGCTTGTATCATACGCCCTGTGCATTGAGAATCGCGGGCCTTGTGGTCGTGGGGAAGGATAATTTAGTGAGATGTTGTGCCCAACAAAGTGAGGTTAAGTGTAATCATGAGAAATACGTGGCCCCAGAGGTTTTCCACGAATTAGTAAAGGCAAAGGAAGAAAGCCTGAAAAGCAAAGACGAAGTCATTTTTGAACTTAGAGCAAAAGAAAAGATACTCCAAAAGCAATTGAGCATGCTGGAGGTAAGGGATGGTGAAAGACAGCAGACTCAACCTGAAAGGGCTCAGGCAACCCATCAAACGTGTGTGCGAGCACATGGTGATGCTCCTAGACCTGTAACTGAATCTTATGCAACCACTGTATCAAGTAATGTTGCCAACAGTAATGTTAAAAATTCCCCCAAAAAGTAACTTTGAGGTCAAATGTGTCAGTCTTAAACAACAAAAATAAAGAAAACGGAATACATAAGAACACGGATAATCAAAAAGTGTCTGCATCCTCTGTGGGGGCGGCCATCCATGAGGCGCATGCAATCAGTAAGATGCAAGAAATGCAAAACCTGAATAACGAAGGAACCATCCACGAAGGAAACTGGGGACAGCAGAGACACAGACAATGGAAAAACCGCAGATTTGTTATCGGTGAAGAGAAAACTGCGAATATACAAACTGTATCCAAGTATATTCACTTACATGTTACAAGACTCGATCCAAAAACAAGTTCGGAGGACTTAACATTGTTTTTAAAAGATAAATTTCCTGAGGTGACGTGCGAAAACCACGGATCGAAACGACCTGACCTCTACAAGTCCATGAAACATGAAAGTGACCATTAAACAGGAGCACTTTCGTCAAGCATGGAAGCGTGAGACTTGGCCTGACGGGGCATTGGTTTCGCGTTTTTTGTGAAGAAAAAGATCGCACCACGATTACAGGAAGTGGTGGATCTATCACATTAAGTATTTCAAGTGAAATTAGTGGAAAGGCGATCAGAATTGGTAACCTTAATTCAAGAAGTCTTAGATGTAAGAGTGTTGACCTGTCAGTATTGCTTAGAGGCCTTGAATACCCAGACATTCTTTGTGTAACAGAGACATGGTGTACAAAGGAAGAAATTGAAATGTTAAAAATAGAGTCCTATGTTTTGGCTGATAGCTACAGTCGTGCAAACTCCCGGGGAGGCGGAGTAGCGGTCTACCTGCACAGGGACATCGTATTTAAAGAAAAAACAATGACTGTAGAAAAAATTGATGGTGTCTTTGAATATGCTCATAGTGAAGTATTTCTTGATGATCAATGAGTCATAATAGCATGTTTTAACCGAGCTCCCTCGGCAGATGTAAAAAGATTTATTCAGGGTCTTAACCAATTATTAGAAGTAATTAATAATGATAACAAAAAGTTTGTGATATGTGGCGATTTTAATATTAACTTTGACTTAAATGTAAGGGACTCCAATGCAACGGAAATTAATAATATTTTACTGAGCTACGGCCTGGTGTCATGTGTCGGTGACTACAGTAGGGTTCAGGGCACTAGTAAATCATTGATTGATAATGTTTTCTGTAACTTTAAAGAAAATCTCATAAAATCTGAGAATGTCGAGACTGGTCTGTCGGACCACTACATGCAGCTGGTGACGCTCTGTGTGGGCAGTTCGCCCCAGAGAGCGTCAACAGATGCAGTAACTGACTTTAAGTATTTAAGATATTTTAATAGGGAATCTAATCTGATGCTTTTCAGGGGGCTGGTGAGCGCTAAGACATGGCAGCAGGTATTCTCGGGTGGAGATATCAACCATAAGTTCGACATATTTATGAACATATTTACAAAAATGGTGGAGAAGGCATTTCCCTGGGAACTAAAGAAATTTAGCAACAACAGTAATAAAACAAAGACATGGATCACCGAAGAGATAGTTCAAGAAGGGAACTGCCTTCGAAACTCGTATAAAAGCATAAAAAATAAAACAACAAAGTTCTTTTAGATTTATATAAGGAGCACTTAAAAGCCCATAGAAGTAGGATTAGGCAGAGTAAGCGTAACTTCAATGATGGTCTTTACTTAAATAGCCATAATAAATCAAAAACTGCATGGCAAATAATAGGAAGTGAGGTTAACTTAAAAGTTAAGAGACCATACCCACCTCATTTTACCGGTGCCGATGGGCGAGGGATTGAATCGTACGAATTGTCTGCAGATGAGTTTAACAAATATTTCCTGCAGTCCATTAAAGAAATGTCTAACTCTGTAGAACCCACAACTGTTTACAGGGGGGAACAGATGACAAGTGGGTCTATGTTTCCGTCTCCGGTGGAGCCTGATGAGGTGTATAGGATTATGAAAGCGGTTGCGGACGGGAACTCTGCGGGGGCGGACGGTATTCCCTGTTCGTTGCTTAGTGAAGTTTCCAGTCAGATGGCACCTATCCTCAGTTATCTGATAAATGAGTCATTTGCGGAGGGGAAATTCCCCTCTTGTTTAAAACAATCAGTTGTTACCCCAATATACAAAAAGGGGGACAGTGTCAGGATTGAGAACTACAGGGCGGTCTCTGTACTCTCGGTTTTCTCAAAGGTGTTTGAAAAAATATTTTACTTACGATTAATTGGTTTTTTGAATAAAAAGAATCTGCTATTTTCTGGGCAGTACGGCTTTCGTACAGGAATGTCAACACAAGATGCTGTCTTGTCAGCTGTAAACTCTATAATAAAAAATTTGGATACTAAGAGTATGGTGAGCGGCCTGTTCTTCGACTACACAAGGGCTTTTGAAATTGTAGATCACACAATATTAAAAACTAAATTATTCAACTGTGGAGTGAGGGGTCTGTCCTATGACTGGGTGACTTCTTATCTGACGGGGAGAGAACAAAGGGTGGTTCTGAGAGCGGGTAACGGGGAGTGTTGACATAGGGGTCCCTCAGGGAAGTGTCCTGGGACCTCTACTTTTTCTAATATTTATTGATAGTATAAAGAGTGGCAAAATGAGCCAGACCGAACAACTAACAATGTTTGCAGATGATGTTTCCGCAATAGTAACTGCCTCAGATGTCAAAGAACTGAGTAATAAAACTAGTGATTGTGCAAGTAATATGCAAGAATTCAGCGATGATAATAAACTGTTATTAAACTTATCAAAGAGTGAATCGATGGTGTTTTCCACGAAGGAACGTGATTTTAGCCTTTATATAAAGTCTAGAGCTGGTTCGGTCAAAC
This sequence comes from Philopedon plagiatum, assembly GCA_963971165.1. NCBI lineage: Eukaryota > Metazoa > Arthropoda > Insecta > Coleoptera > Curculionidae > Philopedon > Philopedon plagiatum. The sequence continues at coordinate 53,879,090 of OZ020190.1, forward strand.
AGGTAGATTATACAAAGTTTCTAGGAATAAAAATAGACTCTCAACTGTCTTGGAGTATCCACATTGACAACGTCCTGCAAAGGTTAGCCCGTCACTCATTCGTGTTGTGGCGACTGAGATCATTTGTAAACAGAAGTGTACTTCTGTCATATTATTACGCCTATGTAAACTCAACTCTGTCGTATGGGGTGGTGTGTTGGGGCAATTGTAAGCGAATTAATGAGTTCTTAATCTTACAAAAAAAATAATAAGAACAATAATGTTTAAAAAAATGAGATTCTCATGTCGTCAACTATTCAGGGATCTTAGAATTCTAACTGTAACAGCAATATACATACTGCAATGTGCCTTATACGTTAAGGATAACATACAGACTCTCAAACGGGCAGGTGATATGCCCCATCAACATTCTTTGAGATCCTTGGACGCTCTCAGATTGCCTTGTCATCGCCTCTCCCGTACGGCAGATAGCAGTTATGTAACGCCGATTAAGATATACAATCATTTGCCTAGTAAAATTAAAGAAATCAATAACAGAAACATCTTTAAAAATAAAATAAAACAAATGTTACAAAATAGCTTTTATTCTCTTCAGGAATTTTTTGACGTGAAATTCTAAGGAAAATTATTGTGTACTTGTCTTTAGTGTGTGACTGAGGGAATGTATGGTTGTACTGTGAGGGTGAAACTACGTAAACGGCCGAGGGAGATAATAGCTTGAATGTAAGTGTGAATGAGTTTGTTTAGAGTTTAGGAATTTTAAAACCGACGAACCATATGTCATTTTTTTTATGATCAATTTGTGAATAAATAAATAAATAAATATATATATATATATATACAAACATGAACAGGAAACTTAGGCCGCGGCCCTCATTCTCCGTAGGCCCAAATGTCCCCAGGGCGGGTAGTCCCCGGGAATCAGCCAGGCGGGCAGAGGGTGCTAAGAATCTGCGGAGTCTAAATCACTACCCACTCAAAACTTACAACTGCCGAACACTCTCAAACCAGACCAGAATCGTAGAGCTGGAAAAAGAGGCAGAAAATATTAAGTGGGACATCATAGGCATCAGCGAAGTAAGGCGCAAAGAAGAAGAGCTAATAGAACTTGAATCGGGCAATATCTTCTACTACCGAGGAACACCAACTGGCAAAACAAGCGGCGTCGGATTTCTAATCAATAAAACTTGGAAAGACAGAATAATAGATGTTACAAGTATCTCTGACCGGGTAGCCAGTTTAACCCTACAGCTATCAAAGGGATACACCATACAGATTGTCCAAGCAAACGCCCCAATGGCCAGCTACTCAGACGAAGTAGTGGAAGAATTCTACACTGAAGTTACTGAAGCACTAAACAGTAACAAAAGCCAATTCAAGTACCTGATAGGCGACTTCAATGCAAAAATAGGAAGACAAAAGGACCAAGAACAACAAGTAGGAAACTTTGGATTTGGTGAAAGGAACGAACGAGGAGAAAGGCTTGTACAATACGCAAATTATCAGAATATGTCCATAGCAAACACGTTCTTCAAGAAAAACCCAAATAGGAAATGGACATGGCAAGGCCCAAATGGAACTATCAAGAACGAAATAGACTTCATCCTAATCAACAAGATGAACACGATAAAAGATGTCAGCGTCCTCAACAAATTTCGGATAGGTAGCGACCACAGAGCAAGAGTTATACTGAACACGAAACTCGAAAGACTGAAACTGGTCATAAAGCCAATGGCAACAGGAGTAGACACAAATAAACTCGTCGAAAACTCCGAGCAATACCAGGCGCTACTCAACAACAGACTACAAGACCCGGCAGAAAGCACAGAGCTCATGGAAACTATCCTAAGCTGTGCCAAAGAAATAAGTGGTTCAAGAAAACACAATCAGCACAAGAAGCTATCCGAGGAAACTAGGACGCTGCTAAGAGAACGAAGGGAAATGAAGGCCACAACCAACGTGCAAAGAATAGAATACACTGAGCTGTGCAAGACAATAAGAAAGAAGATTGCAGAAGACATCAAAAATTACAACGAAAAACTAGTAGAAACTGCAATTGAAAACAGAAAAAGCTACAAGACCGCTAAGAAATCCCTCCTCATAGGCAAGAAACAAGTAGTGGCACTAACAAATGACAACGCCAGAGTCACAAATAGAGAGGAGATAATAAACCTAGTAACCAAATTCTATAGTGAACTATACAAGGCCTCGGAGACAATACAGGAACAGGTAACGACACCACGAATAAATGACGACACCCCAGAAGTTCTCGTGGAAGAAGTAGAGAAGGCGCTTAATAGCATGAGAAATGGTAAAGCAGCAGGCAATGCTGGTGTGATGGTCGAATTAATCAAATGCGCAGGTAAATGAACATGGAAAATCCTATCAAAAATCTACACTAACTGCCTAAGATCAAGACATATACCACAAAGTTGGAATAGCGCCAATATAATTCTAATCAACAAGAAAGGCAGTAAAGAAGACATAAGAAACTATCGACCAATCAGTCTCCTACCAATTATATACAAGGTATTCACAAAGATCATAAATACCAGAATACAGAATACACTAGATGCTGCACAACCACGGGAACAAGCTGGCTTTAGAAGTGGTTTCAGCACAATCGACCACATACATACATTAAGGGAGGTCATCAGTTGAACAAAAGAATATGAAATACCACTGGCACTAGCCTTCATAGACTTCGAGAAGGCGTTCGACTCCATATATCCCAAAGCTATAATAGAAGCCCTAAGTAGTCAGGGTGTCGACAAACCGTATATAGAAACTCTGGCAAACATATACAAAGAAGCCAAAGCCAGAGTCATGATATACGAAGGATCTCCGGAATTTTTCACAACTAAAGGAGTATGTCAAGGAGACGCAATATCTCCAAAGCTCTTCACGGCAACACTTGAAGAAATCTTCCGTCAGTTGGACTGGGACAACAAAGGTAGACGGAGAACACCTCAACCACCTAAGATTCGCTGATGACATTGTACTAATCGCCAAGAACCCTGATGAACTTCAACAGCAAATTGACGAACTAAATACAGCATGCAATAAAGTAGGTCTGAAGATGAACCTAGCCAAAACAAAGATAATGTACAATGAACTGGTAGACAAACAAGACATACAAGTAAACAACACCACACTGGAAATAGTAGAAGAATACATATACATGGGTCAACTAATACACATCTCGGGATTTCTACTACCAGAAATCAACAGAAAAATAAAACTAGCATGGAGAGCATTCGGTAGACACTCCATCATATTCAAATCTAGAATGCCACTCCACCTAAAGAAGCGAACGTTTGATCAATGTATACTACCAGTCATGACATACGGATGTGAAACCTGGACACTAAAAACAGACATAACAAGAAAACTCCAGGTAGCACAAAGGGCTATGGAACGATTCATGCTAGGAATAACTAGGAGGGACCGCAAGAGAATAGACTGGATAAGACAGAAAACCCAGGTAATAGACGTCGTCCACAGAATCAAGTCCCTAAAATGGCAATGGGCAGGACACTTGGCGAAATGAACTGACAATAGATGGACCACAAGAATTACACAATGGTACCCCAGAGGCGTGAAAAGACCAAGAAGAGGCCCAAATTTGAGATGGGACCATGATATAAAGAAATTATCAGGATTAACCTAGGCCCGCATAGCCAACAATAGACAACAATGGGCCTAAATGAAAAATCAATATGTAAGGGAGGCTACACCATAATTGGAAATGGTTGAAACAGCTGAAAATGATGATGATGATATATATACAAAATCATTTTCTTTTACTTATATATACATTACTATAACAAAAATATCTTAACTCTATGAATACAATAAAATTCTAGAACTACTTCTTATACGTAAAATTATTCAACACTTCCAATCTTTTAACGCACTTCTCTCTTGTCCTTTTATTTTCCTCCAATTTCACCCGCAGTTCATTCATTTGTCTTTCTTCAGTATCACACTTTTTTAGTTCTGGCAGTATTTTTTCCCTAGCACTATACGCCGCGGAGAAGACGCACTTTTGACTCGACGAAAACTCATTTAACCAGTCCGGCATTTCAGCAGAGGCTGTTTACTGCTGCGATTCCTCGTACGATCGCTTGCATCGCGTCTTCATCGGCTTGTGACACCTCCCACGGTCTATTGTCGATGATAGCGGTGATTGCGGCGCCTCCGATGCAGTTGGTCCTTTGTCGACCACCTGTGAATTCTCAGGAGTGGTCGAGTTTGGGCCATTTTTTATTACAACTGTTAGAGACAGAGGCTTCGGTGGTGGTGGCGGAGACTTCAGGAAATCTGGTAGTTCCACTGGCACTGTGGGACGCCTAAATTGAAACTTCCTCTTCTTCTTCTCGCTCTCGGCAGCCTCATAGAATTCGCCTTTATTAAGGGTTGCCGTCTTGGGTTTGGTAAGAAGTTTTTCTAATTTTGAAGCTGGCCCCCGCCTCGCCTTCTTGATCACCACATCACTTATAATATTAATTTGGCCTCCATCCTCCTCAGTCCACTTGTTGACGTAGTCAACCACCGAATTAACTGTTTCCTTTTTTGCGTCTACTTGTTCTTCCACAAACGGAGGATATAGAGCACATCATCATTGTGCCATTCTTCGAGGACACCTGGAGTCAGCAGGTCAATAACTTCCTGCCTCATCAACTCTGCTTGGATACTTCCATCCAAGTTAAGCGCACTTAACAACGACTCACTACCGGAATTCATTTTTCTCATTAACTAACTCACTGCACTAAACTGACAAATGTATTTACTTGACGAACTGTTCTAGCGAACTATGAAATTTTCTACCTAGCAAACCAAATTTATACTTTTCACCCCACCATAAAATCCTCACCCTCTCCAAAGGTTGAGGTTTTGGAGGCCAAACAGGTTAATTCAACTTACAAGGTTGCGTTCTACGACTAGACAGTGACTCAAGGACATATTTTCAAGGTAACCGTGTGTCCTTGCTTCTATTATTGTTTATGTTCTCAAGGTTTTTGATCCAGACAACCCATATTTATAGAGTCTCTTTCCTTCGATGACTATTACAAGAAACTATAATGTTGCCTGCAGATCAAGATAACAGTCTTTCAGCTGATACTTTTTCAGGAGCACAAATAGTAATTTCTGCTGTTTGCTATAATTGTAAAATACAAGTATATATTTGGACTGACCACATGCAATCTTACAGTTACATTGAATTGTTGAGAGTCAGGATTGTTAAGTGTCATTACTGTGGAACGCTGATGTGTCGACGAGGGCCGATTAACAGATCTGATATGTTGAGAAGGCAATGGATGCTACGAGAAGTTTACAAGCAAGACATTAATTAATTTTTATTTTTGTAACTTTATTACTATATTGTGAAATAAAACAACATATTATTGAAACAATTATCTATGTATTTTACTGTCCTGCGTTATAAAATTTCAACTATTGCTATTACTATAGTGGTTAATAAAACTACGTGATATTGGAGTTAATATTTTTTATATTTTTCTAAATCATGGACTTTCCAGCATTTTTCTAATTATAACTATTATTTTCGGGTAAAAAACTTTGCTTAGCTTGTATTAACATATTTAGGTTATCTTCAGGGTTTGTTTCGTAAAACTTTATGTCTGGGTGTCCCCAAGGTAGTTTTTGTTGTTGATGGTATAATATAACGTTTATCGTCGTGGTGAGATAAAGCAACTTTGTTTTTTGGTATAAACGTCATGTTTGTAACTTCGAAAGGTTTTCATTTTTCGAAATATCTGACCACCACGTTCTACGATATTCCGATAATCTTCCAGGTGAAGTTGTTTTTCGATTACACGTTTCTTTATACCTTTCCCTTTTTTAATTTCGCTACTGATCGAGTTTATGTAATAAGCTTTGGCTCCGGTACCATAAAAACGTATTATTGGATCACCGGGAAATTCATCCTTCATTCTACCTACTGATATGTTACGACTTTTGCAACCCCTTAAAGAACCGTTGGGTGCCAGTGTAACGTCTCGTAAAATGAGGTTAAACATGAATCGCCCTAAACCGTTATCCTACAGATAACCCCTGTGACCCAGGTACGCCCTGAGAAGGTTATCTACCTACAACTCTTACCTAATCGACCAAATCAAGCTGCTTGTAGAACACCTCCATACGCTAGCTCTATCTCAGGTATAGGTTCTTTTAGTGACAGATGAGTGTTTAGCTTTTAAAGTCAAAATCGGTATTTTAGTCCAAATTTAGAGAGGCGCCACCATAGTTTTACTTTCTAAAATTAAGGCTCCAAATGGTGGTCCGTTTAGCCTTGAACGTTGAAACAAAACCAGGAAAAGAAAACTACTATGTCAAGTCCGGTATTAAAAATTACTAGGTAATAAAACAAGTTATTGTTTGAGGCCAATACATTTAATCTTTAAAGAAAAGTTTTAGGATATAAAGACGAGTCCTGTTTTCCTTTTTTTTTTGTTAAATGTAAGCTCCTCTGAGACAAAACAATATGAGCTACTTAAGTTGTTTACAAAATTGAAGTAGGATTGATTCAAGTGTATTTGACGGCAGCCACTATATCCCCACACAATAAAATCAGCTGTGCCTTAGGGTATAGTGACCACGTGGTCAAAACCACTTGTATCAAAACGTTGACCGCCAGAAAGTAATATATATTTACAGGAAAATGTTACGGTAATGAAAAATTTACAGTTACTGGGAAAAAAAATATACAAGGTTATTTCCAAAAAGGTCCAAATGGTTGTGGACACTAGCACGCTTGACGGTGACTATACCCCCTGCACGAAAAATCCAACTGTGCTTCTACAGGGTACAGTCACAAGTACCGACCCTGGGTCAGCTTAGCTACCCCAGCACCGATAGGTCCACTAGGCCAAAACGATGCTAGGATCCACCTCCCTCTAATACCCGACGAAAATAAATGCTACCCCTGTATTTACACTTAAAACTTAAGTCCAAGTAAAAATGTAGTTCCTTGACTACACGTATCGATTCTAATATTTGAATTTAGTTACATGAAAGTTTTATAAAATACCAAAAATTAAATGTCCAGTTTGGACTACCGAGGCCTGGTAGTACGCACGCGTGTTGTCGACAATCCGCCCGCATGTACAAGTTACTGGCACTTTACATTTGTTCGAAACGCACAAGAGAAAAATGTTATTAAAAAGGTAGAACAAAAGGATTATATTATTATAGCAAATTAAGTGTCTGAAGGACTCCACCGGTAAAGTTCATAACATTGATTCCTCGGTAAGGCCTCCCAAAATAAAAGAACCTCGATGAGGTACAAACAATATTGCACCAGGTAAATAAAAGATAGGGAAAATTGCCCCTCGACAAGAATCAATGTTGGTAACTACACCGGTAAGTGAAATTCTAAAAGCTACACTTAGCTGTCTGCAACTATCGGAGTTGCCTCTCGGTGCGTTGAAACCATGGAGAAGGTTCTCAAGTTCCCTGCAGAACCCTGTTGTCCCAACGTGGATAGGATATAGAAGATTGTTCCAAAAACTGACAACTACGGAGTTCCAAGGTCATTCAAGGTCATGTCAAAACCTTCCAATGGAATTTTAGGTTCTAAAATACCAGCCCCCAATGTGTCCAAACCATAAACTCAGATACTTTAACCCAAACGTAAAACATCTGATCCAAAATTAGGTAGTTACAATTTAGTCCAAGCCAAAACTTTATCTAAACAAAAGGTTTAGGCCCTTGCAAAAAAACCTTAGTCCATCCTAAAAACCCTGCAAAGGAAATACCCTATATAAGTAAAATCCTTTCATACTAGAATTACTTAAATCAATTTTGAATTTACAAATTTACAACCCTAAATCTGGTCTGTACAATTTCGCTTACCTTAAATTAATAAGGGTTTTTCCGTCCCTGAAGAAAACACAATTGTATCGGCATCCTAGCCAGGGATTGTATACCATCCAAAGACCACTAATAATACAATCCGAAAAAGGGATGATTCCCAAAATTATATTTGACCATGTGGCATTTTCCAAAAGAAATTTATTTGGGTCTTATCCCATGTGCTCTTCCCTTGACGGTCACGAAGAAAAGAGGCACGTCATATCCCCCCAATCTCCAATCTACCAACCTACGGTTCCTTCGACAGCAGGACCAACCTTAACCTTCAAAAGAAACAAAATCCCTAACAATTTACGCCGATTCGAAAAGTCGCAGCAAAAAGGTTAACCCTTTTCCTCAGCAAAACTCGGTCGCCTGTGTCGTCAGAATACGACTACGGTTGGTTCTCGCCTAAAACTCGACAGGAGAAATGTCAGCGTCCTGACATTCCAACTGTCAAACAGCTGGCTTATAAATCACATAATAAATTGTTTTAAAAATAAACACTTTCAAAGAAACCCCATTTATCCAATTATCAAGTCTCTACGACTAGCAATATATCAAGAAATTGTCATAAAAATATACTAGCCAAAACATGGAAAATAAACAGGAAAAATTCACTCGAACTCACATCGAGCCCTATATTTGTCGTTCACCCTTAACGAGGATTTACAGAAGGTATAAGGTATTATTTATTTAATTATTATTTAATTGCTTATTAAGGTCTCTAGAATTCCACACTAAAAATATTTACTTATAAGAATGAAGTCTAAAATTGGTACTTTATTATGAACTTATTTATTACATCGGGTTATGGTTTTCTACCCATAACATCACCCCCTTTTCCAAGGAAAAAAAATTATGCAATAATTTTTTTTTATATTCAAAACTAATAAAAAAAATGTCATTCAAAATTTAATCATCTTCAGGACCAAAGTATGGTTTAATATCCTGGATATGCCAGTTACCCTTAGACTTTCTGTTCATATCCTCTAATTCATATACACAATAGCCTACTTTTTTACATATCTTAAAAGGTCCTTCAAATTTTCCGGCTAATTTAGAAGAATAAAAATTTCCAGCGTCAGACAAAGCATAAAGTCTTTTCCAAACTAAATCTCCTATCTGAAAATGAACGTCTCGACGCCTAAGATTATATTGATTTCTTTACCTTTGATGAGCTTGTTGTAATCGTTTATTTACAAATTCCCTTAATTTTATCAAACTTTCTACTCTTTTGACTAAATTATTATGTTTATCTCTCTCTGTTAAATTTTGAATATCCGTAGCTCTATTATATTCGCTGGCGTGAAGTATCATTTCTTTTCCGAAATTAATAAAATATGGTGTGCGTCCAGTCACCTCATGTACCGCAGTATTAACAGCACAAGCTAACGCCGCTAAATTTTCGTCCCAAATTCTCTGATTATCAGAGACAAAAGCTGAAATCATTGATTTAAGTACTCTATTAACTCTTTCTGTAACGTTTGGTGATGGATGATAATTTGGATTAAAAAGTGTTCTAACCCCATATTTTTGCGTTAAAGTCTGAAATTCGCGACTTTTGAATTGTACTCCATTATCGCAGCGAATAACTTTAGGTATACCATGAACTAAGAATACTCTTTCTTCCAAAAGATCAACAACGGTTTTTGCAATAGCCCTTCTGATTGGAAAGAAAAATTTACTAAAAATATCTGTTACTACAAAAATATACATATTTCCCCGTTTACTTTTAGGTAGTGGTCCAAACAAATCCATACTGATGACTTCCCAACAATGTTCTGGAACCAAATTGTCCTTCATCAAACCAGCTGGTAATTTTTGCTCTGGTTTCACCCGTTGACACACTATACAATGTTTGACAAATTTAGTAATGTTAGCTCTCATACAAGGCCAATAATATAAACGACAAATTTTCATATATGTTTTGTGGACTCCTAAATGACCTCCAGTAGGAGAACTATGACAAGACTCCATGATCTCTCGTCTCCTTTCCTTAGGTAAAACCAATTTCCAAAAATCAGATGGGTCACGCAAATCTGGAAAATCAAGATGAACATACTTATAGATCTTACCATCAGTAACTCTCCAACGAGGAAAATTCAATGGATTGTGCAAGGTCAATATACCACTTATCCTGTACTTCTTGTAGATCTACGTTAACAATCTCCAGGGTATCACAAGATTCAGTCACACTACGGCTCAAAGCATCTGCAACAACATTATCTCGCCCTTTGCGATGGATGACCTTATAGTCAAACTGCTGCAGTCTCAATGCCCAACGACCCAATCTACCCTGAGGATTCTTAAGATTATCTAACCATAAAAGGCTATAGTGATCACAAACTACTGAAAATTTTGCACCTTCCAAATAACATCTTAATTTTTCAATAGCAAAAAGCACTGCCAAAAGTTCTCTCTCTGTAGCTGAATACATTCTTTCTTGTCGAGTCAAACTACGCGATATATAACATACCACATGTTCTCTACCATCATAGACCTGATATAAAACTGCTGCTACCCCATAATTACTTGCATCTGTCTGAACAATAAACTCATGTTCAAAATTTGGACAAGTCAAAATTGGTGCAGAAACTAAAACGTTTTTAATTTTTTGAAAAGCTTCATCGCAGTCACCATTCCAAGAAAATTTTGCTCCCTTACGCAACAAACTAGTAAAAGGTGAAATTAAATCAGAAAAACTAGGAACAAAACGTCGGTACCATGATAACATACCTATGATTCTACGTACTTCTGTGACTGTCCTCGGTGTTGGAATCCGTGTAATAGCTTCTATCTTAGCAGGATCTACAGAAATACCATGTCGATTAACCACAGAACCTAAATATCTTAATTCAGCACGGCAAAATTTACTTTTTTCCTTATTAAAAGTTAAACCAGCTTTATCTAACCTATCAAAAACAATCTGTAAAATTTCTATATGTTTGTCGAAGTCCGGAGAAACAACAATGATATCATCTAAGTAGCAAAAAACATATGGTTGTAAATCAGCACCTAAAACTGTATCGATAAGCCTTTGAAAAGTAGCTGGAGCATTATGCAAACCAAAAGGTAACCTACGAAATTGAAATAAACCACGCCCTGGAACTGTAAATGCTGTATACTGTTTACTATCTTCCTCCAGTTCAACCTGCCAATATGCACTTTGTAAATCTAACGAACTTAGGTAACGAGCACCTCCAAGTTTGTCCAGAATAGCTGAAATGTAAGGCAATGGATACGCGTCCTTCCTAGAAACAGCGTTCAGCTTTCTGAAATCTACTACAAATCTCTTCTCTCCTTCGTCCTTTGGTACTAGTAGCACTGGAGATGACCAAGCAGAAGTTGAAGGCTCGATAACACCAGTAGCTAACATCTTGTCTACCTCTTCATCGATAAGTTTTTGTTTAAAAGGAGAAACGGGATAATACCTTTGCTTAATAGGCTCACTATCTGTAGAAATTTTATGTTTATCCATGGACGTACATCCTAAACGATCCCCAATTTTATCAAAATAAGTTGAAACTACGTTCTTTAATTTTTCCAGCTGTTCATCGGTTAAGTCTGCATCACACTGCATCAAGGATATCTCAGAATTAACTAAAGGCTCTGATGAAAAATGCCACTCTCCTCTGCGCATGTCCGGTACAATACCTAACTTTATCCAAATATCAATACCTAAAATAAGCTCATGGCGCAACTCAGGTACTACATAAATATCGATCAATTTTACCACATCTCTAACCTTTACGGGTACACTTGCTATACCTATGCATTCACATGAACTATCATCAGCTATTGTACACAATGCTTTCTTATTGATATCCAATTTAACCCCTAAAGCTCTTAATTTATCCCAGCCTTTACCTCCTACAAAAGTTTTGTTTGCCCCTGAATCCAAAAGTCCGTAAAAATTTAACCCCAAAATGTTCACCATTAAATAAGGACATTCTTCAGGTCCTACGTGAGAAAAAACATAATCCAAAACAATTTTATCTTTAAAATCAAAATCTTTTATGGTCGAGTCTAAATTCGAAGCTAATCGCCGACCTAAGATTGGCTTCTCGAACCGTTTCCCTGATTAGATATATTACTATTATTACAAGTTGGACAAGTTTTCTTTGTTACATTTAATTTACCACAAGTAAAACATTTCTTAGTACGTGATGTGCAATTTTTCGCAAAATGATTTGGTTGGTTACATTTAAAACATACTTGAGTATCACTACTTTGATTTTCATTTTGAGAAGTATTAGAAAAATTTTGAGAATTTTGTGCCCTAAATCTATTTTGAGATTCCACTGTATTATTAAAATTAAAATGAGAGGGATTATTATAATTACGATTATTGTTCTGAAAATTATTCGATCTATTTTGATAAAAAATATCATTATGATTTCTATTAAATGTTTTAAAATTATTCTGTGAATTGTTATGGTAAGACGGATTATTCTGTGAACCATTGTTGTAAGCATTATTATTCTGTGAACTATTGTTATAAGCAGTATTATTTTGTGAATTAAAATGTACATATCTGTTTTGTTTATTATTTTGAAAATTTCTATTACCTGCAAAAGAATTTTGGCTCTGAGGCCTGTATTGTCGATTTGAAAAATTTTGAAAGTTTGGTCTCCCTGTATATTTTGTATTATTATTGAAATTTTTATTAGTATTACCAACATTCAAGTTACTACAATCCAAATTAGATTTTTGTGACACAGAACTAGTACTTGAACAATCAACTTCATTAATAGTATTTTTAGCAAAATCACGCTTTATTGGCTGATAATCTAGATCAGGTTCAAGAGAGACATTACCCTTCCTAGGCGGTTTAAATTCTTCGACACGCAATCTAGTTTCTTCTAACTTCCTACATAATTCGATCAATTCAAAAGGTGTATTAATTTCATGTAAACTTAACCGTTCCTGATAAAATGGTAACATGTTAGATCTTAAAACTTTTAAACGTAAAGAATCTGAAACTGCTGAAGGCATTCTATCAAATAATTGCGTCATAGCTGCTACGTAAACACCTATGGCTTCATCTGAACCTTGGGTACGATTCAAAATCTGTTTCCATAGTTTGTCTCCAAAATGCGCTGGTAAAAATTCATCTTTCATTAACTTAATCAAAGAATCCCAATCAGCTGCATATTTGCAAATTAAATGATAATAATTTAAAGCATGTGACTCAAATAAATCTGAAGCAGAATGAAATAATTCTGTCTTAGTTACACGTCTCGAAACACGAAGTTCGTCAACTTTTTGTAAAAATGCATTAAAACTTAGTCCTGAACTCCCTGAAAATTTAATACCCCATTTATAAACTGGTACACTTTTATAATTTGAACTACCTGCAGAGGTTTGCTGAAAATTATTAGAAGTATTAGTATGTGAAGGACTTTGTCCTGTATTTGCCATAGTTGAATTTGCTAACGTTTGATCAACCCCTGTATTATCCTCAAAATCTGGATCTAAAGGCGGTTCTGTATTTGTATTAGAAGAGAATAATTTAGCTTTTGACTCGTACTCAGTCACTAAAGTCGTTATTTGTTCCAATAATTCCGAACGTTTATTCTGAGTATCCCTATCCGCGTCTGAGATCCTTTTTATCCTACCTATAAGATGTGTGAATTTTGTTTCAATTTTTGATATCTGTTTAGAAGTCCCCGAAAATGTTGAAATTATTTCTCTTAATTCTACAAGCTTAGTAGTGCATTCTGAAATTTCTTTTTCATTATCTAGTTCCACAGAACTTTGTACTAGATCACCTGGCATTTCTAAACGTAATAGCGATCGTAAGCATTTCCTTAACGACTCAACTGTTCCCGAAGGATTAATACCCCTTATTCCTACTTCATACTCAAGCTCATCTTTAGCGAGTCTATCTATATTTAACTTATACATTTTGAAAAAAAATTTAAAATATTTCGGGCCAAATAAAATTCTTTAAAATAAATTTCACCAAAAAGTCAAGAAATTTACAATTATAATTTAATATTATTTATGATAAAATAAAATTTCAAAAAAAATTAAGCTCACCAAAACGTCAAGAAAAAATTTCCATGTAAAATTTTATCGTCACTAAGAATTTATTATAAGTGTTCCACAGAACTTTGTACTAGATCACCTGGCATTTCTAAACGTAATAGCGATCGTAAGCATTTCCTTAACGACTCAACTGTTCCCGAAGGATTAATACCCCTTATTCCTACTTCATACTCCAGCTCATCTTTAGCGAGTCTATCTATATTCAACTTATACATTTTGAAAAAAAATTTAAAATATTTCGGGCCAAATAAAATTCTTTAAAATAAATTTCACCAAAAAGTCAAGAAATTTACAATTATAATTTAATATTATTTATGATAAAATAAAATTTCAAAAAAAATTAAGCTCACCAAAACGTCAAGAAAAAATTTCCATGTAAAATTTTATCGTCACTAAGAATTTATTATAAGTGTTTACTATATCCATACACCAACAGTGTCCATCAAAAACAAACCTGGTGAATTTAAAGTTGCAATATCCAAAATCCAAAACAAAATAGTAAAAGCTAAACCTCATAAGTCTAGAAAATCACAAAAAAAATGTCACTGTACGATATTAGACAATATCTTAGTTAAAGTTGGGCGCCAGTGTTATGTTACGACTTTTGCAACCCCTTAAAGAACCGTTGGGTGCCAGTGTAACGTCTCGTAAAATGAGGTTAAACATGAATCGCCCTAAACCGTTATCCTACAGATAACACCTGTGACCCAGGTACGCCCTGAGAAGGTTATCTACCTACAACTCTTACCTAATCGACCAAATCAAGCTGCTTGTAGAACACCTCCATACGCTAGGTCTATCTCAGGTATAGGTTCTTTTAGTGACAGATGAGTGTTTAGCTTTTAAAGTCAAAATCGGTATTTTAGTCCAAATTTAGAGAGGCGCCACCATAGTTTTACTTTCTAAAATTAAGGCTCCAAATGGTGGTCCGTTTAGCCTTGAACGTTGAAACAAAACCAGGAAAAGAAAACTACTATGTCAAGTCCGGTATTAAAAATTACTAGGTAATAAAACAAGTTATTGTTTGAGGCCAATACATTTAATCTTTAAAGAGAAGTTTTAGGATATAAAGACGAGTCCTGTTTTCCTTTTTTTTTTTGTTAAATGTAAGCTCCTCTGAGACAAAACAATATGAGCTACTTAAGTTGTTTACAAAATTGAAGTAGGATTGATTCAAGTGTATTTGACGGCAGCCACTATATCCCCACACAATAAAATCAGCTGTGCCTTAGGGTATAGTGACCACGTGGTCAAAACCACTTGTATCAAAACGTTGACCGCCAGAAAGTAATATATATTTACAGGAAAATGTTACGGTAATGAAAAATTTACAGTTACTGGGAAAAAAAAATATACAAGGTTATTTCCAAAAAGGTCCAAATGGTTGTGGACACTAGCACGCTTGACGGTGACTATACCCCCTGCACGAAAAATCCAACTGTGCTTCTACAGGGTACAGTCACAAGTACCGACCCTGGGTCAGCTTAGCTACCCCAGCACCGATAGGTCCACTAGGCCAAAACGATGCTAGGATCCACCTCCCTCTAATACCCGACGAAAATAAATGCTACCCCTGTATTTACACTTAAAACTTAAGTCCAAGTAAAAATGTAGTTCCTTGACTACACGTATCGATTCTACTATTTGAATTTAGTTACATGAAAATTTTATAAAATACAAAAAATTAAATGTCCAGTTTGGACTACCGCGGCCTGGTAGTACGCACGGGTGTTGTCGACAATCCGCCCGCGTGTACAAGTTACTGGCACTTTACATTTGTTCGAAACGCACAAGAGAAAAAGGTTATTAAAAAGGTAGAACAAAAGGATTATATTATTATAGCAAATTAAGTGTCTGAAGGACTCCACCGGTAAAGTTCATAACATTGATTCCTCGGTAAGGCCTCCCAAAATAAAAGAACCTCGATGAGGTACAAACAATATTGCACCAGGTAAATAAAAGATAGGGAAAATTGCCCCTCGACAAGAATCAATGTTGGTAACTACACCGGTAAGTGAAATTCTAAAAGCTACACTTAGCTGTCTGCAACTATCGGAGTTGCCTCTCGGTGCGTTGAAACCATGGAGAAGGTTCTCAAGTTCCCTGCAGAACCCTGTTGTCCCGACGTGGATAGGATATAGAAGATTGTTCCAAAAACTGACAACTACAGAGTTCCAAGGTCATTCAAGGTCATGTCAAAACCTTCCAATGGAATTTTAGGTTCTAAAATACCAGCCCCCAATGTGTCCAAACCATAAACTCAGATACTTTAACCCAAACGTAAAACATCTGATCCAAAATTAGGTAGTTACAATTTAGTCCAAGCCAAAACTTTATCTAAACAAAAGGTTTAGGCCCTTGCAAAAAAACCTTAGTCCATCCTAAAAACCCTGCAAAGGAAATACCCTATATAAGTAAAATCCTTTCATACTAGAATTACTTAAATCAATTTTGAATTTACAAATTTACAACACTAAATCTGGTCTGTACAATTTCGCTTACCTTAAATTAATAAGGGTTTTCCGTCCCTGAAGAAAACACAATTGTATCGGCATCCTAGCCAGGGATTGTATACCATCCAAAGACCACTAATAATACAATCCGAAAAAGGGATGATTCCCAAAATTATATTTGACCATGTGGCATTTTCCAAAAGAAATTTATTTGGGTCTTATCCCATGTGCTTTTCCCTTGACGGTCACGAAGAAAAGAGGCACGTCATATCCCCCCAATCTCCAATCTACCAACCTACGGTTCCTTCGACAGCAGGACCAACCTTAACCTTCAAAAGAAACAAAATCCCTAACAATTTACGCCGATTCGAAAAGTCGCAGCAAAAAGGTTAACCCTTTTCCTCAGCAAAACTCGGTCGCCTGTGTCGTCAGAATACGACTACGGTTGGTTCTCGCCTAAAACTCGACAGGAGAAATGTCAGCGTCCTGACATTCCAACTGTCAAACAGCTGGCTTATAAATCACATAATAAATTGTTTTAAAAATAAACACTATCAAAGAAACCCCATTTATCCAATTATCAAGTCTCTACGACTAGCAATATATCAAGAAATTGTCATAAAAATATACTAGCCAAAACATGGAAAATAAACAGGAAAAATTCACTCGAACTCACATCGAGCCCTATATTTGTCGTTCACCCTTAACGAGGATTTACAGAAGGTATAAGGTATTATTTATTTAATTATTATTTAATTGCTTATTAAGGTCTCTAGAATTCCACACTAAAAATATTTACTTATAAGAATGAAGTCTAAAATTGGTACTTTATTATGAACTTATTTATTACATCGGGTTATGGTTTTCTACCCATAACACTACTACTGACTGACTTTTCTCTATGTTAAAAATATTTCCGTCACTATAATTGGACGTATCGAATTTATCCGGATTTTCTGCAATTATGCGATAAAAGTTTTCGGTGTAAACTTTTAATATTAGCGAATCAGTGTCGGTATACAGTAAAGAAGCATTTTTACCAAATTTTGCTTTAATGAATGAGTAGAAAAATTCATATATTACTGTTTTCGAGATGTCCAGTATGGAAAATCCGATATAAATTGGTTTATTATAAGTTACCTTTAATTGATCCATATGAATGGTAACGAATTCTTTATTAAAAATCGTTGAACTTTTAAAATTATGACGAGAAATTAATGCTCTTGCCGCAATTTTATTCCTGTCATTGGCCCATCGAGTAACTAGTTTTATATCATTACGATTCTCCAGATTTTCCATGGTCTTGCCAAAAACAGCATTAATGATTAATTTAAAAGTATCTTTACCAAACTTTGTTGTTGCCCTGTTGCGCAAATCTGTATTTAAGTCGATATATGTCTTTAACCACGGTGATTGATTAAATTTTAAAATTCTGGGTGTTGCATTACCATTAGGCCGTTATTGATTGCTTGATTTAATGTTCGGTAATGAACGATGTATTTCTTTTTATCGTTTAAATTTGGAATTAACTTTGATAATTTTGCCGATTCCGTAGGTGGTACTATATTTTCAACTAAAAAGGGTAAGTCGGAATGATCATCATATAGCGTTTTGGGATAATGATCGTCAACTTCCAAAACGTATTCCTCTGGGCCGTTATCGTCCACATCCATAATATTTAAATTTAAAATGTCACGCTCTGAAAACCATCTAAAGCCGCCAAATGGTAATGCCTGCGACATACTATGACCGTACAGATTTGTAGCATCAAGATAAACAATGAAAGATGATGGCTCGTTAGGATCGTAGTTTGGTATATATACGTTGTTGACAACGTGCGTCCTTTCCGAACACTGACTTATACCACCTCGAATACCTTTTTTTAAAAAAATGGACCGTGTCGATATTAGCCAAGAGCTCTAACTCTACCTTAGAAATGCGCAACATACAATCAAATGAAAAACTTGAAAGGGTGTAGTACTGTGCAGGATCCAATTTATACGTTTCTAAACAAGTATCGCGAAATTGTTCAAAAACATCTGTTAATAATAAAACATCAGATTTCAAATATAAATCCGAATAGTCTCCCAAATTCTTACAATTAAATGTGTTCCACACCTTTTTAGCTCTATCGTAATCTTCGTCGCTAATGTGCTCCTCTGAGTTGGATGATCCATTTTCTCCATTGAATCGACAAAACTGTAGGGAAAACACCTTTTTGCGCATTAAAGTAAATTGCTAATTTTTAGAAAAATATTTTAGTGTTTCACTAAAACTATTCAAAGCTAATCCGTTACCCAAATTTTCGAGCGAAGTTGATAGAAATTTAAAACTATCGATGAATCGCAATTTTAAATATTTTTTCTTTATTGCCCCACTTTTATTATCGACATAATCATGAACGTAAATGCTTTTCGTAAACGAAATGTACTTTAACTTGCTTTGAGCTAAAACATCAATCTTGTCTCCGTGACGACACAACTCTTTAATAAACATGTGACAATCGTACCCACTCAAGTTATGAAATATAATTGGGATAAAATTGGGGAACTTATAATTTAAATTGCAAATCGAATGAGCAGCACCAGATCTTTTTTCCCAGTTATGTGACAGTGGTCCTTTACTTTACAATTATTATTTTCAAAAGGTCGTTCACATATACCACATTTTGTGGCATTATTAAACTCCACTATTTGGTCAACCGTTAAAGTTTCCATTGCTTTTATGTCTTTCAAGTATGTATTGGAAAGAGATCTTAAACCACATTCAAGTCAAGAAACGAAAACCTGGGCTGCATCATTTCCCCGATAGAGCTCAAATTTAGAAATCGAATTGTCAAAGGAGCACTTTATTAAATGTGCAAAAGAATAGGGTTCATGTTTGAAGCTTTTTACTAAGTAAGAATTTGTTGGATTTGGTTCCACTATCTCCAATGGTTGAAGCACCGATTCAAAATCCGCATAATCAACAAACGGTACGCGCATTTGCTTTTCTACATTTGCAAATTTTAATATATTTTCTCCTACACTCTTTCCAAATTTGTCTATTTTTAAATTTACCGAGGGTGCCACTGAATATTTATGGTTACAATCAATTTCTGATGCATTATCAAAGATGATGGTGAGCTAAAATGTATCAAACAACCATCACAAAAATATATCTTTTCTCCACTTGATGTAACTTGACTAGCACATAATCGCGATAAATCTTTTATCCAACAGTAATGGCTTTTCGAACATTGGGTGTCACAAATATGGTCATCATCATCTCTAATACTACAATCCTTTGTTATTAATAACAAGTTTATATATCTGTTGAGTTTTTTACCCGAATACCTTAATGGACCGACAACTTCATACTGTAATTTATTATTTTCAAATATTTTCTGCAAACCGTAAATGTTAATGGAAATATTATTCATTTCCTCAAATTTTGATATATCACGCAATTTTACTGGAAAGTCCATACCTGTAAAATTCAATACTTTTGAATAGTGTGGATAAGATCGAATCTGTGACGCCATACTGGTAGCAGGAAACAAAGCAGACACGACTGCCCACGCAAAACAACACTCATCTTGGTTAATTACATTGATTATATGGCTTGTTTCCTTTCGATGAAAAGTGGCGACTTTATTTATGAAGAGCCACTAAAAGGTTTGTACTCGTTGATGTTAACTTCTAGGTACAGAATTTTTTCCAAAGCCCAACCTACAACAGCAAAAACAAACAATAAATATGTATATTGTTTTTAATTTTTAACTTGTAACTTACCCGAGTCTTTCTCCTGAAACTCACTCGACTAAGTCTTCATGGCTTCTACTAATGATTGGTATATTTCTTCCAAATGGGTTCCTGCAGTAACAATTTCATTGCATGTATTAAATGACTTGTCACTATATATATATGATCTTGTGTTGGTAAAATATATCGACCAACAACCACCATATTAACTTTCAAAGCACAACGCACTCTTACTAGGTCACTTACTGCATCCAACAATTTATCTTTAATTTCATCAAAAAATAATTAATAGTCAATATGTTCATTATCACTTGATATACGGTATGTGGAAATCCTATTTCTAAAAGCACTGGACACGAGGTCAACACCTGCTGATATTGGTGAACATGCATTACTTCTATGGTGTACTGTTCTTTGGTGAGCTGTCATTCGATTTGCTGGCATGGTTATATTGCAGCAAGTGCAAGTACGCACCTCAGATGTTGTTGCCCCATCATCAACTTTGTTCTTTTCCACCATGTATGTTTGCAAATCGTGCTACACACGATTCTCTTTTATGTCGTAACATATAACTCAGAGTAAATAATTTACCACAATCTTCACACACGTACGTCATGACTTTCAAATTAACTTTCTTGAACCGTTTTACTCAACACAATGTTCTATACTAAAATTTGATTCCCCTACCCTCACATATACCGAGCCACATCCGACGACCTCGAAAAAATACACCACAAAGGTAACCTTGAAATAAGCGTCGGCGTCGTCCACCTGGTCACCACCAAACAAAGAAACATCTGCTCGCGTTCAAGGCCAAGTTCTTGGCCTTGACCTTGGAATAACACCTGCGCATATCAAGGCCCAATAACAATAGCACAGCTGCGCGACCAAGGTCGACCCTACTGCGCATGCGGATAACTCGACAGGGTTAACTATTACTACTAACGTAAGTCATCATCGGATGTATGTACTTGCACTTCTCGATGTACTTGGGGTTTCACGGGGGTTCTAGCACTAGCTGATTCCGAAGGCACTGCTACCTCAACATTATCAGTTGATTCAGTTTTACCCTGAAGATTTTCACAACTCACTGTTATCTTGAGACTTTGTTTACTGCAAAAAAAAAATGAAAACGTTTAGAGTATTGATATTACATTATACAACTCTAATCAACAGGTAAGAAGCTAATATAATTTTCATTCATATTATGAAAGTTTTATTTTGAAGCATCTTTAAATTTAAATACCGTTTTTCTAGAGGTTCGAAGATAAACTACCTTTTAGCGTTAAATTCAAATATAGTTGGCCCGTTTTTCCTCTCCATGTTTGCGAAATGATAACTGCAAACCAGTGAGTGTTTTGATGGTTCTCTATCTTGTCTCCTAAAAAGTAAAGTTTATGAGTTATAAAATTCACTATTTACGTTGTAAGTATTAATACCTTATCAGAGTAATCCACCTTTTTCTTTCTATTGGGTCTGCAGAAAACACAAAGAACTTCTATACTTTCTGTTCACTGTACTGCTTACAGTCGGATGCAAAACACATAACCATGTTGGGAATATCTTTAAAGCTAGAAAAATTATAAAACATCACATAAAATACACTCCAAAATAAATTTTCTTATTAAAAATTATGCAGTATAAAAAACATTCAAAACAATAACATACCTAACCTAACAACACTTTAATCATTTTAAAATATCAGTTAAAACCTTACCTTTGAAGATCATCGTGGAAAATCCTTTAAAAATGCACACAGTTTATCGAAAAATAAACGTATCAACTCTTATTCAACAAGAATAAAAGGATAAACTAGCAATTAAAAAATCCTAATGGGCTTTTTACCTAGCGTATCGATTTGTTTGGAAAGGTTAGCTACTTATTGATATTTAAATTATGACCGGGTTTAGCCAAATATATAAACTAATATTTAAAGATTGTCTTGTTTATAAGCATAAACTTAGTGGAACACGATAAGCGTGTTTATCCACCAACATTAATTTAGTATTTATTGCTTAAAAATGACAACAAAAATTTGAAGCGGACGACAATTAAACCTAACCTCTGTTTTATTTCGGCCCGGTTATTTGATATTTATTTCTGTTTTTGGAATATGAAAGTATAACGAATATTAGACAAAAGAGCTGCTACGGCAATCGGCTTATCTTTTATGTTTCTAACATTATCAGTTTGCATTGATAGAAGACGTACTCGCATCAGAACAGAAGATTTGGTGTTAGCCCTATGAACAGAAAAAGAAGTACTGGAGGAACTTTTGCCACTCCCATTAAGGATATGTGTAATTTAGAATGGGTTGAAGACCAATTTTTTAAGTATACCCGAATGACTAAAGCACAGTTTTTGCATTTGCATCACTAGGTTTTTTCACATATTAAAAGATCTCGCAAAAAGGTTTACATATGAACAGAACAATGATTAATTATGACTTTACAGTAAGTGCCTACCTATTATATATTTTATTAAAAATGAATGATTAACGATTATTTTTTATTGTTAAAAATCTAAAAACAGGCAGAAAGCTTCTATTTACTATATTATTATTGACATTCAACAGCCGATTTTGTACCTGCGCTGTAAGCAATTTTCTTTAAACATAATACATAACAGGCGCGGCCCGTCAAAATTTAAAATGTATATCTCTGTTGCTACTTATGGGACCCATTTCAAGTTCCGGATTTTTAATAGTGACCCTACTAGGGATGTTTTGGTAAAGAAAAAAAATATTTTGTATTTTGCGAAAAAAAGTTGAATTTTTGAATTGACCCACCTGGGAAAAGAATTAACGCACTTAGGTATTCTATTTATTATTTTTTCTAAACAAATTTTACATTATTTTGTCGACAATTCTTAAATTTTAAGAGAAAAAAATGTGTTAGTAGAAAGTTATAGTCATTTAAATTTTTTTTAAATTATATTTTAGGTTTAAAAAAAATCAGATGACTATAACTTTCTACTAGCACATTTTTTTCTCTTAAAATTTAAGAATTGTCGACAAAATGATGCAAAATTTGTTTAGAAAAAATAATCAATAAAATACTTTAGATTTAGATGGGTCAATTCAAAAAGTCAGCTTTTTTTCGCAAAATCCAAAATATTTCTTTCTTTACCAAAACATTCCTAGTAGGCTCACTATGAACCCATTAACGCCCAGTGATACCGTTTGGTATCTCTAGATCAGCTGTTTCTAAAGCTCTCCCTGTTTTACGATAGGTGGTGGGAGACTTCTTTCGGTCGTTGTTTTAGCTTTGGGTAGGATCTTTAGTGAAATCAAACTGCTGTTGTGGAGTGTTGTCGATTATTACGCTTACAAGCACGTCCTTCTTTACCTTGCATTAGGCGCGTATGAGAAAACATGGACATCGCTTCAAGTAAGAATTTTTTTTTTATTATAGTATGCTTTTTGCTGAATACAAGTACTGGTATAGAATCACCATGAAGTGTGAAGATGTAGACAGTAAAGGTAGTTTGTAAAAGAATTAATCCAACTTTGCAATATGGCTGCCAAAAAGATGATACCGTATGGTATCACTGGGCGTTTCCACCACCACTTTATTGTTTTTATTGCAGGCGTGGATTTTCGTTTAGATATGGCATACGCAAACGACGATGTGGAAAATCAAATAGATGAAATATTTATTGAGCCCCCTGATGCAAATATAGACATCGATGAAGATTCTACTGACGACGATGATGGTGGTATGCTTCATAATCTAACCGGTCGGCAATTAGGTGCACCTGTGAAAATAAAATTAATAAATAATACACGTGTGGGCAGCAATTATGAAGACGTTTCTACAGATCAACCCAAGCAATCATCTTCAGTACCCCCAAATCAATTTGTAAAAGAACCATCTTCTGCTCCCTCTACATTAAAAACTATGAATCCTCCGGTGTCAGACAACAACAATTGGATCAATAATCGTCTTGCTAAAAAACCACGACTTGATAGAGAACCAGATACTGCATGGATTGATGGTAATATCGAGCCCGGATTACGTCCTTTGCCACTTGAAAACTACGGGTGCTTTGAAAAAATGTATTGCGTAGATATTTCCGAACTTTTTTTTGACAACGAAGTCATTTAATATTTGGTAGGTGAAATCCAAAAAGATGCTCAGGTTTGTAATCAACCTGACCCAAAAATTACTGCGTCTGAAATAAAATGCTTCCTGGCTATTTTAATTCTGAGTGGATATAATACTCTTCCTGCAAAAAGAATTTATTGGGATGAAAGGGATGATATTAAAAATATCCTTGTAAGTAACTCAATGAGACGAAACCACTTTTTACAAATACAAAGATTCATTCACTTTGCAGACAACACAATAACATGGACGCCACTGATAAAGTCTGGAAAATACGACCTCTCATGGACAAAATCAAAAAGTGTTTTTTACAAAACTTCATTCCAGTACAAAACTATGAATGAAGTCTACTGGTCAGGGGTACATATAAATATGCAAAAATTGAGAATCAATTCTCTAACCACCTGAAAATTCCTTACACAATAAGGATTTCCACAGGTGGTTCAGAATTGATTCTCAATTTTTGCATATTTATATGTAGGTACTCCTGACAAGTAGACTTCATTCATATTTTTAAAAATTTTACCTTACGGTAAACTCTACTCTGACTGCTTGAAACTGCTAATGGATGGCGCTGCCTGTGTCTCACTGCTTATGCAGTACGACATTGTAGCTTTAAGGGATTACTTTTTCGGAAGGTTGGTATGTTCGTCTATCCTGTATTGATGAGAACCAACGAGTTCGAATCCGGTCTGCAGGTGACGATATTCTAACTAAAGAAAAATCTTCCTTCTTCCTGGTAGTTTCTTGCATTCGAAACGTTAGTATTTTCTTATCTAACTGTGTCAGAAGAAAATACGGCAAATTTTGGTATGCAATTCAGCGCTCGGAGGGGCATATAGCCCGGAGAATAGCTGTTTTACCATTATTTGTTGAAATCCTTATTGTATAAGGAATTTTCAGGTGGTTGGAGAATTGATTCTCAATTTTTGCATGTTTATATGTACCCCTGACAAGTAGACTTCATTCATATTTTTAATAATTTCACCTTACGGCAAACTCTCCTCTGACTGCTTGAAACTGCTAATGGATGGCGCTGCCTGTGTCTCAATGCTTATGCAGTACGACATTGTAGCTTTAAGGAATTACTTTTTCGGAAGGTTGGTATGTTCGTCTATCCTGTACTGATGAGAACTAACGAGTTCGAAACCGGTCTGCAGGTGACGATATTCTAACTAAAGAAAAAGCTTCCTTCTTCCTGGTAGTTTCTTGCATTCGAAACGTTGGTATTTTCTTATCTAACTATGTTAGAAGAAAATACGGAAAATTTTGGTATGTAATTCAGCGCTCGGAGGGGCATATAGCCCGGAGAATAGCTGTTTTAACATTATTTGTTGAAATCCTTATTGTATAAGGAATTTTCAGGTGTTTAGAGAATTGATTCTCAATTTTTGCATATTTATATGTAGGTACTCCTGACAAGTAGACTTCATTCATATTTTTAAACATTTTACCTTACGGTAAACTCTACTCTGACTGCTTGAAACTGCTAATGGATGGCGCTGCCTGTGTCTCACTGCTTATGCAGTACGACATTGTAGCTGTAAGGGATTACTTTTTCGGAAGGTTGGTATGTTCGTCTATCCTGTACTGATGAGAACCAACGAGTTCGAAACCGGTCTGCAGGTGACGATATTCTAACTAAAGAAAAAGCTTCCTTCTTCCTGGTAGTTTCTTGCATTCGAAACGTTAGTATTTTCTTATCTAACTGTGTCAGAAGAAAATACGGCAAATTTTGGTATGCAATTCAGCGCTCGGAGGGGCATATAGCCCGGAGAATAGCTGTTTTACCATTATTTGTTGAAATCCTTATTGTATAAGGAATTTTCAGGTGGTTGGAGAATTGATTCTCAATTTTTGCATGTTTATATGTACCCCTGACAAGTAGACTTCATTCATATTTTTAATAATTTCACCTTACGGCAAACTCTCCTCTGACTGCTTGAAACTGCTAATGGATGGCGCTGCCTGTGTCTCAATGCTTATGCAGTACGACATTGTAGCTTTAAGGAATTACTTTTTCGGAAGGTTGGTATGTTCGTCTATCCTGTACTGATGAGAACTAACGAGTTCGAAACCGGTCTGCAGGTGACGATATTCTAACTAAAGAAAAAGCTTCCTTCTTCCTGGTAGTTTCTTGCATTCGAAACGTTGGTATTTTCTTATCTAACTATGTTAGAAGAAAATACGGAAAATTTTGGTATGTAATTCAGCGCTCGGAGGGGCATATAGCCCGGAGAATAGCTGTTTTAACATTATTTGTTGAAATCCTTATTGTATAAGGAATTTTCAGGTGTTTAGAGAATTGATTCTCAATTTTTGCATATTTATATGTAGGTACTCCTGACAAGTAGACTTCATTCATATTTTTAAACATTTTACCTTACGGTAAACTCTACTCTGACTGCTTGAAACTGCTAATGGATGGCGCTGCCTGTGTCTCACTGCTTATGCAGTACGACATTGTAGCTGTAAGGGATTACTTTTTCGGAAGGTTGGTATGTTCGTCTATCCTGTACTGATGAGAACCAACGAGTTCGAAACCGGTCTGCAGGTGACGATATTCTAACTAAAGAAAAAGCTTCCTTCTTCCTGGTAGTTTCTTGCATTCGAAACGTTAGTATTTTCTTATCTAACTGTGTTAGAAGAAAATACGGCAAATCTTGGTATGTAATTCAGCGCTCGGAGAGGCATATAGCCTGGAGAATAGCTGTTTTACCATTATTTGTTGAAATCCTTATTGTATAAGGAATTTTCAGGTGGTTAGAGAATTGATTCTCAACCAGTACAAAACCTTGACTTTGACGAAGCAATGATCAAATACTATGGTCGCCAAGGATGCAACAGTTCATCCGTGGCAAACCGGTACGGTTTGGATACAAGATGTGGTGCTTGAATTCAGCAGAAGGGTATTTGATTAATTTTGATTTATACCAAGGAAAAAATCCTCGTGGGAACGACAAATATGACGTTCTATTTAGCAAATGCGCATCACCACTGATAATAATGTGAGAAGAATTAAGTAAACCTAATTTACCTTACACTATACATGTTGATAACCTTTTCACAGGATTTAACTTATTTAGCTATAGGTACTATTCGAGAAAACCGCATACCCAAATCGTGTCCACTGGACGATAAGAAAAAATTTGCCAAAAATTAAAACATATTTTAGAAAGAATTACTGGAATTCTTCTTGTACGATGGCTCGATAATTCTGTTGTGACCATGGCTGCTACAAGTGTCCCCAGTTACTCCAGTGGGGACAGTAAAAAGATATTACCAAACAGAGAAAAAATATATAATGGTTAATCGTCCTTATTGTACGGCTCAATATATCTAACATGGGAGGAACTGAACTAATGGACGAATGTATTGCGAATTATAGAGTATCTGTACGCAGCAAACACTGGTACTGGTCACTTTTCACCTGGATTCTTGATGCAGCTATAAATAATGCGTGGTTCTTATACAAGAAGTATCACAGCAAAACTTCCAACTTAGAGTTCAGAAGAGAGTTAGCCCAGGTATACTTGGCTCGTTATGATGAACCGGCAAAGTCACCAGGCCCTGAAAAAACGTCAGTGTCCCGCAGAGTTCTGTTAGAGATTGGTTATGGTGGTATGCATCATTATGTTGCTCCATGCAATAGATGTCGTTGAGCCGGAACTGGCTGCAGAAATTTTGGTCGCACCATGTGTTCTAAATGTGGTGTTGGTCTATGTGTACCCTGTTTTGCTAACTACCATAGAATGTAGAATTTTTATTGTAGTAATTTAGCAAGTCAACATGTATTTTGTATATTAGTATTTTCTTGTACCTTATGCGCCCAGTGATACCAATTGGTAGCACCACATATTTTTTTATCTAACACATGTTTTATCATAATAGCTATTTATGCCATCAGTTACGAAATGCCTAATTTTGTGTAACGCGTGAGATTTTTGCGGAACGAACGAAGTGAGTTCCGCAAAAACTCACAAGTTACACAAAATTTCATTTCGTAACGTATTGCATACAAGATTTTTTCTAATTTTGAAGAAAGTAATAAAAAAATAAAGTTTAATATAATTGATAAAAATTTTAAAACATAAATCTAGTTTGTTGCTGTTACTTCATGTTAGTTGTCAGTTTGACATTTTGTAAAAAAGTCTAGTATGTCGTCGGGAATTAATTTAAATAATTGCAATAATTGTGTTATCAATATTTATAATAATTAATTAATTTATAATTTATGTTGTTATCGTGTATTAATAATAATTAATTAATTTATAATTTATGTTGTTATCGTGTATTATAACAGTTTAATAAATAGAATAATTCTTTTTGTCACTAATTTTGAAATACATTTTTCGTCACCAATTGCATAAAATTTTACTTTATGTAACTAGTTACAAAAAGTAAGACGTTTCATAACGTCAATCAGTTTTACAAAGTGTCACTTTAAATGTCAAAATTAGAAAAAGTAGTTTTTTGTAGTTAAGATAGGTTCTTATTAATTACGAAATATGAAAATAATGACAAACAGAACCAAAAATAATTCTGGGCGTTAATGGGTTAAAAACCTGCCCCCGGATCATGCCTCATAAAATTCTATTCTATGTGTCAAAGTCACATGACTACTCAAACAAAACAAACGATCCATCACATGACGATGATGTTATTAGTGTGAAAATCGCATAGAATCCTATGCATCGTGATCCAACACCTGAACTTGGCAAGGGTCCAATAAGTAGCAACAGAGATATACAACTTTAGAATTTCACGGGCCGCGCCTGATACATAATTCATAAAAAGTTAAAAGTTGGGAACTTTCAAGGTCGCTTATTATCAACTAAAGTTATGTCTTATGAATTAAGTAGTTGTATAAACCGAGTAATTCAAATACATGTTTTTAACTTTATGCTTATCTGCTAAATTAAGTTTATGAATTAAAATTATGCTTATGCAGTTGGCTAAACCCGGTCTTAGTTAAAAATAAGGCCTCTGACAAAAAGGATTGACTTCGCAGTGGCCTTTTTACTAATTTTTTGTGTTTCTTAGGAAATTGTTTAAATTTTCTTTACGCTTTTTTAAATTACGCTTAAAACAGAAAATAAATTCTCTTTAAAGATTTATATGTCTGGCAACGTTTCAACAAATTCAATCGTTCTTAGTTTTTCGCGCGCCATGTGTACGCTCAGCCAGGTGCGGCGACTATGGACGGGTTTTAGGGTATATTGAAAATTTTTAAAATGTCCGATTTAAGAAAAAAAGTACAGGGTATGTCTGTGGACTACCCCAGGAGTCACTCATTTCAATATATGCAGTGAATTTCATAACACCCTGTATAATGAGGCTACTTTACATAATATGTACACACTGAGAGAAATCCCCCAATACAACGGTTATCCTGACACGAGGTTATTTGTGGTTATACAATTTTCCATACCCATAAATACGCATCTCTATAAATTTACGATACTTTTGTATTGTGGCAAGAATATCAGTTATGCTGTACCAAGGAATATAACCGTTATACAACATCCCTTTTGTTGTTAAATACTTTGCTGCCGCTATATTCTTGTTTCATAGTGCTAATATAATTAGCTATATGCATGATCCATTTAGAGAGATTGTATAACCATTATACAAAAAATATATAATGGTAATATACCAGTTGTTTTGTCCCAAGAAGATCAAGTTATAATTTTGTTCAAGGTTTCCGTTTGCCAACCAATCAAAATGCATCGACATTGCAGCACGTCTAATTTCGGTGTTCGTGCATATGATTCGCGACTCGGTATATTTTCTCTATGCGACTCGGCCATTTGCATTTATGTATTAATAGCTAATGCATTATTTTGGCATTTTGCGACATTGCCGGTATTGTATGTGCAGTTTATTTGTTAGATCCGTATAGTTTTGCAATGATGGAGGATGGAGTTAGTTTTGACAAAGGAATAATTAGAAAGATTTAAGGGTAAGTAAGTTAATTTAAAGGAATCTACAGTATGTCCACGGATAGAGGTCACAAGAGGACAAATCGACCAAAAATTTCATTGTTCGAAAAAAAATCATTTTTGGTTAGCTTCTGCTTCTTAAAAAAATTCGGTCTGCGAAGAAAATGCTCGACATTTTTATACATGGTGCTCAAAAAATACAAAAATAATAAATTGTGTGAAGAGTAAACCACCTTTATTTTTCATGCTAGAGCAAAATGATAAAGACAAGAAATATTTCAAATTCCAGTCACAATTTATATTCAAAATATCAGCTGAATATTTTACTTTTTATTTTTGTTATAATTTTATCAAATATTACTGTACCTACGTTTTCTAGGTATTTTTTGCCTTATCCACCTCATCTCACTATCTTTTACGACAAATGTCAGAAAATTTAAAATTTTTGCAACAAAATTTTAAATATTCTGACATTCGTCGTCCACGGACAGAGGTCACAAGAGGACAAATCGACCAAAAATTTCATTGTTCAAAAAAAAAACATTTTGGTAAGCTTCTGCTTCTTAGAAAAATACGATTTACGAAGAAAGTTTCTTGACTTTTTTATACAGGGTGCTCAAAAAATACAAAAATAATAAATCATGTCAAAAGTAAACTATCTTTATTTCTCAATTAGTAAGTATAAGATTGATTAATTTTAATATACCTTTTACAATGAACAAAAATACTATTTATTCGAACACTCCTCCCCCGTATTCCACACATTTTTCAAACTGCCGCCTGATGTGATCATAACTTCTTCTTATTTCCTCAAGCGAAATCATTTGCACCGACTCTAAAATTCTCTGTTTTAAAATGTCGACATTATTTTCAATGGGTTGCTGAAACGTTAGTTGCTTTAAGCGGCCCCAGAGATACGCATCTGAAAGCGTGAGGTCGGGACTCCTTGGAGGCCACAAAACTGGACCGTTTCGGCCAATCCATCTATCTCCGAATTCATTGTTAAGCCACTCTGTCACTTCTTGTGCACAATGCGCCGGACAGCCGTCTTGCTGGAAGTACATTTGCCGTCGGTACTGTAATGGCAGCTGATCCAGCTTTTCTGATAGAAAAGTTTCTAAAATTTCCATATACGTATTTCGATTGCACGTGTTCTCAAAAAAATATGGCCCAATTATTCCATCATAAAAAATGCCACACCACACATTTACTTTTTTAAAGTATTGGCTTCGTGCTGGAATCCTAAAATTTGGATTTACTTCGCTCCAGTATCGTACATGTTGTGAAGCGACCGTACCATTTGTAGAGAAAGTCGATTCGTCGGAAAATAAAATAAGTTTATGAAAGTGGTTATTTTCATTTAAAATTTTGTCCCCAACCCATAAACAAAAATCCAGTCGTTTTGCTGGATCTCCCTCTTCTAAAGCTTGATTAAAATGTGGCTTGAAGGGTTTAATTTGTTTGTCTTCTAAGATTTTTTGAATTTGACTTTTTTGGACAACCTGCAAATTTTGAGCTCGTTTTCTCAATGACAATATGGGCATTTCAACGACAGACTGCATAACCAAAACGGTAACCGCACCAAAACGGTAACCGCACCAAAACGGTAACCGCATCGTTTTCATCAAATAATTTCTTCGTTTTTTTTTTAAATTCTGCACCGACCCAGTGTTTCTAAATTTCTTTATCAATCGCCGAATTCCATTTGTTGAAACATACACTCCCGGAAACTTTTCAAAAAATTGTTCTTGCAGATAAGTATAAGATTTTTCACCGGTTCCATAACATTGAACCAAAAAAATTTTTTGTTCGACTGTTAGCATCTCAAAATTTTTAAATTTCTGACATTTGTCATAAAAGATAGTGAGATGAGATGAAAAAGGTAAAATTACCTAGAAAACGTAGGTCCTACAGTAATAATATCTTTTGGTAAAATTATAACACAAAAATAAAAAATTTATTTTGAGCTGATATTTTGAATTTAAATTTGGACTGCAATTTGAAATATTTTTTGTCTTTATCATTTTGCTCTAAAATGAAAAATAAAGGTGGTTTACTCTTCATATAATTTATTATTTTTGTGCTTTTTGAGCACCCTGTATAAAAAAATCAAAAGCTTTCTTCGTAAATCGTATTTTTCTGAGAAGCAGAAGCTTACCAAAAATGATTTTTTTTCGAACAATGAAATTTTTGGTCCATTTGTCCTCTTGTGACCTCTATCCGTGGACATACTGTATATATTATCTAAGTATTTTTTTGCTTTACTAGCTTCACCTTCCCACACACGAATCGTGAACATGGCGGCTTTTCTTATGAAGTTTGTCGTTTACAAGTGTGATGTATAGTTTTGGTTCTACACTAACGCAATGCGTAATTTCCTTCAAAAATAATATTTAACAAAATAGGGCAGTTTTTTTGTAATAATATATAGGTAGTGAAAAAATAAAGGATTATTTTATTTTCTTGCAATTTTTAATATCATTTTACCAGTTGAAAATAGGTACTATTTTTCCTGGCGTAGGATGTTCTTTTCTTTAGGCTTTTATTGTGATTTTAGTTTGTATTACCTTTTTTTAACTGTATTGAAATGTAGCGAGAGTGATATTAAGCTAATAATAATAGATATTATGCTTTGATCAGTGTCAAAAGGTTGAGAAGCGGATTAATAAATTATCCTAACCTCTCTTTTGTTTACTTTTTGGTTACTTTTAGTTACTAAAAAGTACAAAAGTTAGATTTTCCTCACTTTTTTCATACTTACGAGATGTGTACTTTATTACCAACAATTTTTTGTCCAGTAACTAGTAAAATGTACTTCTTAGGTTGAAAGTGACATTGATGTCAAACATAGTGACAAGGATGATTT
Source organism: Philopedon plagiatum (assembly GCA_963971165.1). Taxonomy (NCBI): domain Eukaryota; kingdom Metazoa; phylum Arthropoda; class Insecta; order Coleoptera; family Curculionidae; genus Philopedon; species Philopedon plagiatum. Next base: position 53,912,129 of record OZ020190.1, read on the forward strand.
AATTTACACCAAACTGCCTGAACTAGCTAATGCCATCCTAGTAGCAGAGGCCAAAGCACAAAAGATATGTCTTGTTCCAGAAGAAAACATTGGTAAGCATACAATTTTGTATTTTTGTTTGTATACTTACGAGATGTGTACTTTATTACCAAACATTTTTGGCCAGTAACTAGTAAAATGTACTCCTTAGGTTGAAAGTGACGTCGATGACAAACATAGTGACAAGGATGATTTAACTTATACCAAACTGTCTGAACTAGCTAATGCCATCCTAGCAACAGGAACCAAAGCATGAAATATATGTGTGCTTCCAGAAAAAAACATTGGTAAGCATACAATTTTGTGTGTATACTGTATACTTATGAGATGTTTACTTTATTACCAAAAATTGTTTGTCCAGTAACTAGTAAAATGCACTCCTTAGGTTGAAAGTGACGTCGATGTCAAATATAGTGACAAGGGTGATTTAACTTACACCAAGCTGCCCGAACTAGCTAATGCCATCCTAGCAGCAGGGGCCAAAGCATGAAAGATATATGTGCTTCCAGAAAAAAAATTGGTAAGCATACAATTTTGTGTGGATACTGTATACTTATGAGATGTGTACTTTATTACCAAAAATTGTTTGTCCAGTAACTAGTAAAAGCACTCCTTAGGTTGAAAGTGACGTCGATGTCAAATATAGTGACAAGGATGATTTAACTTACACCAAACTGCCCGAACTAGCTAATGCCATCCTAGCAGCAAGGGCCAAAGCATGAAAGATATGTGGTTCCAGAACAAAACGTTAGTAGGTAAGAATAAAATTTTGTATTTTTGAAAGGGTGATTGATGGGGAAAATTTATTATTTTGATTTAAAAATAAAATAACTTTATGGAAAAATTTAATGGGATAACGTAAGAAACAACGGAAAAATTTTGATACAAGGCGAGGTTTTTGTTAAAGAAATAAAAAAATAACTGCTCCCGCAGATATCAACTAGTCGGAACCAATGAAACTACTGTAAATCGGTCAACAAACCATCACGTTTTTTATCAATATGGTCCGCAAATTCAAGATACAGGTAAAAAACAAGGGGTTTTATTATTGTTAAAGGACAACAAAAGTGTTTTGTTGATGAAGAGCAATATAAAAATCACCAATAACTCAACAAACTTTAACAGTATTCATGAGCGCCCATAGAGAGGGGCAAGGGGGGCAGTTGCCCCCCTGGGGTCGGGTTCCACGGTGCTTTTTAAGAACTGCGCAACTTCGTGACTTTGTAACAGACGGTTTTTTTGCTGGTTGCCACCCCCCCCCCCCTGAAATTTACTCTATGGGCGCCCATAACAATATTGTTAATAAGATGAATTTATAAATGTATATTTTTTGTTCATTGTAGGTATTTGTTTTATTTTTCAGGTCCTCTCTTAAAAGCACTGTTAACTCTGCCATAACTTTTACAATATGTTGAAGATATTTTTGAACTAAGGCGAGAATTAAACGTTCCCAAACACGTTTCGCAAACGTCGGGAATATATCGCTATCTTCAATTTTTTAGTTTTACGTAAAACAAAACTGAACATTTTACGTTACAATTAGTTATGACAGTTCCGAATTAATTTTACTTATAAATAAATTTGACGTTTATAGAAATTGGTGTTTTATTTATTAGAAACGGACTGAAATCTCATCACTTGTCATTAAATTACACATTGCAGTAATAATTATTTTACATACATTTTTCTAATGGATATATTTTAGTTATATGACAATTTTATAATATATAATTTTTAGTATGTTAAGTAGCTCTCTCTGTATTTTCAAACTACTATATAGATGCTTTATCATTAATAAAGTTGTTCAGCTCTTATATGTAACAAACATTTATTCATGATCAAGCACCTATATAATAATTTGAAAATACAGAGCTGATATTTAACGCATTAAAAATTATATAATTATTGTCATACAACTAGAATATTACCATTAGAAAAATTCATATAACTTGTTATATAACTGATATATAATGATATTTTAATGGTATATAATTAACCATATAGCGGTTGCATAATGAAAACTTGCTTTAGTAACATTTCATATAATCTGTATATAATGATGTTTTAATTGTATATAGTTAATCATATAGTAGATATACAACTAAAGCTCGCTCTAAAAGAATTTAATATAACTGGTTATATAACCGGTATAAAATAATACTTAGTGGTAATGGTAAATTTGCTAAGTTTTTAGAAAAACGCGTTGTATAACCGTAACAAACGGTTTATTTGTCACAAATAGTATATAACTTTTGCATAACCATTATGTAATTTTCTATAATGGTTAATATACTTTTCCCTCAGTGCATAAATACAAATTGTTATCAAAAATATTTTTGCATATTTATTTCACCAACTGCAAATTTCACCTTAAGCATTACATGAAACGTCTAAAATAGTAAACCACTTGATATAACATGATTTCACTTAGGGCCAGAAACAGTTTAGCATTACATAAGTTCTACTAAGTCGTATGTTGTTGAAAACTGTTTTAAACTTATTCTTTATCTTTTTTTAGGCATTTACAAATCCACTTCAAGCATTTTTTAACTGCCTTGTTTACCGGAGATGGACTGTTGGTTCGGAAAAAGTTGTCTTGCCATGGAGACAGTACGAAAAATCGGAATTAAAGTTAACAAGATCCATAAGTACTGACTCCTCAAGGAATACGATAAGGGAAGAAATATATCCTTTACTCCAAAGCGCACCTTCTAGGAGTATAAATGGTTATCGAAGTTTACCTTAGTGAATTTTCAACTCATTAAACCAAGGTTAATATGTATTTGTAAATACATAAAATACATAGGTACCTTAAACACTACAAGAATTCGTATTTGTAGTGTATAAAACAAAAATACACAAAAACATGTATCTATTTTTTTTTAGTTATTTAGTTTATGTAGCGTTTTTTATTATCACATCTCGTATGGTGTTACTGGTATATAAAATGTTCATATGTAGTCAAAAAAATACAGGGTGTTATGAAATTCACTACATACAGCGTGTCTTCGGAAGTTCTTACCATTTGGAAAAAATTTTTATTATTGATTTTACGAAAAAAAGTGCCTCTTCATAAAAAGTTCTGCATCGTGAGAAAATAGCATTTCCATCCAAAAATTTGATCTAGTACATACAGGGTGGCTCAAAAATGTAAAAGTCCTAATACACGTGAAGCTAAAGACATAAAACCGTTATTTAAAGGTAAACTGCCATTGAAAATGTGCTAGAATTAACTTTTTTATATTAGTAAATTAGGTTTGGAACACACAGGAGGTCCCAAAAATAAAATTAGTTTTTTTTGTCGCCTTTACAAAAAAAGTATATCTTCATAAAAAGTTCTATATTGTGAAAAAAGAGCATGGTTATTCAAAACTTTTATATAGGACATACAGGTGGCAAAATAATTTAAATTTAAATTGTGACTTTCAGCTGTTTAAGTCGTTTTGTCCTACATGAAGTTTATAAATAACCATGCTCTTTTTTACTAGGTAGAACTTTTTATGAGGATATACTTTTTTTGTAAAGTTGATAATAATTTTATTTTTGGGACTCCTCTATGTTCCTAACCTAATTCACTAACATACAAAAAGTTAACTCTAGTACAGTTACAGTGGCAGTTTGCCTTTAAACAACGATTTTGTGTCTTTTTAGCTTCACGTGGATTGGGACTTTTACATTTTTGAGCCACCCTGTATGTCCAAGAACAAATTTTGGAATGACGATGCTATTTTCTCATGATGCAGAACTTTTTATAAAGAGGCACTTTTTTTCATAAAATCAATAATAAAATTTTGCCATATGGTAAGAACTTCCGAAGACACGCTGTATATTGAAACCAGTAAATCCTGACTTCAATTCAGATTGGGGAAAAAGAGTCATAAATGGCGCTTCGCTATAATAAGCCAGGTATCACCCCTCAAAAAAATGTGTTGAATCACTGCACGCCACTGGTAATAAAACACATGGCCATATAAAGAACAGTGAGCTAGGTTGCTGTGTTGCCAGGTCTTTTAACAATATTTCGGGTCTTGAGCAATATACGACACCTCGAATTTTCAAAAAATACAAAGTTTAATGGCTTGTCAGACCTCCGGTCGAAACGATATAACGAATCGTTTGTGCACTTTATTAACACCGATGAAATGTAAACAAAATTTATTTCCGTCTTTTCAATATATTTTTGGGAAAAAGACTTTATATTGTTTGATAGTAATCTGTTGAGAGACTGTGAGGTAAATAGTTTGTATGTTAAACGTTATTAAGCCCCATGGGCAAATAAAAATAGTTAAGTGAAGTTTTACAACCTATCAACAAAATTTTTTTGGTAAAATATGGTTCATCCAACAATTTTTTTGCTTTAATGTGTTTCTTTTGAGGAAAGCTTTTTAAAAAATCCGAAAATGTTATGAAATTCGTCGTATATTGCTCTAGAACCCAATATTTCTATGTAACAAGTTTGAAGAAATAATATTTTTATTACATTACCTTTAAATAAAGAAATCCTAGTAACTCTCCTAAAATTCTCAATTTCAAAAAGTTGAAATACTACCTATAACACAAATTTAATAAAACACTCTAGAGAACAGCTGTTTAAACCAACAAATATAAATACCTTAACTTCAACTAACTACCAAGGAATTAGTGTTTTTAAAATATGCAACCGCCAACGATATTTTGTTAATATTAAATGGCTTTAACTTTCGTTAATATTTTTTAACAGCTTTAACTTTTTCACAACACAAGAATAATGTACACGGTATTATTAAATTCGTTAAAATGCATCTTTGGTTTGGATTAAACAGCAGCAGCTGACGTACGATTTCGGCCGGCCCACGGCATTTACCAATCAGGTAGGCGCTTACTCTGCGGAATGGGGTCAACAAACCTTCAGCGTGGCTTCGGCGGCTACATAATATCTCACCGTCGAAAGATATCTAATATTATGTATTTAAATAGAATATTTTTTTACCAAATTTCCTTCTGTAATAAAAGAATTTGGTTAAAATTTTATAATACAGTTGTGTTCAACTAGTGTGATAGTAAATTATGTGAAACCATATTTGCGACTACCGTCTGTAAATGTGTTAAAATTAGTGGGATACGTTTTAATTTCTACACTTTAAGCCAGTAGGAATAATTCTCATCTCATTATTATCGTAACAGGTAAGTCATAAGTGTTTGTGTTACCGTATAACATTAACTATTTTATTCTGCTTACAATATCAACCTAATTTCACGAGTGCGTATTTTCCGGTATTCATTAAATTGCTGTTAAATTAAAATAGACATTTTTGGTAAAATTTATCTGTGGAATTAAAAATTGGATTATTTTCGGTTTTCACTAAAGCTGATAACAAAATGAGATTTCACGATAATATTTAAGTTTGACAACGCCCTGGCTGGATCATTTGTTTTTCTTCATAATATTAGAAGGTATGACGTCAGACTCTTTAGAAGCGTCGGTTACGGGGGTGGTTTACGGGGGTGGTTTAGGGTAAAAAAAGTGCGATTTGAGGGAAAAAAGTATTGGGTATGTCCGTAGACTACCACAGGAGTCACCAATTCAAATATATGTAGTGAATTTCATAACACCCTGTATATTGGCTACTACGAGTATATGTATCGAACGTTAAAGTTCAAATTACAATTTAAGAAATGGACGGACAGTCTCTTAAATTCAGTATTTATTTTCATTTTAAACCAAAATAAAAAATGGTCTGAATGGAAGAGTTTGTAAAATGTCATTATCATGCTTCTTTTGAAAGTCTGTCGCCGAAGTTTAAAGTTGCTTTTTGCGAGTTTTAGACAGGCCGTTGGTTATTTTCGTAAAAGATACGTATTTATTTTAGATTCATACTTAATGATTTAAATATGTTGTTGCTTGGGTTTGCTTGGGTTGGATATTTTCGTAAAAGATACCTATTTATTTTAGATTCATACCCAATGGTTTAATTATGTTGTTGCGGAATTCGCGGAAGTTTTATAGACTTTTTAGCTTTAGTTTATGTTCGTTTATTTTCAGATTTTAGGTTTATTTTCTATTAATTTCTAATTTAATACCCTCGTTAATTTTCACATGTTACGCCTATGACAGAAGGCCTGGATCTTTGCAGAATATTCAATTCCATTATTCTCTGCATGGAATGCCTATGATAGAAAGTCTAAAGTTTACCACAGTCTTCTATTTTTTTCTTTTAATTCGTCTTGTATCCTTCTAGAATGATTTAGAATTATCCGGGACCAGCAAAATGGTTTTTAAAAGATCCACACCGACTTTCGTTGTTGATTTTTCTACTCAGTCTTAGAAACGTGTTGTCTTGTCAGTAAAGATATTATTGTAACATAAAAGTTAGAAAACTGATTTTCAGATTTTGGCCGTCCGGATCAAAGGGTCCCTTGCACAGATAGGCTTATTAAAAACTTTGATCAAAATGAAGTACAAAAAAATGTTTTCGTATTTTATTGGATGAGGGAAAAATCAAATTAAATTTTGGCCTGTTTCGTCACATAGGCGAGGGATCAGATTTACCTGTATTTTGATTTGTCAGATATTTACAGTGCTGCCAACTCATTCGTTGTCTGACACGATCATTCTACAAGTCAAAATTGAATTGCTGTGCTGCAGTGAAATAACAAATAACCTAACCTAAAAGGAATATTGTTTTTGTTGTAAACAACGAAGAGAAAATAAATAAAGTTGATCTGTTCATAAGTTTTGTGACTTGTATTGCCTTAATAATGGAATATCAGAGGTATACTAGTGTTCGAAATACTTTAAGCACCATTAGATTAAATTTGCTTTAGTTACAAAATAAAACAGTGAAATCCTGTTTGCTTTTGTGGCGTTTACAGTTAAATTAATCTTTTTAAACAACCTTTAGAAGCCCAAAGCTTAAAATGTTACACTTTCGTCGAACGGGGTATGTTTTGTAGCTAGGAAAAAAGTATGCTTTAAACTTGATTCTTATGATTTTTAGATGACAATAAAAAAATAAAGCTGTATTTTTGTTTATTTTATACACATCAAAACTAAAACCCATCGTATTAAATACTAATGTAATAAAAATCTGAGAACATGTACTTAAAACACCATCAACAAGATGTTGTGCCTCCAGAGGTTGATAAGATTTTATTCCTTTATTTTACAGTTAAAATAACTTTTATCTCATAATTATGGTGTCCAAATACTTTTGTATGTTAGTATAGGTTTATACAGGGTCTAAGGGGTCTACTAGGTGATTCTAAAGCTAATTTTAGTAAAAAGTTCATATAAACATAGGGTAAGGAACTCTTAGTTTTCAAGTGTTAAACTGTTTTTCTTGCTATGTATTGGCCCTTTTTGAACATTCTAAACTTTTTTTATAATACCACTGATAACTTCTAACTGAAAGTTTTTTGCCTCTTGTATTTCTTTTGCAACGTTGCACTGGTTCTAAAGAATTAAGCAGCATATCCATTCTTGTGTATTCTATTTTTAAGATAAACATGGAGACTTTGCTAAATATATCTTAAACATTACAATATATGGAAACACTGCAAAATATAAAAAAGTTGTTAAATAAGTTTAAAAAATAAGTGAGTTATCCATGTCCAAAAAATAGTTTAGGTTGGTTAAAAAATAAAAGAACCACCTAACTTTATCACTCTATGCCCTGTATCTTTGCAGTAAAGCATTTTAGGACTTATGTTTATGTGAATTTTTTGCATAGAGTTAGCCTTAGATTAACTTCCTTATGGTTTCTATTCTTAAAAAAATTAGATTATGAAATCAATAAATTTACTACTGTACATGTATTTTTATCAAACTTTTACTTTACTACAAAAATTTCAATAAAATGATTAGCTTAAAACTATAATGGCTAGTGAGTTCCATTGATTAGGACGCACTTGGTGGTTGGTGGTGGTTGATATCATATCACGTCTCCGGGTAACCTGAGAAGAAAAAAAAGTTAATTTGATACGAATGTGGTCATTTTTACTTTAACTGCTGTTTGGGAAAGTTTAAAAAGAAAAAGTGATAAGCACTTCCATTGAATTATGTGCTTTTTTTCCTTTACGCTAGTATTAAAGAAATATTTTGTGTGGTTTCAAAATAATCCAAAAATACAAAGTCAATATAAAAATATTGCATTTTAATCTACCTTGAGAATGGCCAAAAACCTTGAAATGGAAAAACAAAATGAAAAAAGAGTTATGTAAATTAAATACAGATCCACATATAAGATTAATGTCCTAAGATAAGACTTCTATTCGTGCCTAAACAGCTTCCTATGGAATATAAATTTTTTAGGGATTACCAACTTTAAACGGTAATGAATAATTTTGTTTTTCGTACTTACCGTTTTAACTTCACTTTTCGTATACCAGCAAGATAGTCTGCATTAGAATTTCAATATTTGTACACCATACTGAGTGTCCACAATAATTTTGGGCAAATTACCAGAATCAGTATTTTCAGACTCTTGATTTACTTTCCCACTAAACTAGACAACTTCAAAAACTTTGATAAAATTAATGTTATATCCATAGACAGAACTTTATGATTATCTAGGTAATGAATAAGAGACGAAGATACCACAAACAAAATTAATTTAGGTTACGATTATGACGAAACACTCACACCGCACTAATGCACTAATGGTTTGTTCGGCTGTTCGTAGCACCTCTGTTAATATACTTTAGGAGTTACGGGAATGCTCTTGGTCCAACGCTGATAACTGTGTGATGTTATCCTTTTCTAATGACTTGTATTGCATATGCCTGCCGTAAATCTTCGGAAATTTTTATCGGTTTTTGAAAACCGATAAAATACCTTAGTAAACCCTGATATTGACTTTGTATTTTGTGCAGCTGATGACAACAGCGGAAATCAATATACTATTTCATTGGTGCAAAATGTGGCGGTTTTTTTAATTCCTTAGCCTTTTTCTTGTTGAATATATTTCGGTGGAAGTGATTTTACAATATCCGATTTCGTTTTTATAAATTTCATCCCGACCACTACCATTCTGATTTTAAATAATATTTAAATTCGATTGAGTGCAACAGACCCATTGGGTCAGATGTGGATTTTCAAAAGAACCCAGAAATGCAGTAAAGAATAATGTATGACACACAATAAGTCAAAAAGAAGAACAATTAAAAGGTATTGTGAGCCCGTTAATTATTATGGAGATAAGTTTCAAACAAGAACTTAAGAATAGCCAACAAGAACGAAAGGATAGCCAAGAAAGCATAAAACAAGAACTCAAGGATAGCCTAAAACAACAACTTAAGAATTGTAAGGTAATATCAATAATAATAAAGTAATGGCTTATTTATCTTAAAGTTAACCAAACGATAATTATAAAGTTAACCAAATGAAGTTATCTTAAGGTTAATGATAAGATGTCCTGTCACATGGAGCAAGAGTTGCACTGTTTTACGGTCCAAGTGGTGTAGTCTCTGCCTTTTGGGCGAACGACGGCTAGCTTCTTCGGAGTGGAGTGGGTAACCTCAAAACAAAAATAAAAGCGTCACCTGTTTTTACCCTCTGTATGGCAGAGACTGTTATATAAAAATAAAAACAGGAAACTACAAGTTTGGGCCAATAATACAGCTTGCTCTGGAAGATTGTGAATTTAATATTTAAACAAGGATCACCAGATTAATATCATTAACTTTTTTACCATGTGCTATTATACAATTATCGATAGTTTTAAACAATTATTAAATAAACTGCCAACAATCAAACACTTTAATATGGCTTGTTCTCGAGCAAATTGCCCATCCCTACACTGAGAAAAACCGCCAAACTGTGTTGCTAACATATTTCTAATTATTGTCATAAGTATTTTTTTTATTTAGGGCTAGAAAATCTTTTATTTACCGTAAATAATAGCTTGTTGCTAATAATTATAACTAACCGTTATAAAGTCGTTTACTTAGTGTAAGTGATGGACTTCTTGCCATTATTGCCTTAGTGTTACTAAAAAATAATAATAATCGTTAATAATTAATCGGACTACTTGTGGTAATTCTCCCCTACAATTACCATGTCATCTCTGAACTCTTCGGCTCGCTTCGTGCAACTCCGGCGAGTTAGGTGAGCATTCGGTATACGTTCACGTCCGACTTGTGTTTCATTTTGATCTGAAGCTGTGTAGTGCCAATAGGTTATGGATTAACAAGATTTTAACAGGTAACAACGCAGAATGAATGGCCTATCGGAAGTTATTAACGGAATGGAGCTTGAACCAGATTATCCGAAACTTCCTCGGTAAGTAGTTATTAAAGCAAGTAAATGTTACAATATTTAATGATCTAATTACCCAAATCTCTTTGTGTATCTCGTATTCATATATCAACATACCGACATCGGCTTTAGTAAATTAAAATTGGCATTTTTTTACGTAAACGAACATTTTAATGATTAGTCCAGTCGAAAGCAAAAATTTGGACTTTTGGTCAGTTGTGACGGGTCAATTCTGCCACAGTGTCAGGGTTTGTTTTACTAATTAATCTTATTCACGATCGCCTATTTAGGGTTTATTTTATAATTCACCTTCATCGAACAGTTGTATCTTCGTTCTTACGCTGACTAAGTTTGACTTGCCATGTTCCCCAGGCTGGTTTCTGAAGTTTCAGTTTTAGTTTGATTTAACGTCGTTCTTTTGTGTGGACCCTGAATTTCGTTTTCTTCGCCTTGCTTAAAGTCCTTCCTGTGTAAAGACGGTTGCTTTTAGTCTATTTATGCTAACATATTTTTAGCGGGTAAGTTTTAATGGGCTACTTACCTTTTTCCCTTCCTGGAAATCTATTGTTTACATTTTCTTGCAACATTGGAGCGCCCGTGATTTGTATGGTTTTTGGTCACGTTGCCTTCACTGTCCTGGATTAATGGATTTACCATTATCTATTATTTAAACGGCATTTGTTTTCCAAAATCTTGTTTTTGAATTTTATAATCAATTCAATAAATTTTCATGTTGAAGGTCAGTTTCTTTAACTGACGTAGGGCGGGACTGAATCGAGTTCGGACCCCGGAATCGATTCGCACTAGAGATGTTTTATCGGTACTGAGAACCAACTGCTTGGCGTATGCACGAGCGGTCCCAAAGCGCGTTCGGGAGCCGTCAATTTATGAACACAGCTGCCGCGGTAGCGGTTTCGAGTGGGTGAAGGTTGAAATTTAGTAATTCTTGTCGGTATGCCGTGGCGCCATCTTTTGACTCTAGTAATTACTGTTATGGTTCCTCGCTGAGCGTACTGTTTTTTTCCCCGGAACTTTTCTGTGCTACCTCTTTGGCGCTTGCGCAGATATCAAGGGGAGTGCCATTTTGTTCAGTCGAGAAGAAGGTCTGGTATTTCAATTTTGGCTTTCGACGAAGTCATTGCGGTGTCGGGTTTTGGCCATTTTAGAGCCCAAGTATTTTTGGATTAATTCCGAAACCGCGATTAAATTCTTTTGGTGAATTTTTGCCTGCTAGATGCAAGGTTTTGTTTGCGACTTCGGTCGATATCATCGTAATAGGTGAGCCTGATTTTTTTTATATGCATAATTTTTATCCTTATTTTTTTTTAATCTATAGGTAGACACCACGTGCATGGTAAAATCTTCATGTCTAAGGGTTTCTTTCTTTTATTTCTCCCAAGCCATCAACATCGGCATGACGATTGAATGATCCTGGCCCAAACCACTGATAGCTGCCCCTTTTGCTGAAATTTGTCCCTTGAAGTTAGAATATCGAGCCCTCCTTTGAAGAGGTAAGTGACCTTGAAGTCTTTTTTGCCTCGTGTTTTCTCAGATACATATTATTCGCCTATTTTATGTCCTTAAATATAGGTAGAACCTTTTTATACCAGCTTACGAGCCAGTCGTAACGACAAGGCTTGGATTTTATTCGACTTTAAGTAGATTAAGTGCCTCGGTTAGTAACCGTAGATTGTTTTTATTAAATTTTTTTTTATTGACTTTGTACTATCGCGGAGCACGTGCAGAGGATACTGAACTATCTGTAATCTTAATTTCAAATCGTAATTTATTGTTGAATAAAAGAGTTTTTCTACGAATGTCAATAAAAACCTTTATTGTATGTTCAATAGTAATTTCGGAACATGGTGCATTGTGTTTTACACATTTTCATTGTGCTCCAATCACCATGGTGATTGAACTACAAAGTTCCCATTGTGCACGGGTATTTTTTACAAAGATGGCGTTGACATCCAAAATCTTTATAAGTTTTATTTGTGGAATGTCAGATTGACATTTTTTGACATCTTAAAAGGAAAAATATTACTAATCCCATTTTATGTAACAGTAACATTCGTAGAAAAAGTATAGTGTAAAACTCGCATGGAATGACCATTTCCTACTCGTATGATTTGCAGCATTCGCCTGCGGCTCATGCTGCAAACGTCATACTCGTACTATTGTGGTACCCGTTAGGTTTGACAGTATAATTTGTTATTGTAATCGCCAAGTTGACAAGCCTGTCATATAACCCAGACTGTGAAAATTTAAGCATTAGAATCAGTGTTTTTAAATATAATGATTTGTTATTATTAAGGTTTAGTCGCCAATCTGTCAGGAACCACAAGTTCTTTTGTTTATTTGTTTTATATAATATATGTATTCTTATTTTTTTTTATATCGTACTATTTGCCTTTTTTTGGAACTTAAGGTAGTTACATAGTTGCTTTGCTTGCATAGTTGCACTTTTTTTATAGATGTACAAGGTATCCCATTTTCGCCACTTTTGCGGGGTATCTCCCTTATTTGTAAAGATAGAGGGTTGCGGTTTTCGCGACAGTATGCTACTTTTTGATGAAACGAAAGATGGCATAAAAATATTTTTCATGACCCCCTTCGTTTTTGCACGATACAGGACGAAATTGATTTTTTTTTTCATTTTCGGACCCCCTCGCATTTCAGTTATCTTGTAACTTATAAAAAAAGTAAAAATGGTTCCTGTTAGAGTTTTCTACGTAGAATCGAGTGGCGTGGTTAGATTTTCATCAGATGTGACATTTTTCGAGATATTAACGAAATAAATGATTTTTTAAATGGAACACCCTGTATATTTCTTAACCATTAAGTTTCCCCTTTCGAGAGCTTTTCAAAAATATATAACACTGTATAATTATTTTTATTTTTAGCCCTTAAATCGAACTATTTAATTTTAAACTTTAATTTTGCGTAGTTGGCCGTGTTTAACAAGTGGTTTAACGTCAATTCAGGTATTTAGATTTAAAAAAGAAACTGGTTAAATCCTGTATTTTCATTAATTTATTAAAATTGGTATTATTTTTAAACTACAACACTACTTGTTATCTAGATATATAGAAAATCCTAACCAGAACTAAAACTGCTTAGTTTTTAATCACTTGAAAATTAAATTAGTTGTCTTGAATTATTAATAGCAAATAAAAGTCAAATTTAAAAACAAAACATACAAAACTTCAGGTAACGAAAAGTGTTAGAATGGATTAAATGGACTAACTATTTTCGTAACCTAAAGTTTTGTATGCTTTGTTTTAAATTTGAGTTTTATTAATAATTCAAGACAACTAATTTAATCTTTAAGTGATTAAAAACTAAGCAGTTTTAGTTTTGGTTAGGATTTTCTATATATCTAGATAACAAGTAGTGTTGTAGTTTAAAAACAATACCAATTTTAATAAATTAATGAAAATACAGGATTTAACCGGTTTCTTTTTGAAATCTAAATAATTGAATTGACATTAAACCTCATGTTAAACACGGCCAACTACGCAAAATTAAAGCTTAAAATTAAATAGTTCGATTTAAGGGCCAAAAACAAAAAATAAACTATAAAGTGTTACATATTTTTGAAAAGCTCTCGAAAGGGGAATCTTAATGGTTAAGACATATACAGGGTGTCCCATTAAAAAACATATGTTTGGATAATATATCGAAAAATATCACCTGATGAAAATCTAACCACGCCACTCAATTCTACGTAGAAAACTCTAATAGGATGCATTTTTACTTTTTTTATAAGTTACAAGATAACTGAAATGTGAGGGGGGCCCGAAAATTGAAAAAAATCAATTTCGTCCTTTATATCAAAAACGAAGGGGGTCAAGGAAAATACTTTTATACTGTCATATTTCCCCAGATATTCATCATTTTTTCCAAATTTCTATACATTTTTCATATTATTTATTTAACATTTCGGAAACCACTCTACGTGCTGCGATTGCATATCGCTGGCCTCGCCTTTATTTTATGAACCCTGACCAGTTTGAACTGTTAGTATAAACTGTTCTTGGGGGATTCATATAAAAAGCGTACCAGCGAGGTGCAAAAGGAGGCGTCACTGTGGTGCCGCACGAATAGTACGCATAGTGCGAATAGCGCCAGCCCTTTAGGCTGACAAAGTACTCGGCTAGAAGCTGCCCCCTACGCTACCCAACTTAGTTACGTAAGTGTATTATTGTGCTTGTACCTGATATCAATATAAGTGTTTTGGTAAACCGCAGCCTATTTTATCAACCCTGACGACCCCTAGCGCGACATTTGGTGGAGGCGCCGGGCGGTCCTGTGAAAAGGTTTGTGGAACTTATATTTGTTCTTTCCGAATTGATTGGTATATTGTATTTTATGTGTTTGTGGATCAGCTCGATTGACCTTGACCTGAGACAGATTGCCGCTAAATGCTGCTCTAAAAATTCTAGACCTAATATTAGAGGGAAGGGGAGTGTTTCAATTACTAGTGCTTTGCATGGGGTAGAGAAATCTGAAAAGTCTAGCTGAAGACGGGTATTTCCCAAGACGGGTACTCTATGTCCTCCAGCTGCTAAAAGATGAGTATTGTGTTTATTTTGGAAGCCTGAAATAAAACTTTTTTCACGATATTCATTTGGGATCCTGTGTCAATTACTGCTCTAATTTCTCTGCCGTTAATAGACACTGTAACTGTTAATAGTTCTTTCCGCTGTTTAGAAGCTTCAGAACCCTCTTGTGTGGAGAGGACGACGTCGGGGTTCAGAAACGGCGTCCTGTGTCGTTTGGGTTTCTATTAAACGTAGTGTTTTGGCACGCTGAGGCTGTATGTCCTACTTTGTTACAGTTGTAACACCTAGGGCGTCCATCGTGGTTCCTTGTATTTGGAATGTATGACGTATTTCTTTGTGTCCGAGGTGGGTTTTGCCTAGGAGGGCTATTGTAATTTTGGTTTTGGTTTCTTTAAAAATCCCAATTGGACTCTTACAATCCCACACCTAAATATAACCACCACTAAAGATCAAGTCCAAGAAATCACGGACACCCTACAAAACCACATTAAATACATATTACCAATTACACACAACATTACTAGCGGAACAATATTTTTAATCTGGAATATTATCTTATCTGTATTACTAGCAATGCTTTTCTTTAAAAATCCCAATGCTTTTACGGTAATCCCTAATTTTATTAACCCCGTACGAGGGGAAAATGACCTTATACAGCACGACATTTTCTTAGGTACATTGATTGCGGCCTTTGCACTGTTTGTAATTTATATATTAACTAGGTACCTACTATTATGGCTGACATGCAAAAAGTCCAAAACCAATAATGCAAACTCTAGTCCCAGACAGACTGACGACTCAACACAGCAATTCATTATAGAAATACCAACAAGAAACTTAGAATTACCCAGTGGCACAAGCCTATCTTGCTCCCTTTCCAAACTAGACGAAACATGATGTCATAATTTCTACAGCCTTTAAGTCATTAATCATTTAGAATACTATTTTTTATTTTTTGCGTTTATAATAAACAAACATATCATCACGTATAAATTTGATCAAGTTCATTACTATAAATAAATCACGAAGGTAAAGGTAGACAGTTCATTATTTTATTTAATCAGCAGAAAAGTAAACAATTGTTATATAATGCCATTCACCCAGTTATTGTTGTTAAAGTTAAATTGTAATATACGGCGTCTAATGAAAATAAGTTAAACAAAAACAAGGGTGTATTTTATGACTGAGACATTGAAAAATAAATCAGGGTTAGAATTTTTTTTTTAAATCCAACTTCTTTTATACTTTTAAGTCGAATATTATTATTATTAAGTAAATTTAAATATAGCGTACAATAATGATTACCATATGCATTTTGTAATCGGGTGTTTATTTGTTTATATGACTGAAAGTCATATGTTTTCCAAATAGGGGGACATGGAGGATGACTTTGAACACGGAGTTGAATGTCCGCCTATTTGATGGTGATATGTGTTATGTATATGATTATTTATTTTATTTATGACTAAAAGTCATAATATGTTTTCCGAGTAGGGGAACATGGAAGATGGCCCTGAGCATAGAGCTGAATGTTCGCCTACTCGATGGTGGTATGTATACCGTTATTTAAATGGCTAAGAGTCATTATGTGAGTATAGGGAGACATGGAAGAGGACCTTCATATAGGGTTGAATGTCTGCCTATGCGAAATATTAAGAGTTATATGCAAGAGTTATTTGAAGTTTATGTGACTTATGTGGAATATTAAGAGTTATATGCAAATTGTATTTGAAGTTTATGTGACTTTATTGATGAACAAATAGGATGGTAAATATCGTAAATATTTGATGATGTGATTACGCTATATTTGGGTTTTAAATTGTTATGTAAATGTGTATAATTTTGTTTTTCCCCTGATGAATTAGAGACCGATGTCTCTCTGTCTCCAAAAGAGTAATACTTAGACACCAATAAAAGTTCTATGTAAAAACCGGGTGAATGTTCTTAGCCTGTCTACTTTTACTTAAACATCATAGTATCATGTAGGTTTTCATTATTTATAAACTGTTTTTTTCCTTTTAACTGCCGGTAGTCTTTTTTTTCCATGTACCATTGGGAGACCACACGACCTGGATCGAGAGCCACAAAACACACCAAAAACCCAAAGGCCAGTCGCCGCTCGCATCCACAGAGCCAGCGTCATGCATCAGCCACGCACGGTCCACCATGGCTCGCCAGCCTGGTCTTCCCTCACAAACGCCGAACTTCTGCACAACGAGCCGTGACGACACTGGTTGATCACAACTACCCTTAGGATTAGCCCTGCAAAGTTCCCGTCAATCACGGCACTCAACGGCACCCAAAGTCCGGGTGGCCGAACTCTTTGGAGGAGGGAGACCCCTGCTGCACTGGGAGTCGGCAACAAAACTAGCCGATCCCACCCCCAGGACACAGGAACCGTGACCGCTGCGTCTGAGCAAGAAGCAGATGACAAGGAGCCTCAACGCCTAGGATGTGTCGGGTTTTGTCGGTGTGTAGGCTATTCGATCAGTAACGTGTTGGAACTCCCTAATAATAGAACTTTGTAAAGAAAGTGTGTAAATGTGAACCAGACTACCAGGACAGTAACCATTTTTATTCTTCATTTTTAAGCTAGTTTTACCATTCCTCATTTCACCCAAATAAATACGAAGTGTACCGAGCCTGCGAGCTCCAATTGTTTGTTTATTAATAATGTTTTTATGTTTGTTTATTGTATATTTTATTTATCTCCGTTTTGTATATTTGTATTTTGTAAATATGTGATATTTTGTATATATGTATTGTGTAAATTTTTAAAGCTAGGGGCTAGCTTTTACAGGCGCGGGGGAAATGTCATATTTCCCCAGATATTCATCATTTTTTCCAAATTTCTATACATTTTTCATATTATTTATTTAACATTTCGGAAACCACTCTACGTGCTGCGATTGCATATCGCTGGCCTCGCCTTTATTTTATGAACCCTGACCAGTTTGAACTGTTAGTATAAACTGTTCTTGGGGGATTCATATAAAAAGCGTACCAGCGAGGTGCAAAAGGAGGCGTCACTGTGGTGCCGCACGAATAGTACGCATAGTACGAATAGCGCCAGCCCTTTAGGCTGACAAAGTACTCGGCTAGAAGCTGCCCCCTACGCTACCCAACTTAGTTACGTAAGTGTATTATTGTGCTTGTACCTGATATCAATATAAGTGTTTTGGTAAACCGCAGCCTATTTTATCAACCCTGACGACCCCTAGCGCGACAATACCACCTTTCATTTCATCAAAAAGTAGCACACTGTCACGAAAACCGCAACCCTCTATCTTTAAAAATAAGGGAGATACCCCGCAAAAGTGCCGAAAATGGGATACCCTGTACATATACGGTATTTTAGATTATTTCTATTTAAACGGTTTCTCCCTATAAGGGATGTTTTCTCTTCATTTCTGTAATATATTGTACTATGTTTGGCAACAGTGGTCAAGGTGGGAGATAAAAGACACATGTATGTATGGGACGAAATAGCAATAGTTAGTAATAAATAAGGTCTTACAAAGTATAGGTTGTATATTTAATTATTTCCAAAACCTACGGACATGACATAAGTGGCGACGGGGAATTTAGTGAACATTGAAGCCGATTTTATATTAAATATATGTAGTTTTAAACTCTCAGTTCACGCGCCTAAAAGCGTTTTTCTTTAAATGACTACAGGGCCAGTTGGACATTTACGCGAGTTTAACCCGACGGACTCAGATTGGCCTATTTTTAAAAGGCGGCTTGAAAACTATTTCTCGGCTAATGAAATCGCAAAGAATGACCGCAAAGGGCTATATTACTCAAGGCGTTAGGGGAAGATGCTTATAAATTATTGCATAATTTATGCTCACCGGAGGAACCGGAAAAAAGTAAATACCGTGATCTTCTTAAAATATTTTCGGAATATTTTAAACCCAGATTGTCAGTGTTTGCGTCTAGATATAAATTTTATACCGCTAGTAAATTAGCTAGTGAATTCGCAAGAGAGTGGTGTGCACGACTACGCGAGCTGGCGCCGACGTGCGAGTTTGAAGCGAAAAATCTTCAGTGGATTCTAAGAGACATATTGATTACGGGGTATGAGAGAGGTCTTTTCGAGGAGAGCAAGACGGCGACCTTGGATAATATTTTACAAATTGCAGTGGCCAAATCGGTAATGCATCCTTACTCGGTAAGTCCTAGTTATGATTTTCCTATGAAAACTGAATCGGAAATCCATTTTGCTGGGAGTTCTTCTGTCCAAAGAGCCAATGTTTACGAGCGAGGAGTCAATACTAGTGGCAACAGTGTGCACAAAAAGACGTCATCAACACTGGTAGCTTCCGCCAGAGAATTTCAACAGCGGCCAAGATGCACAGTTTGCGGGCGGAGAAATCACGACAAGAATAAGTGTTCGTTTCCAGAATGTATATGCCATATTTGCCAAAAAAGGCCACCTAGCACCCATGTGTCCGCGTAAAAGCGTAAACAATCAACATTTTTTACAATCGTCAGAGGCAAATTTGTTTAGCTTAGAAGCTAAAGTAAATCCTATTGAAGTCGAATTGTTTATTGAAAGTAAAGCCTACTTTTTTACGCTTGATACAGGGTCAACATACTCGGTTATTTCTGAAAGTTTTTATAGAGACAATTGTGTCCACATTCCTTTAAAAACAACTAATAAATTTTTTAATTTATATGGTGGAAATTAAATTTTTCCTCTGGGTTTTTTTGAATGCACAGTAAATTTTCAAAATATTGAAAAAAGGTTGACAATATTTGTAATAAAGGATGGCTTTGGACCACCTCTGCTGGGCCGTGATTTTTTAACTTATTCGAATTGAGTATATCCAATATCGAATTAAATTTTATGAAATTACCCAATGATCTTAGAATTTTATTAAAACATTAAAAAGATGTTTTTTTTGCCAGGACTGGGTACTTTTACGAAAGGATGTATTTCAATAAAACTTAAATCAGAAACGGTTACACCCAAGTTTGTTAAAGCGGGGCCACTACCTTTCGCGATGAGGGAGAAGGTCGAGGCGGAGTTGGAAAGAATGAAAAATTTGGGCGTTATTGAACCGATTGATTCTAGTGAATGGGGTACCCCGATTGTGCCTGTCTTGAAACCGGGAGGGGCTGTAAGAATATGTGGGGATTTTAAATTAACAGTAAATCCCCACATAGAAATTGATAAATATCCACTCCCAAAAGTGGAAGATCTCTTGGTTAAATTGCAGGGGGGAACCCACTTTACTAAGTTAGATTTATCTTCAGCTTATCAGCAGATACTGTTGGATAAGGAATCCAGGAAACTAGTAACCATTTCCACACATAGGGGTTTATATAGGTATATATAGGCTCCTTTCGGAATTGCAAGTTTACCTGCAAAATTTCAAAAAATTATGGATTGTCTGTTACAGGATATTGACGGTACAGTGGAATTTTTGGATGATATTTTGGTTACCGGGCCAAATAACGAAAGTCATATGGAAAGATTAAAACTCGTATTAGGTAGATTAAAATAGGCTGGGTTTAGACTTTCTTTATCCAAATGTGATTTTTTTAAACCCGAAATTTCATATCTCGGGGTAGTTATAAATAGTGAGGGTATACACACTTCTGAGGATAAAATATTAGCTATTAAAAATATCCCGGAGCCGCAAACGATTACACAACTAAAATCTTCCTTAGGACTAGTGAATTTGTATGGTAAATTTGTACCTAACATTGCTTCAATATTATATCCTTTGTATAATTTACTTAAGGCAAATGTAAAGTGGAATTGGTCGGAGGAGTGTAAGATTGCCTTTGTTAAAGTTAAAAATCTACTAATGACGGCCAAAGTCCTTGTTCACTTTAATCCGGCTCTACCAATTCGATTAACGGCAGATTCGTCAAGTTATGGTATCGGAGCGGTGATCAGTCACGTAATGGTAGATGGATCTGAGCGACCCATCGCTTATGCAAGCCGTACTTTATCGGATTCAGAACAAAAATGGAGCCAGATTGAAAAAGAGGGCCTCGCGATCATATTTGCTGTCACTAAATTTTTTCAATACCTGTATGGGCATTATTTTACTCTATGTACCGATCATAAACCTTTAACATATATTTTTAACCCAGCGAAAGGAATTCCTCAATTTTCGGCAAATCGTTTACGCAGATGGGCCATCATTTTATCCAATTTTCCTATTAACTTTAATTCCGTACGCGCAGAAACACTCAAGGATTAGTTATTACAACAAGATAAATCATTTGTAGAAAAAGGATGGCCAAAAAGGGTGGATAAAAAATATTTGGAGTTTTTTAGAATTAGAAACGAACTGAATTTGGAATCTAATTGTTTATTACGGGGAACCAGGATTGTTATCCCCAAAACGCTTCAACTAAACATATTGCAACAACTGCATTTTTCTCATATGGGCATAGTAAAGATGAAGAACTTGGCACGCTCATATCTCTGGTGGCCCGGCCTAGATAAAACCATAGAGCAGGTTTGCTCTAATTTCGAAAATTGTTTACTTCAAAAGAAAAGTCCAAACAAGGCAATTTTAAATCCTTGGTCGTATCCCGATGAAGTGTGGTCGCGGTTACATTTAGATTTTATGGGTGCTTTTCCAAATAGGCAGTTTTTAATTGTTGTGGATGCGTATTCCAAATGGTTAGAAGTATTTCCAATAAGTTCAATAACGTCCAAAATGACCATCGACATTTTGAGAACCCTTTTTCCGAGATATGGATTAGTGCACACTATAGTAACTGATAATGCCACCACATTTACTTCACAGGAATTTAAAACTTTTTTAGCTCAGAATGGCGTCGAGCATGTAACTTCGCCTCCGTTTCACCCATCGTCTAATGGTGCGGCACAAAATGCGGTAAAAACGATAAACAAATGCTTTGAAAAATGCTATAGGTAAAAACAAAAAATAATATGTAAACTTAAGTCTTAACAATTTTTTTTTGATTATATCGGAATACTAAACATTATACTACTGACACCACGCCCGCAGAGATAATGTTTAATCGCAAACTGCGTACCCGTTTCAATTTATTGCAACCCCGTAAAGGTATTTCAAATCCAAATCCAGATTTGAAAAGTCGAGTTTCAATAGAACAAAATAAGCAAAAGTTAAATTTCAGAGGTACCAGATTTGTAGAATTTATTATTGGTGAACAGATTATTGTAAGAGACTATAGAGAATCCCCAAAAAAATATGGATTAGGGGCAATATTTTCAAAAGGCTAGGACGTGCAACATACCTTGTTAAAATTCCAGACCATCAGGGTGTGAGGTGGAAAAGACATCTCAATCAAATTTAAAAAATTCATTTCACCCAGACTATTTATGATAAGTCAGAAAGGAAAGATAGTAACGTCGATTCTACGGAAAATAGTGCAAGTGTTCAACAAGTGGTAGACAACCACAATACTACGGGAGAAACAAGTGTTGTCCGTACCGATAATGAAAATGTCGAGACCAATAGTGATATAGATAGGGACGTTTTTAAGACCGATCGACCAACACGAGATAGAAAGCAAGTGGATAGATTAGTTTACACAAAAATGTAACCAAATTCATGTGTTACTGTATAATATGTATATACGAAAGACCTCTGTAATTACCAGTCGGTACTAATATATATATATATATATATATATATATATATATATATATATATATATATATATATATATATATATATATATATATATATATATATATATATATATATATATATATATATATATATATATATATATATATATATATATATATATATATATATATATATATATATATATATATATATATATATATATATATATATATATATATATACGTGCATGGCTATCTAACTGGGCTCCATACGTTACACAAGCACCCAGGCCTCCACTGTAAAGAATAAAGATTTCCGTGTATATTGCATTCAAATAGCATTAAATAGTAAATGTCTACGTGAGCAACGTGAGAGGGGTAAGAAATAAGCATCCAAAAAAGATACAAATTTTTACTATACTTTTAAATGTAACACGCCTCCAAACATTTTACCTCTAGTAAGCCTCCTCTGTATAAATTTTTATGCGCACAGCGAGCGCATACGCCTCCGACAACGTTGCCAAATTTAAGTAACGTCTTCAACAAGGTGGCACGTGGTAAATTCGTTTTTTAAACATACCAGTAAACGGCTTATAATATTATTGTAAAATATAGTGAACAGCAATACAAAATCTCCCATTCCGTCGGTCTCTCTGTCTGTTGGCGCGAAAACTTAAAAACTACTTGACGGAAAACTAAAATATTTTAGAAATATATTAGTCTGAGACCTAGCTTAAAACCCAAAACATTTCCGATTAACTATGTACAGCATGAACACTTTAAAACATTAATTTCTAAAAATAAGATATTAGTGTCCATAATAAATAATGTAGTCAAATAAAAATGTTTGGGGCATAACAAACCAAAAAGACAGTGTGTTCTGCGCTTGCATTAAATTATGTGGCATCCAAAAACTAATGGAAAATCCCGGGCCGGGAGGACAGTAAGCTCTCACCTTGTTGGGGATCATCAGACTGACGTAACCCTCAGGCAGCAGGCATAGTTCTGTTTTAGAAGAATTGTTGACTATGCAGGATTGCTATTGATGGTTACGTCAGTCTGATGATCCCCAAAATTTTGCGCCACATTCAGAGGGTTGATCTTTTGACTTCTATCGCGAGAGAAAGTATTTTATTGGCGAAAAAAATTCTTTCAAGATTTTTTTCAGATCACGTTTGGGGGTGCCCAGATCAGGGAAAACATGGTTTCCGATTTCCGTCTGTATGCTGGCGCGGAAACTTAAAAACAGCGTGAGCGAGCACATTTTAATAAATAGTATCTATTTTTTGTTTAAAATGATACATTTTACACAAATTATACTTTGTATGTAGCTAAGTCTTTTACCGTTGATATAATAGTATTTTTTATTGTTTCTTTAATTCGAAAATATAAGCATTTTGATGAACCCAAAGCTTTCAGTGACAATTTCGATTTTTCTTGCAACAGAATGTGAAAGAGTAGAAAAATGCTTGTTTAGTTTTGTAATAACTCTAAAACATTAGCTTAAAAGAAATAAACACGCAAATGACGATTTTACGTAAAAAAACTTGATAAAATTTTTATACAGGGTGGGAAGTTTAAAAAAATCTTTTCTATGTCTTTTTCCCCGACTGGGATTAAGCGTAAGTTCGTGGCTTTTTCTTTTTTAAAGTGCATTTTACCTTGTATATAGAACAAACAAATATTATCTTTTTCTTCCCTCGCTGGAGGAGTTAATATTTTCTTCGTTTAATGATCGCCTCCCGAAATTTGTTCAGATCTTTATATTTTGGGGTTTCTGATTCACAAAAGAATATTTTCTCATTTCCGTCAGTCTGTCCGTGGGCGCGAAAACTTGCTAATTACTCGAACAAAATACAAAAAAAATTGCATATAAATTAGGCTTTGTCCTGGCTCGAAACCGGCCAATAAAATTTATACAGGGCGGAATCCAACCTCAAAAACTATATTTCTGATTTCGTCGCTGTAACTAAAATACAAAAATTGTGTTTTGTCTATAGCTAAAGATTTTATCGTTGATATAATTTAAGGCACTGTTGATGCCCTAGATATAGGGCGGGCCACTTAAAAAATTTAATTTTGCTGGTTTTTGCTCTAGTTAAGGCACTGTATTTTCCTACGATAATACTTATAATACTTAGTTACATTTTACATTAGTTAGTTATTATTTATAAACTTGCATGTGCTACAGTTTGAGTTGATATTATAGCTTACTAGTTAATGTAGGTTACGTGCTACTGTTGACAATTAAAGACAAAATAGTTTGCATTTTGAAAGTTTATTATTATTTCACGACAGATAATCCATGCAAAGAATTTTATATATTTTCAGTACTGAACTGATGTACTGAAGTTATAAGAAAGTATATAAACTGAGGACCACGTAGGAATTTATTCTTACCTTGACAGTAATTCTGAATTATTAAAACTGATTTTTTTTTAATTTCTTGTTTATTTTTAAAAATTGCATCGCTGACGCGCCACCCTTAAAAGTTTTAGGAGCCTAAGCCCGAGCTTTCTAGGCTTTTTGGATAATACGCTCCTGTATAGGGCGGACAACTTTAGAAAATTTAACTTAATATTTATAATATATTATTAATGTTTTTCACATATAGCTCTGTCGCTGGCAAAACTATATGCACTTTTTATTTATTGTTTCATCAGAGTATTTATCCATTTTAACATATTAAATCTTATTTATTCTTGTCTAATTATCCTTTTTTAGTGTTCCTTGAAATGGAATCACTTCCATTTCAAGGAACACTAAAAACGTCCGTCTGTCAGAGGGGATTTTCTCTGAAACTGTTCAACGTAATCATTTGAAATTTAGCACAGAGATAGAGTGTGGTGGACCAATTATAGACGTGAAGTATAGGAAGTTAAATTTCGATTCTGGGGGTTAATTTAGGGTGGCAAATTGGGAAATGGAAATTTTTTTCAAGGGCATTGTGTGGGGAGCCTAATGAAAGCTTATTGAAGAACGAATTAAACAATATTTATAATATATTTTCTATGCATTTTTTAAATATTTTTCGGAAAAAACGTGTAAAAATTGTTGTCCCCCACCACCCTTATCACTTATCACCAGAAGGAGCGTTTAGAAAAATCTGACAAAAAATCATGAACATTGAGAATTAGCTGTACCTAGATTAAACCAAAATTATCAGGATTGAACAATTCTACGGGATCAATTGTCATAAATAATTTAATTGTTTATTTCCTTATAACTGCTGAATTATTGGTTTTAGAAAAAAAGATTTTCGACAAAAAATATTTCTCACCATGTAAAGAACAACTTTTGTGCTTACACGATTCTCAAAATTTGTAATTTGGCCTATTCAGTTCCGCGCACACACGATGTGATACGGCGTTGGTGCTGTCGGCGGCGGGTAGTGCGGCAGATGGGCGGAGGTCGGGCGGCCGAGGTTTGCTCAGGTTAAGTGGGGAGCACGGAACACTAATTGTGCAAGTATAGCTTGCACTGGACCGATTTTTTATATTTTTATTTCTGTTCCGTGAAAGGCAGATTTTTTGTATCCTTTATAAGTTACGCAGTGTGAAAATAATAATATATATAAAACAAATTTAAGCTCTATTATTTTCCTCTTTGCCTATAATTTCTTACACCTGTCTCACCTGTAATTTTTTTCTAAATAACTTTTAAAATGTAGCAAACCCATTTTGATGTAGATTACATTATTTAGCTGTAAATCGGTAAAAGCTAAAGTTGATATATAATATATAATCTACTTAGAATTTTGTTAGCTTAAAAATCCACCATTACCAGGTGTAAAGGGTAGAATTAAATTTTGATATTCATGTAATTTTTTAAGCAATGATTTATTTCATTACTATTATTTTTGTCGACTTTAAAACAATTTTTTAAGTATAAAAAATGAAAATAAATATAATATTTAAAAAGAACCGAATCTATTTGGGTGTCTTTATTAATTTTAATATTTTGAATGGATATTTTCTCGAGAGTCTATTTTAATATTTTTTATTAGCTAGTATGCCATGGAAAATATAAGGTTCTAAAATAAATTTGACCAATGCGTACCAGTGTCTTACTTAAGGTGGACACAAGCTAATAGCTCGGTTAATTATGGAATTTCATTTTTGGCGTGTTGATGCAGTCACAACGCACATTTCCACTGTTTTAAAATTTTTTCTACCTCATAGACGTACGTTTTCATAGTGGTTAAAAGAAAATTATTTGATGTGCTTTGGGACCCTTTTAATTAAAAAAAAAATTAGATATGAATTTGCTACCTCCTGAAACACGAATACGACGCTTGACAGAGTTGCGTCAACATGGGCTTTAAGCTTTTTGTTTAACGCTATATTTTAACGTTGAAAGTTGTGTATTTTTCCATTTTTACCTAACATAAGGAGTTTTTTACATCTTTTTGTTTTTTATTGCCTTAAGTCTTTAACAACCCTAAGCAACACATTGACTAAGAGAAATTATAAGTAAGTAATAAAAAAGTATCAAAATTGGTAACAGATTTAAATATTAAAAATAAATAAATACGTTTTAGCATTTTAATAAAATCCTTCATTAAATGGGTGAAAATATAGTAGACTATTTAACCAGGCGATTCCAAACGTTTCGAGTAGTCAGTACACGTTGGTACTGACGACCGACGTTGGTACACGTTTCTAAAAAACATATTGTTGAAAATCAGCGACCAACATTTAATGCTAGTCGCCAAGAAATGAGCCGCTGAAATTTAACCATAGCGTTTTTAAAAACGTGTGCAAATGGATTCGCCAGCGACTCAAAAACTAAACATTTGCAGGCCCTTGTTTCAATAAAATTGATGCCACACAGAAAAAATTACGCAAAATCTCATTTAAAGTGTGGATGTTACAGATAATTATTATAATGTGTCGATTATACTACGCCGTTAAATATTACGATAAAAAGTTTTTCTCGCATTTTTTCAGTGTCAGGTAAATTTAAACAAAAATAACATGGTAATTTTGATAACTAGAACAGAAGGGTTTTGATAGGAATGTTTGATTGAAAAACTTTCATTCGAACACTTTTCAGACATTCCTTTAAGGTCCAAGAACTAGTTCTAGTTTTAGTGAAATTTTAACGATATAAATTGAGGCGTCGGATTCTAAAACCGGACTTGCGCTCGAAATGCCATAGAAGTTGGCCGGGCAAAGGTGAAAGGCATGAAAATTTTATTTTCAGAATTTTAATTTTTAAAAAATGCCAGCTTATAGAGCCATAAATTGCGCATGTTTTTTGTAAATAAAATTTTTTTGTAAAGTGAATATTTTTTCCAAAAAAAATTAAAGACCACTTTTTATATCTCGGAATTTGTTCGCCGCGGCGCAAATCTACATTGCGATATGTCGGAAGATTTTTAACGAAATGGTTTGAAATTCAGCATACATACTTGAAAAACACTCCCGAAGACGATGGGAAGGTTAACAATCGTTAATTTTGAATTGATTAAATACTAATTAATACATACTAATTGCGCGTTCGAAATCGTGTTTTTCGAACTTCGAAAGAAAAAAGTCAGCGGCGAAGTTTCAGTCTCAGAAAACTTTCAGCGAGAAAGTTGTTCTGTATGGTTGAAAGGAGTTTTCTGGAAAATTTCAGATTTGTTGGTATTATACTTTTCGAGATAGAGCGAGTTGAACACGCTGCGCGACCCCGTAATGTGTATCTACGCGCTGACATAGGCCAGCGCTACAAAAGTATGTAACAAAAGACAATTTCGTACACTCCCGTTATTAAACATTTTACTCATAATGTTGGTCATCATATTTTGAACTCATTTACACATCACAAGAGACATTGAATGATAATTTATACAATACGTTAACGAATATAAATGTAATTCACAAAACAAAATTTTGTACTTTGCTTTTTAAAACGAGTTAACAATTCTTTGCACAATGTTGCACTTTTGACATGACATTTTCATAAAATTAAAAATCATGGCATTGTTATTTATTTTAAAAAAACTACTGCACAGAACACAAAAACAAAAAATCTACACAATTTTCCGAAGACATTTTTAATAAATAGACTTGTATATTACATTTAAATACTTGTTAAAAATAAAGATTTAGAAGCACAGAAGAGACGTACGGCAGAAATAGACATGTATGATTTTCTAACATGATCGAACCGCCGATTGTTGCTATCGTGTTTTGTTTCTGCTAATTTCAATGGTATGTCGTGTGAATAACGTTTTACAATCGAAGAATTGTTGCACATTATAGTAAACTGCAACTTTTTTTCGAATACAATTTAAAAATTGCTGTAAACATCATACATATACGCAATTTTCTTTTGTTACATAGGTTCATCGCGCTGGCCTATGTCAGCGCGTAGATACAAAAAAAACATTACTACTATAGTCGAGGCAATGAAGCACTCAACCTCGGAATTTTTTGCACTAAGATGGATCGGACTGCGGTTTTTTGCATTCGCTTCCAAAAATTATTTGTAAAAAATGTATCTACTTTGTATCTTATACAAACCGGAAATTGCATTGCTGCTGTCAAAAATGCATTCACATTTGTGAAGTCGCTTTAAGAAAATTAAATAACTTTGTTAATAAGTTAATTGGCTCAAACCGGGTTCTCGGGGGTTTTCGGGGTCGCTGATCACGATTATGATGTTCAAATTGACCCACAGCCGACCGGGAGCTCAGGATCGCTGATGAACGTCCTCTCCGTGGGACTCTCCCAAAATTCACGCGGGGAAGGAGAGAAACTCGGCGCCCGGGGGTTTTTTGGGTTGCTGAATTCAAATATGGTATCGGCGAACACCCCCCGGACACCTCGGCTGCACTATACAAAAACACAGTAACTGACATTTATTGAGAAATTCATTTTATTGCATAAATGCAGTTACTGTGTTATGCCCGACATTTAAGTATATGAAAAATGAAAATTGCTTCATAACTGAAAAAGTTACGATGTGACTAAAACCGAGTAACTGACACTCAGCACACGAAGAAACCATGACAAAACACAGCAATTGTAAAATCCTAATAAAAAACACAGTAACTTACTGTGTTTTAGCATAGGAAAGGTAATTACTGTGTTTTACCACGGTCACATAGTATCCTGTCCGTCATATATAAGTTATTTTCCCCCCTCCAATACCAAGCAACTACAAGAGGACGATAGCGTCGCCAAAATAAAATTCACCCGTTCAGTGTGTTTTCGTAGTTCAAGAGGAGAATGTCGTCGTTCGCGAAAGCACCAGCTGCGTGTAGCACGCGCACAAGGCATATCGTCAATAATTGTACTATGAAACAGGTCAAAAAGGTAGGTTACTTATTTTGATATAATTATTCTTTATACTATTACGCGCATATGTGTCTTTTTGTAGAACATCGATGAACTGGAGCTATTTCCCGCTATTAAATATGAAACATCTTTATGCTTTTGTGGTACACTTGAAAGCTTAACAGAAAAGGAACTGTTTATAAAAAGACTGGAAGAAAACCTTTCCTCAGGAACGTGTATTGTCCGAAAAACGGACAGTGACATAGAGAGTACGTTTGATGATAGCGACGCTGATAAAAACTATATTCCCACTAGCAGCAGTGACTCTGATGATAATTATTCGAAGCCTAGAAAGAAAATTCGCAAAGATCTCTTCCAATCGAGTCCTAGTAAAGTTGAAAAGAAACCGGTAGGTAAAAATGGTTGGATTTTTCAGTACGAAACTGATTTTCATACCTTTTAATTTTAGATACGACAAAGTAACTTACCTTCAACATCGGGCAATAAAAGTAACAAATATGATGATCCTCCACAAAGTCATGATTCGGAATCCGATGAGGTTCGCTTCTACCTTACTGAAATCCAACTCAAAATTTAGCTTTTTCTTTATTTTTAGACCGTTTCCGAAGAAAAAGGTAGAATCAACGAAACAGAATCAGATGGTGAAAATATAAGAATTCAAAAAACATCTAGGTTGACTGAACAAGAAAAAATTGTCAGAAACAGAGCTAAATATCCAATGAAAAACAAATGTACTGGTAAATGCCGAAAACAATGTAACCAATTGACCGAAAATCAACGCAAAATAATATGGAATGAGTATTGGGAGTTA
The DNA here is from genome assembly GCA_963971165.1 of Philopedon plagiatum. Taxonomy (NCBI): domain Eukaryota; kingdom Metazoa; phylum Arthropoda; class Insecta; order Coleoptera; family Curculionidae; genus Philopedon; species Philopedon plagiatum. The sequence goes on from OZ020190.1 coordinate 53,942,655, forward strand.
GATTATACCAGTCGCCGAAAATGGCTTAGCAAACATGTTAAATTGGTTTTAGTAAAACGTCCATTGGTAATGGCTCAGACTCATAGAACTAACTCCAGAGAATTTACTTTACCGAACGTAGATCAAATAGATATATCTATCTGTAGAAAAACCTTTTTAAACACCCTGGGCTATACAAACGACTCGGTTATAACTGAATTAGTGCAAGCTATGAAAAAATCTGCTTGTGGTGCCTTTCTAAAAGAACGCAGAGGTATACATACTAAACGACAAATTGATAGACATCTAATTAGGCAGCATATTGAAACATTCCATCCTTGCATAAGTCATTACAGAAGGAAAAACGCTCCAAACGTTCGCTATTTGCCAAGAGATCTGACTATTAAAGTATTATATGACGACTTTAATACACAGCATCCAAATATTTGCAAAAGTGAAGTTTACAGACAGGTTTTGAGGGAGATGAATATATCTTTGTGTCAACCGAAATCGGACAGATGCGAAGAATGTGGAACTTTTCAAGGTATGTTACAAACTTCAAACAGTACTGAAGCTGAAAATATAAGTGAAGAGCTTAAGGCTCATCGTTTAAAGGCAACAAAGGCAAATATAGAATACAAAAAAGATGCCGAAGAAGCTGCAGCTAAAAATAGTCCAACAAAAAGATTTTATTCAATGGATTTGCAAAAGGTTATGTTGTTACCTATGATGCCCGACTGCAAAACTTGTTTTTTTACCAGTCGGTTAGTTATATTCAACCAGACTTTTGCAACTTTGACTCCAAATTCCACCGATAAAAGTTACTGCGTTATTTGGCACGAAGCCCTGGCCGGTCGAAAAGCAGAATCTTTGGTTGATGCATTATTGAAGGTTATAAGAAAGGAACGCGACGCTTCTGACTTTGTATTTTGGGCCGATAACTGCACAAGTCAAAATAAGAATTGGGTGCTTTTCACGACACTCATAACTGAAGTAAATCGTGAGGAAGGTCCAGAAAAAATAACTATTCGATATCTGACCACTGGCCACACCCACATGACTGCAGATGGACTACATGGTAACATCGAAAAAAAGATTAGGCGAAAAAGAAACATCTATGATTTCGAAGAACTTCTGGAGGTCATAGAATCTTCCCGAAAGCATGTCCAAGTCTTGCGATTAGAAGAATTTCATTCTTGGCAAAATAAGAAACGAACTACTAAAAAGAATGATGACCCCTTAAAAGGGTTTTTGCTAAATGAGTTAGTAGAGGTGCAATTTGTAAAAGGCAATAACGGAATGAAATATAAAACCGATTTTAATAATGAGTATAAGGAAATTAACTTTTTACAAAAGAAATATAATACAACATTTTATAGACCAGAACTTCTTCAAACTCGAGGTATATCTTCTACAAAAAAAGAAAAAATTGTAAAAGAGTTGGTTCCTTTGATGCCCATTAACAGACAAAATTTTTGGAAGAATTTACGCGAGTCTCAGAATTCACTGGACTTAATAAATAATGAACAAATACCAGTAGAATTGGAAAACGAATAAATATGTATACAATAACAGTTATCATATTTCAATAGGATGTTAAAAGTTCATTCAGTTTATTACGCGTTTTCTCATTATTAAAGTTCAAGATGTATATTACTATATATTAAAAAAAATAAAAAGTTTTCTTTATTATTTTCTTATTCATTTATCATGCAAAAACCGAGTAACGACGTACACTGTGATTAATTAGAAAATATATTCAATACAAATATAATTCAAAAACACAGTAAAAGCAGTTACTGTGTTTTAGCATACATTTGTTATTGGAGTTTGGCGGAAAGTACCATACAAAACCGATTTTTATGCCGCCGAGGTAACTCATATTTAATTAAATCCGATAATCTGGTAACTATATCCTAACTGGCCCCGTACCTAATATTATCACAATATTTGGTGACTCTATCTTATAAAATGTAGTAAGGCTAAAGTGGTTTCTTAAATATCGGTTTTTCTCAATTTTTACTCAAATGTAGTTACTGTGTTTTTGTATAGTGCAGCCGACCTGGTGCGCCGGAACCTGGACGTGGACGTCATCCCCGAGAGTTTTCTTGACAAGATCGCAAAAAACAAACCGAAAATGGTTGTGTGGGCGTTTTTTGGGGCACTGAATCCAAATTTCACTTCGACAACGACCCCCCCCAACACCTGGTGCACCGGAACCTGGGCCTGAAAGTCATCTCCAGGTGTCACATTTGCAAAACATGAAATGAAATTCACATCAAGGGGTTTTTAGCTACCCTCCTCGAATCCAGCATCCGCGACCATACTCCAACTATCTAATGCACCGGAACCTTTATCTTGACATCGATGTCATTCCCATGAATGTCAATCAAACGTGATGTTTTAATGTCTTAGAGGGCACCAGGCGAGAATTACACATCAATGAATGTGTCAAATTATGAGAAGATTTTCGTTTAGTTTTGTGCGATCGTGTCTGGAAAACCCTCGGAGATGACGTCCGCGTCCAGGTTCCGGTGCACCAGATATTGGGGGGTGGGGTCGTTTTCGATGAGAAATTTGGATTCAGCGCCCCAAAAAACGCCCCATAATGATTTTCGGTTTGTCTTTAGCGATCGTTTCTGGAAAACCCTCGGAGATGACGTCCGCGTCCAGGTTCCGGTGCACCAGGTGTTCGGGGGGTCGTTTTCGAAGTGAAATTTGGATTCAGCGCCCCAAAAAACGCCCCATAACGATTTTCGGTTTGTCTTTAGCGATCGTGTCTGAAAAACCCTCGGAGATGACGTCCGCGTCCAGGTTCCGGTGCACCAGGTGTTCGGGGGGTCGTTTTCGAAGTGAAATTTGGATTCAGCGCCCCAAAAATCGCCCCATAACGATTTTCGGTTTGTCTTTAGCGATCGTGTCTGGAAAACCCTCGTAGATGACGTCCGCGTCCAGGTTCCGGTGCACCAGGTGTTCGGGGGGTCGTTTTCGAAGTGAAATTTGGATTCAGCGCCCCAAAAAACGCCCACACAACGATTTTCGGTTTGTTTTTTGCGATCTTGTCAAGAAAACGTGACGATGACGTCCACGTCGAGGTTCCGGCGCACCAGGTGTCCGAGGGGTGTTCACCGATGCCATATTTGAATTCAGCAACCCAAAAATCCCCCGGGCGCCGAGTTTCTCTCCTTCCCCGCGTGAATTTTGGGAGAGTCCCACGGAGATGACGTTCATCAGCGATCCTGAGCTCCAGGTCGGCTGTGGGTCAATTTGAACATCATAATCGTGATCAGCGACCCCGAAAACCCCCGGGAACCCGGTTTGAGCCAATTGTGAGTCTTATTAACAAAGTTATTTAATTTTCTTAAAGCGACTCCAAAAAATGCATTTTTGTGAATGCATTTTTGACAGCAGCAATGCAATTTCCGGATTGTACAAGATACAAAGTAGATACATTTTTTACAAATACTTTTTGGAAGCGAATGCAAGAAACCGCAGTCCGATCCATCTTAGTGCAAAAAATTCCGAGGTTGAGTGCTTCATTGCCTCGACTATAGTAGTAATGTTTTTTTTTGTATCTACGCGCTGACATAGGCCAGCGCGATGAACCTATGTAACAAAAGAAAATTGCGTATATGTATGATGTTTACAGCAATTTTTAAATTGTATTCGAAAAAAGTTGCAGTTTACTATAATGTGCAACAATTCTTCGACTGTAAAACGTTATTCACACGACATACCATTGAAATTAGCAGAAACAAAACACGATAGCAACAATCGGCGGTTCGATCATGTTAGAAAATCATACATGTCTATTTCTGCCGTACGTCTCTTCTGTGCTTCTAAATCTTTATTTTTAACAAGTATTTAAATGTAATATACAAGTCTATTTATTAAAAATGTCTTCGGAAGATTGTGTAGATTTTTTGTTTTTGTGTTCAAAGTTATTTAATTTTCTTAAAGCGACTCCAAAAAATGCATTTTTGTGAATGCATTTTTGACAGCAGCAATGCAATTTCCGGTTTGTACAAGATACAAAGTAGATACATTTTTTACAAATACTTTTTGGAAGCGAATGCAAGAAACCGCATTCCGATCCGTCTTAGTGCAAAAAATTCCGAGATTTTGGCTGTTTTAGTGCTTCATTGCCTCGACTATACGGGGTCACGCAGCGTGTTCAACTGGCTCTATCTCGAAAAGTATAATACCAAAAAATCTGAAATTTTCCAGAAAACTTCCTTCAACCATACAGAACAACTGTCTCGCGGGAAGTTGTCTGAGACGGAAACTTCGCCGCTGACTTTTTTCTTTCTAAGTTCGAAAAACACGATTTCGAACGCGCAAATATTATTTATTAATTATTATTTAATGAATTCCAAATTACCGATTTTTAATCACCCCATCGTCTTCGGGAGAGTTTTTCAAGTAAGTATGCTGAATTTCAAATCCTTTCGTTAAAAATCTTCCTACATATCGCAATTTATATTTGCGCCGCGGCGAAAAAATTACGAGATATAAAAAGTGGTTTTTAATTTTTTTTGGAAAATATATTCACTTTACAAAAACATTTTATTTACAAGAAACATGCGAAATTTATGGATCTATACGCTAGAATTTTTTAAATATTCAAATTCTGAAATTTGTTTTTCATGCCTTTCACTTTTGCCCCGACAACGGTTCCACGCTTTTCGAGCGCAAGTCCGGTTTTAGAATCCGACGCCTCAATTGTTTTAGGAGCAGAAAAAGTTACACCTTCAGGGGCGTGTCTGTAAGTTTAGCTCAGAAACAAACGAAAACATGCTCTTTAAATAGAAAACCAAGAATATCAAAAACTCCTAATATTATACTAAATTAAAGAAAAACACTTTAATATTTGTAGAATGAGAATTTAGAGTTCTCTAAACCACCTGAAGATGCCTTATATAATAAGGACTAAACAAATGATGGTAAAACAAGCTATTCTCCGGACTATATGTCCCTCCGAGTGCTGGATTACATACCAAAATTTGCCGTATTTTCTTCTAACAGAGTTAGATTGTAAAATACGTTTTCAGAATGCAAGAAACTACCAGGAAGAAGGAAACTTTTTCTTTAGTTAGGATGTCGTCACCTGCAGACCAGTTTCGAACTCTTTAGTTCTCATCAGTACAAGATAGACATAGGCGCTGCCTATGTCTTACTGCTTATACAGTTCGACATCACAGCTTCAAAAGGATTTACTTTTTCCGAAGGAAGGTATGTTCGTCTATCTTGTACTGATGAGAACAAAAAGTTTCCTTCTTCCTGGTAGTTTCTTGCATGTTAGAAAAAAATACGGCAAATTTTGATATGTAATCCAGCGCTCGTAGAGACATATAGTCCGGAGAATAGCTTGTTTTACCATCATTTGTTTAGTCCTTATTATATAAGGCATCTTCAGGTGGTTTAGAGAACTCTAAATTCTCATTCTACATATTTACGTGTACACCTGATTGAGTGACAAGTAGACTTCATTCAACTTTAATATTTGTTATATTACTCTTGCGCTTAATTTTTGACCACGCCTCTGTACAATATACGAACTTAAGCATAATCTCGACACCATTAGTGGAAATACCTCTAAATGTGGGCAATATCTCTTTTGTTTAGACTTGGTAATGTTTCGTGTTAGAGCGTGACAACAATTTAGCAAAAATAAATTTTAAAAAAGTTCTACTACTGTAACATACATTAGTAATAAGAGTATCTATTATCTATTTTCATCGTTTTCTTATCATATAAAAAACTGTACAAATAAAGTTACAGACCCCTATATCAAAGCGTTCACCGATCTTATACACATATGTACATTTTCGGAGCCCCAATCGTAATTTCAGCAACTACTTTAAAACATAAAATAATCATAAAAGTAAATTATTTACACACGCGCAAATCTTCCGTATTATTGGCCTCCTTACCTTGTTGCCATATTTCAGAGGCATAATAGTACGGAGAGCATGTGGAGACAAATTCGTCAGTACCATTAATTAAATTGTATATGCGTATAAAACGGTGGCGCCCCGTAGATAAAATATTGTGAACTGCATTGTATAACTGTACATGTATATCGACCCAAAAAGCCTCCGAACAAAAATTTGTGAAACTTCTTCTGCTGACTTAAATCTACAAATAAATCCATTATACACGCAAATTCGCTTTGGCCTCCGATTTTGCGAATGCGCCTCCGATTTTGGAGGCGTGTTCTATGAAAGCATATATATTTTGGAGGCGTATAAGACATTTTGCATATATATATATATATATATATATATATATATATATATATATATATATATATATATATATATATATATATATATATATATATATATATATATATATATATGTAATTAATTACAGGAAAAACCAAAAAAGCTATATATATATATATATATATATAACTTTTTTAGCTCAGAATGGCGTCGAGCATGTAACTTCGCCTCCGTTTCACCCATCGTCTAATGGTGCGGCACAAAATGCGGTAAAAACGATAAACAAATGTTTTGAAAAATGCTATAGGTAAAAACAAAAAAATTGATGTAAACTTAAGTCTTAACATTTTTTTTTATTATATCGGAATACTAAACATTGTACTACTGACATCACGCCCGCAGAGATAATGTTTAATCGCAAACTGCGTACCCGTTTCAATTTATTGCAACCCCGTAAAGGTATTTCAAATCCAAATCCAGATTTGAAAAGTCGAGTTTCAATAGAACAAAATAAGCAAAAGTTAAATTTCAGAGTTACCAGATTTGTAGAATTTATTATTGGTGAACAGGTTATTGCAAGAGACTATAGAGAATCCTCCAAAAAAAAAAAAAAATATATATATATATATATATATATATATATATATATATATATATATATATATATATATATATATATATACAGTGACCGGCAAAAAGTTCGCAACATATGGGAAAAATTTTTATTAGGTGAGTATTGGAAAAACTTTTCCGGGGGATCGGTTCTGCATGTCCGATAACCTAAAAATCGATTTTGACATACGTCACGTGACTACTGGTATAGCATCAAATTAAAAAAAAAAATTGTTAATTTACAAAAAGTGAGGTTAGTTGACGAGATATCAAAAAAAGTTATTTGAAAAAATTGCTTAGAATTAAATTCTAGGTCCTTTTGCAAAATTTTAAGATTTGATTTAAAAAAATTGGAAAACTCAATTTTTTTTAAATATTTTTTTATCGATTTACAAATTTCCAGTTTTTTTCGTTTAGATAGCTTGGCTAATGTAAAGCCCATGTATCTGGATGAAAATAAACGAATGTAGTAGTTTTTTCTACAATTGACAGGACAAAATTTAAAAAAACAGGGTTTCGCCGGACGCTAGCTGTTGCAATGATTTGTATCTAGCAGCAGTGTCAAAATTTTAGAGACATTTCAATGAGATTACATTGAGAAAACCTTAATCGTCTTAAATATATCTGAAGTTCGACTTTTTGTAAAGTTAAGGGGAGTAAAATAGATAATAAACAAAAAATTACCTGTTTATTTAATCGAAATTTCATAAACGAAAACCAATGTAAGAAAAACTTAAAAGTAGTCAAATTCTGTACTAACAACATAAAAAATCATTGTTTTTCCTTGGGTGCACAAAATTTAAAACTCAGTATGACCACCATTTCTCTCCATACATACTATTGTTCTCGAGCGCAACTCTCGATTAACATTTCGGAGCATTTTACGATTTATTTGCAATACATAATTTCTAATGACATTCTCTAAATTTTGTATATTCCTAAAGGGTCGATGTTTCTACACAGAGTTCTTTAGGTATCCCCACATAAAGAAATCTAACGGAGTCAGATCTGGTGATCTCGCAGGCCACGGATTTTCAGAAAACCGTCCTATCCACTGGTTTCCAAATTCTTAATCCAGCCATCTCTTCACCTCATTTGTGGAATGAATGCTAGCTCCGTCTTGTTGAAAGTATAAATTTCTTCTTTCGGCTAATGACAAATTGTCTAAAAAGTCAGATATCTCAGTTTGTAGAAATTCTAAATATCGTTCTGAATTTAAATTGTCTCTAAAGAAAAAAGGTCCCACTATTCTGAGGTTGAAAATTCCGCACCACACATTAACCTTAAAACTATATTGGTCTTTACTCTGAATTACAAAGTCTGGGTTTTCGGTGGCCCACCATCTACAGTTTTGTGAACTGACGGTTCCGTTAGAGGTAAATGTAGCTTCATCCGAGAAAAGAACGTTCTTTGGGAAATTAAAATCTTCCTCAATCATACCCTGGAACCAGGCACAAAAATCGAAGCGGGCGTCATAATCCCTATCTTTTAATACTTGTACAAATTTAGGTTTGTACGGATGAAATTTGTTTCTTTTTAATATCCTCCGCACAGATCTTTCGTGAATGTTAGTGATCTCCGATATTTGACTAACTGCTAATTGGGGTGTTTCTGTGATCGACAAACACACATCCAGAGAACCTTCGTCACCTGTTACCGGTTTTTCATGGGAAACTTTATACTGATTTTCTACCGATCCCGTTTCTTTAAATTTATTGACTAGACGAGATACTGTGGAATAATGGAGGGATTTATCGGGGTGCCTCTCATTAAAAATTGCTGCTGTTTCTCTATGGCTTTTGTAATTATCTCCAGAAATTAAAATAATTTCTATCTTTTCCTGAAGAAGTAGTGTGGGTGCCATTTTAAGGAATAAAATATTAATAAACTTATGTAAAATATCAAACTTAGTAAGATGCGGGACATAAACCAATGACATAGGTTGAAATCAAACAAATTATAATTTGTTTGACATTTTTCTGTTGTTTTTAACCTACTAGATTATTTGGTTGTTTTAATTTCAGAGCCTACTTTGGTAGTTTTAAGTACAACTAAATAGACCTGGTTGTTAAATTTATGTGCGAAAAATCTTAATAAAATCTTGATACAGTCATTTCATTAGATTCAAACCATTCCAACAGCGAGCGTCCGGCGAACACCTATTTTTTCGATTTTGTCCTGTCAATTGTAGAATTGTAGATCTGACTCCGTTAGATTTTTTTATGTGGGGATACCTAAAGAACCCTGTGTACAAACATCGACCCTTTAGGAATATACAAAATTTAGAGAATGTCATTATAAATTGTGTATTGCAAATAAATCGTAAAATGCTCCGAAATGTTAATCGAGAGTTGCGCTCGAGAACAACAGTATGTATGGAGAGAAATGGCGGTCATACTGAGTTTTAAATTTTGTGCACCCAAGGAAAAACAATGATTTTTTGTGTTGTTAGTACAGAATTTGACTACTTTTAAGTTTTTCTTAAGGCGGCTACAGACGGCATGGCAAGCCCTGGCCAATGCCGCTCGTTAAAACGTTGGCGCATCGTGTGGATGCAAAACATATGGCAAAGCAAAGCCAACGTTGGCGCTGGCCAGGGTTCGCCTAGTAAGCGGTAATTTCGACACACATCAAAGGGACTTGTTGAAGCTCGCCAGTGGGCTTGATCGCCGTACACACGTATTCAAAATCACTTGCAGACATTCTGCAGAAATTAATGAACTTTAGAGATGCCTCCTTTGTCAAATCGCCAAGTATATCACTTATTGTACCTAAAAAATTATTTGTAGTGTGAATGTTCATTTAAATATTATTTAGTTAACCTACGTTGTCCTACTTAGATAAAGCGAATTAGTTCACCACCTGCGTTTTTTTCTTTTTTTAATAGTTTCTGATAAAAATAATGCAGCTGAACTTAAAAGCAGAGCAGACGCTGCTATCACTTCATCATCGGACTCCATTTCGTCTGTCTTGTAGGTACACTTGTAGAGATTCGCTTTCACTTGCCTCGAAAACACTGGCAAAGATAAAACATGTCGTGTGTACGGTTGTCGGTGCGCGAACATCAAGCAAAGACCAATGTCTCTACAAACACTGGTTGAAACGCTGGCCAAGGCTTGTCATGCCGTCTGTAGCCGCCTTTACATTGGTTTTCGTTTATAAAATTTCGATTAAATAAACAGGTAATTTTTTGTTTATTATCTATTTTAATCCCCTTAACTTTACAAAAAGTCGAACTTCAGATATATTTAAGACGATTAAGGTTTTCTCAATGTAATCTCATTGAAATGTCTCTAAAATTTTGACACTGCTGCTAGATACAAATCATTGCAACAGCTAGCGTCCGGCGAAACCCTGTTTTTTTTAATTTTGTCCTGTCAATTGTAGAAAAAACTACTACATTCGTTTATTTTCATCCAGATACATGGGCTTTACATTAGCCAAGCTATCTAAACGAAAAAAACCGGAAATTTGTAAATCGATAAAAAAATATTTAAAAAAAATTGAGTTTTCCAATTTTTTTAAATAAAATCTTAAAATTTTGCACAAGGACGTAGAATTTAATTCTAAGCAATTTTTTCAAATAACTTTTTTTGATATCTCGTCAACTAACCTCACTTTTTGTAAATTAACAATTTTTTTTTTAATTTGACGCTATACCAGTGGTCACGTGACGTATGTCAAAATCGATTTTTAGGTTATCGGACATGCAGAACCGATCCCCTGGGAAAGTTTTTCCGATACGCTCCTAATAAAAATTTTTCCCATATGTTGCGAACTTTTTGCCGGTCACTGTATATATATATATATATATATATATATATATATATATATATATATATATATATATATATATATATATATATAATATATATATATATATATATATATATATATATATATATATATATATATATATATATATATATATATATATATATATATCGGGTGTCAACGAGATCACTTTCCGGCTGCCATTTATTTAGTTTTTAATCGAACAAGATGAAATTTGGCAGGAGTCATAGGCTAATACAAAGTCACTTTTCGAGGTACTTGTCAAATTTTCACGACTTCCGGTTTAGCCGGAAGTGACCACAACATTGAATTTTCAAATGAGACATCCTGTATATTTCTCGATTTTTGGAATCTAGAGATCTTTTTACGTACAACTGTATTATTTTTATTACTTTTTGTGTCAATTTACCATTTTTAAAACAAATTTTTTGTTTTAATCTAGAGTGCCATGACCCACCTTAAATCGTTCCAATAGACGTTTACATCTGCTCAAAAATGCCTACACAATTTTATCACCTTTAATTTGTCTTACTAGAGCGTGCAAAGTTGACTAAATCACTTTTTTGATAATAGCTCAAAAAAATTAAATACAACCATAACACTTTCATAGTATAATTAGATGTAGTTTTTTATTACGAATCCAACGGTGCATCACAACATCAAAATTCTCTTGGATTGTCTAAAGAAAACTACATTTTATTGCAGTAGCCATTTTATCTGGTTTGATCAAACATGCAACTGCACGACGATCAAATATTATATCCACTTAGCCATGACAAAACTGAATAATAATAATAATAATGGGTGGCTGTAAACAATTCGCCACAAACCAGAAACATAATATTAAAGACCAGAAAAAATAATTGTTTACAAATTTGTAAAATTCTATCATTTATCCTGAATTCAATTGATTTCCATGGCAAACTTAATATTTTGAGGCTTTATTCCGTTACTTTTTAACCAGCTATAATTTAATTGTTTGTCATGGCTAACTGGATATAATATTTGATCGTCGTGCAGTTACATGCTTGATCAAACCATAACACATCGCTATGGCAATAAAATGCAGTTTTCTTTAGAAAATCCAAGAAAATTTTGATGTTGCGATGCACCGTTGGATTCGTAATAAAAAACTACATCTAATTATACTATGAAAGTGTTATAGTTGTATTTATTTTTTTTTAGTTATCAAAAAAGTGATTTAGTCAACTTTGAACGCTCTGGTAAGACCAATGAAAGGTGATAAAATTGTGTAGGTATTTTTGTGCAGATATAAACGTCTATTAGAACGATTTAAGGTGGATCATGGCACTCTAGATTACTAGATTAAAACAAAAAATTTGTTTTAAAAATGTTAAATTGACACAAAAAGTAATAACTATAACACTGTTGTACGTAAAATGATCTCTAGATTCCAAAAATCAAGAAATATATAGGGTGTCTCATTTGAAAATTCAAAGTTGGGGTCACTTCCGGCTAAACCGGAAGTCGTCGAAATTTGACAAGTATCTCGAAAAGTGACTTTTTATTAGCCTATGACTCCTGCCAAATTTCATCTTGTTCGATTAAAAACTAAATAAATGGCAGCCGGAAAGTGATGTCGTTGACACCCGGTATATATATATATATATATATATATATATATATATATATATATATATATATATATATATATATATATATATATATATGCAAAATGTCTTATACGCCTCCAAAATATATATGCTTTCATAGAACACGCCTCCAAAATCGGAGGCGCATTCGCAAAATCGGAGGCCAAAGCGAATTTGCGTGTATAATGGATTTATTTGTAGATTTAAGTCAGCAGAAGAAGTTTCACAAATTTTTGTTCGGAGGCTTTTTGGGTCGATATACATGTACAGTTATACAATGCAGTTCACAATATTTTATCTACGGGGCGCCACCGTTTTATACGCATATACACTGTAATTAATGGTACTGACGAATTTGCCTCCACATGCTCTCCGTACTATTATGCCTCTGAAATATGGCAACAAGGTAAGGAGGCCAATAATACGGAAGATTTACGCGTGTGTAAATAATTTACTTTTATGATTATTTTATGTTTTAAAGTAGTTGCTGAAATTACGATTGGGGCTCCGAAAATGTACATATGTGTATAAGATCGGTGAACGCTTTGATATAGGGGTCTGTAACTTTATTTGTACAGTTTTTTATATGATAAGAAAACGATAAAAATAGATAATAGATACTCTTATTACTAATGTATGTTACAGTAGTAGAACTTTTTTAAAATTTATTTTTGCTAAATTGTTGTCACGCTCTAACACGAAACATTACCAAGTCTAAACAAAAAAGATATTGCCCACATTTAGAGGGATGTCCACTAATGGTGTCGAGATTATGCTTAAGTTCGTATATTGTACAGAGGCGTGGTCAAAAATTAAGCGCAAGAGTAATATAACAAATATTAAAGTTGAATGAAGTCTACTTGTCACTTGTCAGGTGTACACGTAAATATGTAGAATGAGAATTTAGAGTTCTCTAAACCACCTGAAGATGCCTTATATAATAAGGACTAAACAAATGATGGTAAAACAAGCTATTCTCCGGACTATATGTCTCTACGAGCGCTGGATTACATATCAAAATTTGCCGTATTTTCTTCTAACATGCAAGAAACTACCAGGAAGAAGGAAACATTTAGTTCTCATTCTCATCAGTACAAGATAGACGAACATACCTTCCTTCGGAAAAAGTAAATCCTTTTGAAGCTGTGATGTCGAACTGTATAAGCAGTCATAGGCAGCGCCTATGTCTATCTTGTACTGATGAGAACTAAAGAGTTCGAAACAGGTCTGCAGGTGACGACATCCTAACTAAAGAAAAAGTTTCCTTCTTCCTGGTAGTTTCTTGCATTCTGAAAACGTATTTTACAATCTAACTCTGTTAGAAGAAAATACGGCAAATTTTGGTATGTAATCCAGCACTCGGAGGGACATATAGTCCGGAGAATAGCTTGTTTTACCATCATTTGTTTAGTCCTTATTATATAAAGCATCTCAGGTGGTTTAGAGAACTCTAAATTCTCATTCTACAAATATTAAAGTGTTTTTCTTTAATTTAGTATAATATTAGGAGTTTTTGATATTCTTGGTTTTCTATTTAAAGAGCATGTTTTCGTTTGTTTCTGAGTTAAACTTACAGACACGCCCCTGAAGGTGTAACTTTTTCTGCTCCTAAAACAATTTATATCGTTAAAATTTCACTAAAACTAGAACTAGTTCTTGGACCTTAAAGGAATGTCTGAAAAGTGTTCGAATGAAAGTTTTTCAATCAAACATTCCTATCAAAACCCTTCTGTTCTAGTTATCAACATTACCATGTTATTTTTGTTTAAATTTACCTGACACTGAAAAAATGCGAGAAAAACTTTTTATCGTAATATATAACGGCGTAGTATAATCGACACATTATAATAATTATCTGTAACATCCACACTTTAAATGAGATTTTGCGTAATTTTTTCTGTGTGGCATCAATTTTATTGAAACAAGGGCCTGCAAATGTTTAGTTTTTGAGTCGCTGGCGAATCCATTTGCACACGTTTTTAAAAACGCTATGGTTAAATTTCAGCGGCTCATTTCTTGGCGACTAGCATTAAATGTTGGTCGCTGATTTTCAACAATATGTTTTTTAGAAACGTGTACCAACGTCGGTCGTCAGTACCAACGTGTACTGACTACTCGAAACGTTTGGAATCGCCTGGTTAAATAGTCTACTATATTTTCACCCATTTAATGAAGAATTTTATTAAAATGCTAAAACGTATTTATTTATTTTTAATATTTAAATCTATTACCAATTTTGATACTTTCTTATTACTTACTTATAATTTCTCTTAAAGTCAATGTGTTGCTTAGGGTTGTTAAAGACTTAACGCAATAAAAAACAAAAGGATGTAAAAAACTCCTTATGTTAGGTAAAAATGGAAAAATACACAACTTTCAACGTTAAAATATAGCGTTAAACAAAAAGCTTAAAGCCCATGTTGACGCAACTCTGTCAAGCGTCGTATTCGGGTTTCAGGAGGTAGCAAATTCATATCTATTTTTTTTTTAATTAAAAGGGTCCCAAAGCACATCAAATAATTTTCTTTTAACCACTATGAAAACGTACGTCTATGAGGTAGAACAAATTTTAAAACAGTGGAAATGTGCGTTGTGACTGCATCAACACGCCAAAAATGAAATTCCATAATTAACCGAGCTATTAGCTTGTGTCCACCTTAAGTAAGACACTGGTACGCATTGGTCAAATTTATTTTAGAACCTTATATTTTCCATGGCATACTAGCTAATAAAAAATATTAAAATAGACTTTCGAGAAAATATCCATTCAAATATTAAAATTAATAAAGACACCCAAATAGATTTGGTTCTTTTTAAATATTATATTTATTTTCATTTTTTATACTTAAAAAATTGTTTTAAAGTCGACAAAAATAATAGTAATGAAATAAATCATTGCTTAAAAATTACATGAATATCAAAATTTAATTCTACCCTTTACACCTGGTAATGGTGGATTTTTAAGCTAACAAAATTCTAAGTAGATTATATATTATATTATATCAACTTTAGCTTTTACCGATTTACAGCTAAATAATGTAATCTACATCAAAATGGGTTTGCTACATTTTAAAAGTTATTTAGAAAAAAATTACAGGTGAGACATGTGTAAGAAATTATAGGCAAAGAGGAAAATAATAGAGCTTAAATTTGTTTTTATATATATTATTATTTTCACACTGCGTAACTTATAAAGGATACAAAAAATCTGCCTTTCACGGAACAGAAATAAAAATATAAAAAATCGGTCCAGTGCAAGCTATACTTGCACAATTAGTGTTCCGTGCTCCCCACTTAACCTGAGCAAACCTCGGCCGCCCGACCTCCGCCCATCTGCCGCGCTACCCGCCGCCGACAGCACCAACGCCGTATCACATCGTGTGTGCGCGGAGCTGAATAGGCCAAATTACAAATTTTGAGAATCGTGTAAGCACAAAAGTTGTTCTTTACATGGTGAGAAATATTTTTTGTCGAAAATCTTTTTTTCTATAACCAATAATTCAGCAGTTATAAGGAAATAAACAATTAAATTATTTATGACAATTGATCGCGTAGAATTGTTCAATCCTGATAATTTTGGTTTAATCTAGGTACAGCTAATTCTCAATGTTCATGATTTTTTGTCAGAATTTTCTAAACGCTCCTTCTGGTGATAAGTGATAAGGGTGGTGGGGGACAACAATTTTTACACGTTTTTTCCGAAAAATATTTTAAAAATGCATAGAAAATATATTAGAAATATTGTTTAATTCGTTCTTCAATAAGCTTTCATTAGGCTCCCCACACAATGCCCTTGAAAAAAATTTCCATTTCCCAATTTGCCACCCTAAATTAACTCCCAGAATCGAAATTTAACTTCCTATACTTCCGTCTATAATTGGTCCACCACACTCTATCTCTGTGCTAAATTTCAAATGATTACGTTGAACAGTTTCAGAGAAAATCCCCTCTGACAGACGGACGTTTTTAGTGTTCCTTGAAATGGAAGTGATTCCATTTCAAGGAACACTAAAAAAGGATAATTAGACAAGAATAAATAAGATTTAATATGTTAAAATGGATAAATACTCTGATGAAACAATAAATAAAAAGTGCATATAGTTTTGCCAGCGACAGAGCTATATGTGAAAAACATTAATAATATATTATAAATATTAAGTTAAATTTTCTAAAGTTGTCCGCCCTATACAGGAGCGTATTATCCAAAAAGCCTAGAAAGCTCGGGCTTAGGCTCCTAAACCTTTTAAGGGTGGCGCGTCAGCGATGCAATTTTTAAAAATAAACAAGAAATTAAAAAAAATCAGTTGTAATAATTCAGAATTACTGTCAAGGTAAGAATAATTCCTACTTGGTCCTCAGTTTATATACTTTCTTATAACTTCAGTACATCAGTTCAGTACTGAAAATATATAAAATTCTTTGCATGGATTATCTGTCGTGAAATAATAATGAACTTTCAAAATGCAAACTATTTTGTCTTTAATTGTCAACAGTAGCACGTAACCTACATTAACTAGTAAGATATAATATCAACTCAAACTGTAGCACATGCAAGTTTATAAATAATAACTAACTAATGTAAAATGTAACTAAGTATTATAAGTATTATCGTAGGAAAATATACAGTGCCTTAACTAGAGCAAAAACCAGCAAAATTAAATTTTTTAAGTGGCCCGCCCTATATCTAGGGCATCAACAGTGCCTTAAATTATATCAACGATAAAATCTTTAGCTATAGACAAAACACAATTTTTGTATTTTAGTTACAGCGACGAAATCAGAAATATAGTTTTTGAGGTTGGATTCCGCCCTGTATAAATTTTATTGGCCGGTTTCGAGCCAGGACAAAGCCTAATTTATATGCATTTTTTTTTTATTTTGTTCGAGTAATTAGCAAGTTTTCGCGCCCACGGACAGACTGACGGAAATGAGAAAATATTTTTTTGTGAATCAGAAACCCCAAAATATAAAGATCTGAAAAAATTTCGGGAGGCGATTATTAAACGAAGAAAATATTAACTCCTCCAGCGAGGGAAGAAAAAGATAATATTTGTTTGCTCTATATACAAGGTAAAATGCACTTTAAAAAAGAAAAAGCCACGAACTTACGCTTAATCCCAGTCGGGGAAAAAGACATAGAAAAGATTTTTTTAAATTTCCCACTCTGTATAAAAATTTTATCAAGTTTTTTTACGTAAAATTGTCATTAGCGTGTTTATTTCTTTTAAGCTAATGTTTTAGAGTTATTACAAAACTAAACAAGCATTTTTCTACTCTTTCACATTCTGTTGTAAGAAAAATCGAAATTGTCACTGAAAGCTTTGGGTTCATCAGAATGCTTATATTTTCGAATTAAAGAAACAATAAAAAATACTATTATATCAACGGTAAAAGACTTAGCTACATACAAAGTATAATTTGTGTAAAATGTATCATTTTAAACAAAAAATAGATACTATTTATTAAAATGTGCTCGCTCACGCTGTTTTTAAGTTTCCGCGCCAGCATACAGACGGAAATCGGAAACCATGTTTTCCCTGATCTGGGCACCCCCAAACGTGATCTGAAAAAAATCTCGAAAGATTTTTTTCGCCAATAAAATACTTTCTCTCGCGATAGAAGTCAAAAGATCAACCCTCTGAATGTGGCGCAAAATTTTGGGGATCATCAGACTGACGTAACCATCAATAGCAATCCTGCATAGTCAACACTTCTTCTAAAACAGAACTATGCCTGCTGCCTGAGGGTTACGTCAGTCTGATGATCCCCAACAAGGTGAAAGCTTACTGTCCTCCCGGCCCGGGATTTTCCATTAGTTTTTGGATGCCACATAATTTAAAGCAAGCGCGGAACACACTGTCTTTTTGGTTTGTTATGCCCCAAACATTTTTATTTGACTACATTATTTATTATGGACACTAATATCTTATTTTTAGAAATTGATGTTATAAAGTGTTCATGCTGTACATAGTTAATCGGAAATGTTTTGGGTTTTAAGCTAGGTCTCAGACTAATATATTTCTAAAATATTTTAGTTTTCCGTCAAGTAGTTTTTAAGTTTTCGCGCCAACGGACAGAGAGACCGACGGAATGGGAGATTTTGTATTGCTGTTCACTATATTTTACAATAATATTATAAGCCGTTTACTGATATGTTTAAAAAACGAATTTACCACGTGCCACCTTGTTGAAGACGTTACTTAAATTTGGCAACGTTGTCGGAGGCGTATGCGCTCGCTGTGCGCATAAAAATTTATAGAGAGGAGGCTTACTAGACGTAAAATGTATGGAGGCGTGTTACATTTAAAAGTATAGTAAAAATTTGTATCTTTTTTGGATGCTTATTTCTTACCCCTCTCACGTTGCTCACGTAGACATTTACTATTTAATGCTATTTCAATGCAATATACACGGAAATCTTTATTCTTTACAGTGGAGGCCTGGGTGCCTGTGTAACGTATGGAGCCCAGTTAGATAGCCATGCACGTATATATATATATATATATATATATATATATATATATTATATATATATATATATATATATATATATATATATATATATATATATATATATATATATAGCTTTTTTTGGTTTTTCCTGTAATTAATTACATATATATATATATATATATATATATATATATATATATATATATATATATATATATATATATATATATATATATATATATATACCGGGTGTCAATGAGATCACTTTCCGGCTGCCATTTATTTAGTTTTTAATCGAACAAGATGAAACTTGGCAGGAGTCATAGGCTAATAAAAAGTCACTTTTCGAGGTACTTGTCAAATTTCGACGACTTCCGGTTTAGCCGGAAGTGACCCCAACTTTGAATTGTCAAATGAGACACCCTGTATATTTCTTGATTTTTGGAATCTAGACATCATTTAACGTACAATTGTATTATAGTTATTACTTTTTGTGTCAATTTACCATTTTTAAAACAAGTTTTTTGTTTTAATCTAGAGTGCCATGACCCACCTTAAATCGTTCTAATAGACGTGTACATCTGCACAAAAATACCTACACAATTTTATCACCTTTCATTTGTCTTACCAGAGCGTTCAAAGTTGACTAAATCACTTTTTTGATAATAACTTTAAAAAATTAAATACAACTATAACACTTTCATAGTATAATTAGATGTAGTTTTTTATTACGAATCCAACGGTGCATCACAACATCAAAATTCTCTTGGATTTTCTAAAGAAAACTGCATTTTATTGCCATAACCATTTGTTATGGTTTGATCAAACATGTAACTGCACGACGATCAAATATCATATCCAGTTAGCCATGACAAACAATTAAATTATTATAGCTGTTTAAAAAATAACGGAATGAAGCCTCAAAATACTGCTAAATTTGTCATGGAAAACAATTGAATTCAGGATAAATGATAGAATTTTACAAATTTGTAAACAATTATTTTTTCTGGTGTTTAATATTATGTTTCTGGTTTGTGGCGAATTGTTTACAGCCACCCATTATTATTATTGAGTTTTGTCATGGCTAAGTGGATATAATATTTGATCGTCGTTCAGTTGCATGTTTTATCAAACCATATAAAATGGCTATTGCAATAAAATGTAGAAAATCCAAGATAATTTTGATGTTGTGATGCTCCGTTGGATTCGTAATAAAAAACTACATCTAGTTATACTATGAAAGTGTTATAGTTGTATTTAATTTTTTTAAGTTAGTATCAAAAAAGTGATTTAGTCAACTTTGAACGCTCTGGTAAGACAAATGAAAGGTGATAAAATTATTTAGGTATTTTTGTGCAGATGTACACGTCTATTAGAACGATTTAAGGTGGGTCATGGCACTCTAGATTAAAACAAAAAATTTGTTTTAAAAATGGCAAATTGACACAAAAAGTAATAAAAATAATACAGTTGTACGTAAAATGATCTCTAGATTCCAAAAATCAAGAAATATACAGGGTGTCTCATTTGAAAATCTAAAGTTGGTGTCACTTCCGGCTAAACCGGAAGTCGTCGAAATTTGACAAGTACCTGGAAAAGTGACTTTTTATTAGCCTATGACTCCTGCCAAGTTTCATCTTGTTCGATTAAATACTAAAGAAATGGCAGCCGGAAAGTGATCTCGTTGACACCCGGTATATATATATATATTTTTTTTTTTTGGGGATTTTCTATAGTCTCTTACAATAACCTGTTCACCAATAATAAATTCTACAAATCTGGTAACTCTGAAATTTAACTTTTGCTTATTTTTGAGCAGATGTAAACGTCTATTAGAACGATTTAAGGTGGGTCATGGCACTCTAGATTAAAACAAAAAATTTGTTTTAAAAATGGTAAATTGACACAAAAAGTAATAAAAATAATACAGTTGTACGTAAAATGATCTCTAGATTCCAAAAATCGAGAAATATACAGGATGTCTCATTTGAAAATTCAATGTTGTGGTCACTTCCGGCTAAACCGGAAGTCGTGAAAATTTGACAAGTACCTCGAAAAGTGACTTTTTATTTGTCCTATGACTCCTGCCAAATTTCATCTTGTTCGATTAAAAACTAAATAAATGGCAGCCGGAAAGTGATCTCGTTGACACCCGGTATATATATATATATATATATATATATATATATATATATATATATATATATATATATATATATATATATATATATATATATACATATTTTTTTTTTGGGATTCTCTATAGTCTCTTACAATAACCTGTTCACCAATAATAAATTCTACAAATCTGGTAACTCTGAAATTTAACTTTTGCTTATTTTGTTCTATTGAAACTCGACTTTTCAAATCTAGATTTGGATTTGAAATACCTTTACGGGGTTGCAATAAATTGAAACGGGTACGCAATTTGCGATTAAACATTATCTCTGCGGGCGTGATGTCAGTAGTACAATGTTTAGTATTCCGATATAATAAAAAAAAATTGTTAAGACTTAAGTTTGCATCAATTTTTTTGTTTTTACCTATAGCATTTTTCAAAGCATTTGTTTATCGTTTTTACCGCATTTTGTGCCGCACCATTAGACGATGGGTGAAACGGAGGCGAAGTTACATGCTCGACGCCATTCTGAGCTAAAAAAGTTTTAAATTCCTGTGAAGTAAATGTGGTGGCATTATCAGTTACTAGTGTGCACTGATCCATATCTCGCACAAAGGGTTCTCAAAATGTCGATGGTCATTTTGGACGTTATTGAACTTATTGGAAATACTTCTAACCATTTGGAATACGCATCCACAACAATTAAAAACTGCCTATTTAGAAAAGCACCCATAAAATCTAAATGTAACCGCGACCACACTTCATCGGGATACGACCAAGGATGTAAAATTGCCTTGTTTGGACTTTTCTTTTGAAGTAAACAATTTTCGAAATTAGAGCAAACCTGCTCTATGGTTTTATCTAGGCCGGGCCGCGTATTGGCATTGTTTACCACAGTGCAGCGCATATACGGCGTTGGAACGCAGTAAAGAATGGCCAAATGTTCGCCGCATGTATCCAGGCAAACCTTACCGCGGTTCAGCACAAACTGAACGCGCGTTTTCAATTTTGTCGAATTTTAAGCCTAAACATTTTAGTTATTATTCGTCCAACCGATGTAATTTTTTATGTGTGTATTTCAATTAACTGATTGTGCAATAATATAAACATATTTATTGAAAACGAGAAATGACTAAACAAGCCCATTGATAAAAATCAATTCGCAGCCGATTTGTTAACTATTCCAATTTTCAACCAGCTAAAATCGATCTAATCTGACGGCGGTTTGTGAAAAAAAAGTGGCACGTGGCATTCAACTCTCGTCAGGCAAAGTGTATAGTTTGTATATCGAAGGTGTTATTTAATAATCTTGCATCTGTATTATAGATATGACACATACGTTAATGATGATACATCGAGATGGAAGCTATGATGTAACATTAAGCTTTCGATATAAAAACAATATTTGAGGGTGGCATATTTATATTTAAAATACAAATATAAAAACAGTATTCGAGGGTGACAAATTTATATTTAAAATACAAACAATATTTGAGGGTGACAACTTTAAATTTAAAAATCTTATAAAAAATGCTTTTAAAAAAAAGCTTATATTATTTAGATGTACTAAAACGAAAAAAATAAGTATAGTTTTTTCATTGTGGTAATGCTGAATGCTATTTCTGAGTGGACGTAGTTAGCGTGGGTGGATCTTAAGAAAAGGAGTATCAAAGAATCAAAGTTATCACTGAAACAGATATACTAATATAGTATGTTAAATTTACTCTCTTAAAAGCTCGTCGTGCGCGAAAAGTTCATACAGGCATTAATTTTGTTTAGCAGAAATTGTAAATACCTAAGTATGCATTTTTTCTTTTCTATTTACGCGACAAGGTTTTGAGACAATAAATTTAACATAATATATTATACCGGTTTCAGTGATAACTTTGATACTACTTTTCTTAGGATCCACCCACCCTAACTACGTCCACTCAGAAATAGCATTCAGCATTACCATAATGAAAAAAATATACTTATTTTTTTCGTTTTAGTACATCTAAATAATAAAAGCTTTTTTAAAAAGTATTTTTTACAAGATTTTTAAATTTAAATTTGTCACCCTCAAATATTGTTTGCATTTTAAATATAAATTTGTCACCCTCGAATACTGTTTTTATGTTTGTATTTTAAATATAACTATGCCACCCTCAAATATTGCTTTTATATCGATAGCTTAATGTTACATCATAGCTTCCATCTCGATGTATCATCATTAACCTATGTGTCATATCTATAACACAGATGCAAGATTATTAAATAACACCTTCGATATACAAACTATACACTTTGCCTGACGAGAGTTGAAGGCCACGTGACACTTTTTTTCACAAACCGCCGTCAGATCAGATCGATTTCAGCTGGTTGAAAATTGGAAAAGTCAACAAATCGGCTGCGAATTGATTTTTATCAATGGGCTTGTTTAGTCATTTCGCGTTTTCAATAAATATGTTTATATTATTGCACAATCAGTCAATTGAAATACACACATAAATAATTACATCGGTTGGACGAATAATAACTAAAATGTTTAGGCTTAAAATTCGACAAAATTGAAAACGCGCGTTCAGTTTGTGCTGAACCGCGGTAAGCTTTGCCTGGATACATGCGGCGAACATTTGGCCATTCTTTACTGCGTTCCAACGCCGTATATGCGCTGCACTGTGGTAAACAATGCCAATACGCGGCCGGGCCACCAGAGATATGAGCGTGCCAAGTTCTTCATCTTTACTATGCCCATATGAGAAAAATGCAGTTGTTGCAATATGTTTTGTTGAAGCGTTTTGGGAATAGCAATCCTGGTTCCCCGTAATAAACAATTAGATTCCAAATTCAGTTCGTTTCTAACTCTAAAAAACTGCAAATATTTTTTATCCACCCTTTTTAGCCATCCTTTTTCTACAAATGATTTAACTTGTAATAACTATTCCTTGAGTGTTTCTGCGCGTATGGAATTAAAGTTAATAGGAAAATTGGATAAAATGATGGCCCATTTGCGTCAACGATTTGCCGAAAATTGAGGAATTCCTTTCGCTGGGTTAAAAATATATGTTAAAGGTTTATGATCGGTACATAGAGTAAAATAATGCCCATACAGGTATTGAAAAAATTTAGTAAGAGCAAATATGATCGCAAGGCCCTCTTTTTCAATCTGGCTCCATTTTTGTTCTGAATCCGATAAAGTACGGCTTGCATAAGCGATGGGTCGCTCAGATCCATCTACCATTACGTGACCTTTGTCAACCATATTGGCATACGATGTCGGCACTAAAATGAAACGGTTACAAATAGATGACGTACGTACAAAAACATTTATATTTAAAATTTACCCTAGAGACAGAAATTATCCTCTAGTATCAGCCCTGATATCCTCGGTAACAAGGAACACATATGCATAACAGACACTTATTCAAACAACACAATTTATAACGTCACTGTTTAAAAGTTTAAAATGTACTGATTTTGGTGTAGGTATACGGTAAAGAGATAAAGTTAGAGTTTTTTATGCTCCGGTTATCTTATAAATTCGGTTGATAAAGGAATAAAAGTAGTAGTACTAAAAACTAAAATTAGTTATTGTTGTTACCCCTTACCCTTAAATATATATAAACACTTTAATTGACAAATATATATTACATTAATATGTTATTGTATATTTTATTTAGCACCGTTATATCGGATTTATCATTAATAGCTAAGGGTGTTTTTTTGATGTGGATCATTTCATGCAATAATTCACGTTTTCGCTTATGAAGTTTTGTCTTTAAAATTTTTGTCTCTGCAAAGTCAAAATTTTGGTTGAGAGTTTGTTCGTGTTTTTTGAGGGCGGTTATATTTCTTCGGTCATATTTGTGACCAATAATTAGTCTATTGTGTAAATATTGGCTGGTTTGATCTATATACACTGATTGGCAATCTTTACAGGGTACTTCATATACGATACAACTTTTTTTATTGGTGGGGATGTCACTTTTAAGTTTACTAAAATTGTTCTTTAATAAGTTGTATCCCTTGTGGCTAACAGTTATATCATGCTTTTTGAAAATTTTTTGAAAGTTCTCTGAAAGGGTAGGAATGTAAGGCAAATATAAAAACTGTTTGTTGTTGTTTGTTTCACACTGTCTATGGTTGTTATTACCTGGTGTGCAGTGTTTTTCCTGTTTTTGTTTAAATATTACATTTACTAATTTCTTTGGATATAGATTAAGCGATAATACTTGTTTTGCTTTTTTTATTGCCCCGTCTCTATAGTCTCTCTCATCTATTTGTAACCGTTTCATTTTAGTGCCGACATCGTATGCCAATATAGTTGACAAAGGTCACATAAAATGACCGAAACGTACTATACTATAACCTGCACAAATAAATATGTAACTGTCTAACAACTGCAGTTAATAATTGGAACCACAATCCCAAGAATTTTAACCTAAATATATAGGTATATATATATACATATATATATATATATATATATATATATATATATATATATATATATATATATATATATATATATATATATATATATATATATATATATATATATACCCCAAAACAAACCAGCTTTGTTATATATATATATATATATATATATATATATATATATATATATATATATATATATATATATATATAACAAAGCTGGTTTGTTTTGGGGTATCGGTCCTAGTGATGGCTTTTTTGAATAAAACGCTTTTTAGCTACGCCAAGCTTTCGATAATGTTTATTATCTTCATCAGGGCTACAATATGAAACAGTAAATGAGCTGACTTATATTTAAAAAACTACATTTATATAGAAAATAAAAGAATAGAAAACTTACAAAATGAATTCTACATAGGTAACTAAATTACTTATTGCTAGTGCATTTCTTTCTGAAGATAGTTTCCACAAGAAACAGTCATTATATTATTACAATAATTAGTATCTACATTGTTTTATTTTAATAATTTTGTGGCCTATTTACGTGGATGGTAAAAATGATTTGATTCTAAAATGATAGTGAAGGTTTGTCGGAGTTTTTTTCGTTTTTTTTTGTATTTTTTCCATTTTCTTATTGGTTAAGCTATGATTTATTCGGTATTAGTTAACATTCTACTAACTTAGCCGTAACCTAAATGATTATTTAATTATGTAAGACATTGACAAACAACCTTTCACGGGTTGATAAATTGTCATCTGATGTCATTTACAAAGAAAAGAGGTATTATGAAAGTGAACTGCAGAAGGGCTGGTTTAGTTAAATAGATATATCAGCACTTTCGTTGTTGGTAGTACTGTTTTTGTTGACATTTAAAGTTAATAAGTTTGAGTAAATGACACTGAGGCCCTCAATGTCAGCTCTTGTGTTAATTGATTTTGGTTGTAGGAAAATTTCAACCATTTCTAGAAACAGCCTCTTACAGCCGTTCACCTCACTACACAAAACTTGGGTTTCATTATAGTTGAATCTTTGTCCCAGTTCATTTGTGTGTTTGGAAAGAGAACATGATTTTTTATTCAATCTACAATCACTTTTGTGTTGTGTGATTCTGTCTTTTAGTACCCTGGAAGTTTGTCCTATGTATATACCCTCACATTCAGAGCAAGGAACACTACACGACATTCGATCTTTTTATGGCTTCGTCTTTATCTTTCAGCTTATTAAAAATTGTACCTAAGTATTGTTTTTGTGTGTTTAAAAGACTTTTAAACTTATATACATATATATATATATATATATATATATATATATATATATATATATATATATATATATATATATATATATTTTTTTTTTTTTTTTTTTTTTTTGGGGCGTTTCTTGGGAATAGGTTCATCATTTAACGATAAAATAGTATCAGTCTTTTTAGACTGTGGAAGTGTGTCGTTCTTTTTGCATTAAAGTACGGGGAGTCCAAGAAGATTTACAACCCCGGGCCGGGTAGACTATGAGAGCTGTCTCGTCCTTGTTGGGACTCATTCAGACAGTCGCAACCCAGTCGCACCGAGGCAATCGACACCACTGTATTTTAAATCCGTTTTGCAAAACGCAAGCAGGAATTAACACACCGTAACGCCACCTAGCGGGTACTAGCTTTAATGCAAAAAGCAGAACACACTGAAAAAGTAAAAGTAAAAAGCGAAATCCAAGGGCGAACTCGGCATCTCTAGCTTTTGAGAATCGCGTTTCGCGAATTCGCCCAACTTGTCTACACCAATTTGTGCAGAACAAGAAGGGAGTCGCTAACGTCCTCACTAGATAGACGTGTAAACCCTCAACCTCACACATGGTCTCCTTGCAATTTCTCCCTTGCAATCTATAATTTTTATGCTTCTTGAACCATTTTAAATATATATTTTTTTGGGGCGTTTCTTGGGAATAGGTTCATCATTTAACGATAAAATAGTATCAGTCTTTTTAGACTGTGGAAGTGTGTCGTTATTTTTGCATTAAAGTACGGGGAGTCCAAGAAGATGGACAACCCCGGGCCGGGTAGACTATGACAGCTGTTTCGTCCTTGTTGGGACTCATTCAGACAGTCGCAACCCAGTCGCACCGAGGCAATATATATATATATATATATATATATATATATATATATATATATATATATATATATATATATATATATATATATATATACACAAATTCCTAAGCCATAAACCAGTAAACCCCCAAAATGTCTCAAGGGGCACCAGCTTTTTGGTCCATTTTTGGTACACGCCAGTATTCGTCTATGTATTATTTAGTCAGGCATTTATTTCGTTACAATTGTTTTGAATCTTTTCTGTAAATACTATTCTATTGAGTAGACTGCATCGCCGTCGTGTTGTAGTATTATTTGGATTTTTATCAAAAAGTCGTTTGGTTCCTTTCTAAAAATTCATTTGTATTTTCCATACCGTTTTTGGGGGCTAAAAAAACGATATACCTATCGATAATGGCCACTAAACCTGATACTACCTTTTCTGGAAGTAAGTACTACACCTACTGTTTGTTGTTGAATTTTGATTTAAAAAAACGGTAAAATTGTCAGAACTTGACATTGACTGCTTAGTAAAAAGTTTGGAACATATTTTAAACTATTAAATAATGACCGAAACCAGGACAACATTTCAATTGACAAAAAAAGTTGTCGCCCCAATCCCTGGACGACCAAAAACTATTCTTAGGACAAAATCACTGGCTGTGAATGTTTATTATAACGGTAAGAATCTCACTCCGAAGGGTCTTAACCCTGATGTTTATCGCAATGCAAAAGAACGCCAAATTAGTGTTTATGAGGATCTGTCCCTATCTGCCAAAGAAAGTAGTTCTACTGCAGCAATTGCCTTTGAACCCCCCAAGTCAACACTTAGGTTTCGGACAGAAGTACAAACTGGAGCCACCACATTTCAAGGAAGTATATTTCACGGTAAGTATTTTTAACATTTCCTAATAGGCCGAGCGGCGACTGCAAGTTTGTCTACGGCATCGAGTACCTACAAGAAAAGAAACCATTTATTAGGCAAAATAGACATTAGGTAAATAAGAAATCATTGGTTTGCAGGATCCCTCCTTGTCCAATTTTGTAATAAATGATCATTTTGTGATAATTATTAAAATTATGAAAACAGGCGATAGCTAGCAGCAGTGCTTTTTTCATCTCTCGTTTATATTTGATTTTCTTACTATTTAATTATCTTACCCTTAAGGGTTGCCATTCATTTATCAACTCCGCATCACATCCACATCGCCTCGGCACGCGCAGTTTCGATTGCTCTTATGGAATTTCGTGCGCTCACCTATAAGCAACGGATCGCCTCAATTGATTTACAGGCGTTACCAGGGACATAGAGGAGAGGCGATGCTGCGTTGATACGTGACTCAGTAAACACATTTATATAAAATTGATTTTAAAGTTACATAACATTCTTTATAAGTTAGGCAACGCTGTGATATAAAAAACTAGTTGAAAACTTATGAATCATATATATCAGGTAATATCCTGAGTGCGTGGCCAATTGCCGATAATTTTTTTAAAAGACACGAGAGCGCGGATGCGCTCTAGTGCTTTTTAAAAAATTAGGCAATTTACTAATGCATTAGGCTGACTATTTCCTAAAAAAGTATGGCTAGTAATTATTTCGGCTGCGATTTAAATAAGTAGATAGGTAAGCCCAACTGGCAAAAAAATTACTCGGGTGGTATAATAATTTACTGGCAATACTTTAAATAAACTGCCTGTGAAACAATGATGGGCAAAATATAGTTCATGTGGTCGGCATAATAAAACTTTAAGTAACAAATAACTATCCCGTTGGGCAGTCCGAAATCTATTCGAGCAGTAAAATTATTAATTGGGCGGTGAAATTATTAGTCGGCAGGTGACAAAATAAATTAGGCTGTGAATAAAATGTGCTCGGTATTTAAATATCGTTCAGCAGTTTTTAAGCAGCGTTTCGTTTTCTGCAAAATATTTACTTTAAAAGCCAGAAAGAAATGACCTATATTTAATATTTTCAGTTGGCAAGGGTTTGAAGATAGCGGCGAGATTCGTTAGTTCGATCGGTTTCTTTAGTTCGTCTGTTGAACTTTTGATCATCACTAAGATTGGCCACTTTTGATCAGTTACCAGAGGCGTCGAGGCCGAAAATTAAGTACGTATGTATATTCACGTGAGATAAAAAAAGACGGTCAGGTGCGAGTTCAACTCGCTCGTAGGGGGTACCGGACGGCGCGTGCCGCGTGGCCCGGCGGCGTACCGTAATTTTAAAGAATTCGAAAAATTGAACTGCTGCTGCGGCCGAGTTCCCCGCGATGTAATGCTACTGGAGCGGCACTAACGGTGGGCAGCATGGGCGAAACAGGAATTTTAAAGTTGTATATCTCTGTTGCTACATACGGGACCCATACCAAATTCAGGTGAGTCTACTAGGAATGTTTTGGTAAAGAAAAAATATTTTGTAATTTGTGAAAATAGTTAAATTTTTGCTTAGAAAAATTAATGAATAAAATACCTAAACGTGTTCATTTTTTTCTCAGGGGGGGCCTAGCAAAAATTTAACTTTTTTTCGCAAATTACAAAATATTTTTTTTTCTTTACCAAAACATTCCTAGTAGGCTCACTATCAAAACCCCTGAATTTGGCATGGGTTCCGTAAGTAGCAACAGAGATATACAACTTTAAAATTCCTGTGGGCGCCCATGGTGGGCACTGTGGGCAGCCTTACTAATAATACCATGAAATGTATGTGCTTTTACATTAATCAATATTTGGAGTTTTCTAATTAAATGCTTTATTTTTTACGTAATTAATTACCCCTTATTACACGCTAAGTTAATTTTAAAGCAGTCAGAACAGTATTAGTTTACCCATCAATTTGTAATGTTACAATCTTTTTTCAGCAGTCAACTTGCTTTTGGAGCAGGCAAAAAAAAATAAAATGTAATTTGTTTCGCACAGACCAAATATTTATTTAGTTGCAACTTATTTTTTTTTACTGCTTAAAAGTTTTTGAAGCTGCTTGTTCAAATCTAAAACGCAGACCAATTTTTGTTTTATTACCTGATCAAGCTTCACCGACCAATCCATCATTTCGCCGGCCAATCGTATATTACGATGTGCCAAAATTGTAAAATTTCGCTGCCTGTTTAAATCACACCCAAAAAGTATTACAATATTATATTTTATTATCATGCAAAAATATGACGTTTTCTTGATTTTTAGTGTCAAAATTATACAGTGTAATTTTTTAAATCCTGACATAGACTAACTTTTTTATTTGAAGAGATAGACTAGTACGTCCAAGAGCAAAGATGTATAAATTAACCTAATACCTAATTAAGAAAAATCAACAAAAATTTTTTTTAGCGTTGCGAGATTTTACAGTATCCACTTAAACAATGTGTTTTTAAATGGCAACACCGTATTTTTTATCATTATTTAAGAGCTAAATTATGAATAAAAATGCAGTAAGATTTTTTTATTCGAGTAGCCGTTTTTGAGCAATCGGTCGAAAAACTTAAAATAATATCCGCTTGGGTATCAAAACATTTATTTGAGGGACAACACAGCGCAAAATTTTCTTTATAAAAAAAGTAAAGAATGATAATAATAAACAAAATTAAAAAAACCTAATAACTTTTCTTCAACAAATGCTCAAATTGATGCCTTCCTTGTAGCCTACTATTGCTATAGTAAACTTTTTCTTAGATCTCGCAATATGGTGGCTAAGTCACTTGTCATTCATGGTACCCTGTTGAAGTCTGGTCTATTTTACGTTTAGAGGTTGGTTAAAAAGACATGACCGGACTTGTGCTCACTATTCAGCTTAAATAATAAACACCAAGAAAATCTAGTCTCTGAAATCTATAAAGCCCAAAAGTAAAATGTTTAAAATATACACTATAAAAAAAACACAAACACAAAACACCAAAAGCAAACGAAAATAAAACGACGCGACCTGTCGTGTCAGCTTGATACGGTCCACTACCAACCCACTACTGGTCTAGGGACTTTGCAAAGGAACCAATATCAGCTGTTGATTTCATCTGTGATTGTCGAATGTCGAAACGCTAAATTTCATTATAAATTGAACTCTATGTTAACTAATCAATATTGCGTTCACTTTAAGTTGCCGGCGTCCGATTATTTTAATTGTTTTAGACCGATTGCTCAAAAACGGATACACGAACAAAAAATGTCACTGCACATTTTTTATTCATAATTTTAAGATCTCTTAAATAATGATATATTCTTCCTTCTGTTTATATATATATATATATATATATATATATATATATATATATATATATATATATATATAAAGTTCGTACAAATTAAAAACCGATGCACGTCATCAAACACGTGATTAAGTTTTAGAGTACACTGTTGCCAGATTGTTATCAAATTATCGAATATTGAGAAATAATTTACAGAGCACATGGATAATTTTTTTTGAATTATTCACTAATTTATTTTTTGTTAAATGACTTATCTTTTAACATTAAAAGGATGTAGAAATTAAAATTAAAATATGTAAAACTGCTCACAGACGCAAGGACATGTAGGCGTGCGTCAACGCACGTTCATCAATGCCCCTGTGTAAGTATGAAATGACGAACTTTCATACCATACACGGGCGTTGATGCACTCATACATCTCTCTGTGTCTGTGGCCAGCTTAAGTAAAAATCTTTTAATGGGAGAAAAAAATGGTAGGAAAAAAGTACACTGGATTTTATTAATATTTTAAAATATATTAAAGAATAAAAAACTTTCTCACAAGCACCATTCAGTTTTTTTATGTTCTGACAGCCCACGAAGACCGAAGTCTAAGTACTATGTACCGTGGGTGTACTGGGGAAATCCCACTCACACATCCAGAGGTGGAAACATCCGTAGGGATTTCACCAGCCCTTTAAGAGGATGTGTGGGGTGGTACCACCTCGGTCGAGGAAGAAATCCTCTACCCCCTTCCTAACACATTCATATTGTAGTGCAGTTCTTTGTACTCTCGCACAATCAGCCCCCCCCCCCCCCCCAATGAATTTGCGAAAGACGAAAATGAAGTTTCGAAAAGACTACAATCTCGAAATCATTAACTTTCCATTCTCACACCCAGAAAACCTCTGCAAGGAGTTCCTGAGCGCGGTTTGGGGTGGAAAACGGTCCTGTCTATCACCGATTTCCTCTGAATGTTTACTAGAACATCTAATTTTGTCCCCTGATCGAATCCTGTCCCAAGAGTTCTGAATCCCCTCCCAGTGTTTAGCTTCAGTATGCTCCGAAGATGCATACTTTAATTTTGTTTACATTTCTTTCTCCAAGGCGCCAACAGCCTTGTTTTTTAAACTACTAGACGACGTTGATTACGTTTAACTTCTTGAATGAAGGTCACCTTAAACGGAGAAATCCGTGGCGCCTTATTCTAATTTTGTTAAGTATCTGATTGTCGCCGAGTTGTCTTGTCAGGGATGCCAGGTACGCTAGGTACCGATTGGACAACAGACAGACAGCGCGTCTGTCTTTGTCATGGGTGGACCCACCACCTTGTTACCCCGCTAGCCGGAAATTGCTAGCGATCCACCAAGGAATGGGTGACGATAATGTTTAAAATTCAAAAAAGAATGTTTTTAAAGAAGGTATCTCCAGGATGGGACAAAGCCCGGAGTGTCCCGGAGACTTTCTATGAAGTGAGAAAGCTGGCACGGGCATGTCCAGCAATTTTTGTAAAGTTGGGTAGTCGTGACTACCCAAAACTGAGACTTTGCACGGTGGGCAAATTTTGCTTTCTTAGTCTTTGTCAGTTGTTGGAATTTACTTTTATCAAGGAAAGTCTTGTTTTTGTAACGTCATGTCTCCGAGCCCCCTAAATCTAACTATGTACATGCATTATATTAGGGCTAAAACTTTCGTAGTTCTATGGCCGTAACAAGAGCCGCTACATAAGGTACTTTCCTTCATTAATTATCAAGGGAAGAACTTCTTGTCGATCAAGTATGTGCTCTCTGTCATACCATTTTATTATTTCATTTTCTGTATGCCTAATTGAATTCTTCCATATCTCAGGAGTAACACTTTGCAATGCCTCACGCCACATGTTTAAACAGTCTAGTTCTGTTTTACCATCTCTACCCACGTGTTTGTTGTAGTAAGATTTTGCAATTCCCCATATAAGTTCGATTGGGTTAAAAATGCAATGGTATGGGGGAAGACGTAAAACTCTGTGTCCATATTGTTCTGCTAAGTTATCTACTAAATATATTCGTGCTGGTTTATTTCTAAAAAAATATCTAGTTAGCAAATATGTTAACATAATAAATTGTATGTAATACTTACTGTGATACAAGTCTTAAAAGCTCACTTTTAAGCATCGGGGCTGCAAATTCTATGTTATTATTAGTTAACCAGTCTTGAATGGCAGCTTTGGTCCATGAGCCGTTTGGTATTTTGGTTAATAACATGCTATGATAAGGGGCATTGTCAATAATAATTAAAGACGGTTCAGTCAATTTCTTTAATAATTGATTTTCAAACCATTTCAGGAAATTTTGTTGGTTCATTTCACCATGGTAATCTGCAAGTTGGGTTTTTGAGGAAAATATAAGCTCTGCACCCTCGATAAATCCATCTTCATTGCCAGCATGAAGTACGATGTATCTAAAATAATTCTGATTAAAAACACTTTCATATTTTTGCGTAATTGTATAACTAACCTTTTACCATCAACTTTAGTAGTTTTTACACTCTTCTTATTAATATCTTGCCATGAACGACCTATGGTGCCATTTTGAAAAATCCAGGTTTCATCTAAGAAAACAAATTTGTACAAAGCGTTTTCTTTTTCTTTCATATAAGATCTCAAAAAATCGACCCGTTTTAAAGCAACATTGGGAAGTTCCATAAGCCCTCGTCTTGGCTCATCTTTTTTTCCATTTAAAACCTATTTCTTTCAATAGGCTGCACAATGACATACGGCATCCGTCAAATAGTTGCCTCTCGTTTAACTTCTCCCATAGAGAATTCAAAGTTATGTGCTGTCCTGACAATTAAAATTAAACTGTAAAATGTCTAAACATAAGATATTAGAAAGAGTATAATCTGAAATTTCAAATACTTACTGCTTTCATACATGGTGTAGATAGTGTTACGTATAGCACTTGTATCCAACGCTACAGTATTTGTAACCCTCTTGGTAGAATTACGCTTTCTGGGCGATTTTAAAACCTCATTGTTTTTTACTTTTTGTGAAATTGAACTGACAGTAGAAACATTCAAGTTTAGGGCTGCTGCTACACGCTAAAACAATATATTTGACGGTAATTTTTCCTAAATTTTTTATCATTATATAAGTATAATATTAAAATTACCTCTCTAACAGCTGTTAAGGGTAGCAATGGGCCATTATTGTCTCGTTCTTGTTCAAAATAGCTTATCACAGATGCTACTAACTGTTGGCAACGGCTGTTTAACTGCTTCGGCATTTAGCAAAAATGGACTCTGACAACTGTAACACTATGATTGTTCTAAAAAGAAAAAGAACAGTTTTTAAACGCAAGATAAAAGTTTAAAGCTCCAACAAGACACAAAACAAATAAAACCTTTGTGAAGCTCACATAAACTCAACCACAGCTGTCAACAAACTAGAAATGTCAAGAAATTAAACGCGACGACGCGGCATCGTCGCGTACGCTGCCAACTGCCTAACAACGAATATCAGGCGCGAAATTTAAAATTCAATAAAACACTCCATTACAGTTTTCGTATTAATAATTATGCGGTGGTATGACTGCGCTCATTTAATAGCGTCATCGGTGACGTGCATCGGTTTTTATTTTGTATGACCTATATATATATATATATATATATATATATATATAGGTCATACAAAATAAAAACCGATGCACGTACAGCAACATATGCTTACTTGAATTTAGCGATACTAACCTTTACAGATACCTCTTCATGTAAAATTTTTGATTAATTTTTGCAGTAGGTACTTTCTTCGACATCGGTTTTTTGGGCACGTGAAAAAGGAAGTTTTCAGGGCACTTGCCTACCTACTTTTGCACATTGGCACAATACAATATTATAGTTTATTTTTTTAATAGATTTTTCTTTATCTAAGACATCCCACGTAGACTTCAAGCCTAAGTACTAACGTACCGTGGGTGTCTGAAGAGAAGTGAAATGTAGTCTATTGACACGGGATTTGAAGGATTGGAGGTTGGGACGGGAAGGGAAAACATCTGCGGGCAATTTGTTCCATAATCTGGATACCCTAGGTATGAATGAGCGAGAGAAGTGGTCTGTTCTAGGCTTTTGTAGCTGGACAGTAAAGGGATGCATACGTAACGCGCCTCTTGTTGTTCTGTTAGGGACATTCAAGGGGGGAATAATACCGGCTAGTTCTTCAGAGCAAAATCCGTGGAAGTAGCGGTAGAAAAGGGATAAATCCCCTATAGCGCGGCGATGAGCGAGAGAAGGGAGTTTTCTCGTGAGGGCTGGGTCATTGATAAGTCGAATGACTCTCTTTTGGATAGAATCAAGGATCTTAAGTGTCGAAGGCGATGCCGCTCCCCATATGTGGGAGCAGTACGCTAGGTTAGGTCTTATTTGGAAAACATAGAGAGTGTATAAGTTGGAAGGGGAGGAGTATTTTCTGGCTCGAAAGAAAAAACTAAGCTTGTTAGCTGCCGATGTGGCTACTGAAGTAATGTGTTTGTGCCAGCTGAGATCATGTTCGAAAGCGACGCCAACGAGATCGAAGGTTTCGTTGTTTTGTAGGGCTCGGCCATTCATGTGGATGGGGTCAGCGTTGCCAGATTTTTTGCGTGAGAGGGTGCAAGACTGGGTTTTGGAGGCGTTGAACTGAACAAGGTTCTTGGCACCCCAGTCTAACATTAATTGAAGATCTTGGGAAAGGGATAGGTACATAGATCTGCGTCTAGTATCCAACTCCTGATTCGAAACTTGTCTGGAAAAATGAATATTGGAGTGAAGAGTACTATCGTCAGCATAACTGTGGATGGGATTGGTAGTTGAAGAGAGTAGGACATTAATGTGAAGAAGAGACAGGGTTGGTGCCAGGACTGAACCTTGGGGGACACCAGCATTGATAGGATGGAAGTTAGATGAGTGACCGTCAACCACAACAGATATGCGCCGATTAGAGAGGAAGCTGCCGATTCAGATACATAGTTAGAGATAGGGGATAGAGAGAGATGGGTCTATAATTGGATGGAAGGGACTTGGAACCTTTCTTCGGGACAGGCTGCACACGAGCAGTCTTCCAGCTATCTGGGAAGATACCCTTGTCATAACAGATCTGGAAAAGACGAGTTAAGACAAGTTCTGGAGCGCAATTCTTTAGAACAATTGCTGGTATGCCATCCAGACCAGAGGACTTTTTGGTGTCAAGGGATAGAAGAATTTTTGAACTTGTTTGACCTTAAGTATTATATCGGGCATTTTGTAGGGTACAGACTTATCGGTTGGAAGAGCGAAATTGGGGGGAGGGATCAGGGTGGAATTGGCAGCGAATTGTTTGGCGAATAGTTCTGCTTTCCCTTTAGAGGTATAGATAACTTCGTTGTCAGAGGTCAGGGGAGGAAAAGTGCTTCTACAGAAGTTCTGATTAATGTTTTTCGCAAGTGACCCGAAAGATTTGCCGCCGTTGGGACAGGAAAGCACTTTATCTTTTATGCGGCTGTTAAAAGCATTTTTGGACTGTATTGATTTCTTGCCTCGGTGAAAATCTGACGATTTTCGGGTGTAGGATTTTGAAGATACCTTTTGTGAGCTTGGGCTTTTTGAGCCTGGCTTTATCACAGGCCTTGGAGAACCATGGCTTTTGATGGTGGAGTTTAGGTTTCTTGCGGGTATGTGGAATGAAACCTTCAATACCTGCTTGAATAATGTCTGTGATATGAGAGCAAATTTCGGAGGGATCGGGACTGGAAAAACAGACAGGGTTCTAAGGGAAAGCAGAGAAGAAGTTTCGAAGGCCATCCCAGTCGGCAGAATTGTAGTGTCAGATCGTGCGTTCCGGCATAATTTCAGTAAACTCGGGATGTATGGGACAAGAGACGGTAATGAGGCCATGATCTGAACGACCAAGGGGAGCGCATACAGATGTTAAGTAAGGCTCAGGATGGGTGGTAAGAAAAAGATCTAGAGGATTTGCATTATGGGTAGAAACGCGGGGAAAGTATGTTGGTTCTCTGATCAAATTGGTGAGCAAGTTGCTGATTGAAAAGTTTTCTGCTGCTCTGCCTTCTGGGTCAGTTTTTGTGGATCCTAACCATTCCATGCTATGGACATTGAAGTCGCCTAGGACGATAACTTCAGCGGAGGGAAATTCGGAGATGAGATGGTCGATTTTTGCCGAGAGATAGTCAAAGAACTCATTGTAGGATTTGTCTGATGGGGAGCGATAGATGCAACAGATAAATTTAGTAGAAGATTTAAGGGCGATTTAACGATTAATAAAAAGAATTATACACAAATAGCACTGTAATAAAAAAAGCGTTAATATCATAACCAGATGTAAACGACCATTTTGTTTCCGAAGTGAAAATCGGATATATTCGGGCCACACTTGCATTCCTGCTCTTGTGATTGGTTGATGTCTAATTAGACGAGGAAAGAGAGGAGACGCTTCAGCAGCTGCTTGGCATAGAGAAGGAAAGCTGCATGTTGCGAAGTGAAAAAAAATAAATCGGATGCTAAAATGCGGGTGTTTTTTGTGTTGCATAACAAAACTAATCTATTTAAAATTGAATAAATCCCTCATATTAATTATAAAATTAATAATTTTTGTCGTATAAATTTATATAAAAATGGAGTGTGCTAAACAACTAACTTATAAAGAGTATTGCATTGTGCCAATGTGCACAAATACCATTGCAACGAGCCTGAACAAACTTTTTTTTAGCGTGCCCAAAACAGCCGAAGCCTGAAGAAAGTGGTGTAAAGTTATTAAGCGGGACCAAAAGAAAAATGCCCAGCTATCTGAAAAATCATCTTTATTTTGCTGTGAAGATCACTTTATTGTATTGGTCTTTGGAGATCAAGAACAAATTACGTTCGATTTCCTTCTTAATTTGGTTTTGAAAGGTTAAATTAAATTTGAGTTACTATTTATTTGGTTTTGGGAGATCAAAACGAAACTCAGTTTGCCTTCTTTCTTAATTTGGTCTTGGAAGGCCAAATTAAGTTTGCTTTACTATTTAATTTGGTATTGAGAGATCAAAACGAAATTAAGTTTGACTTCCTTGTTAATTTGATCTTGGAAGGCAGAATTAAATTTGAGTGACTACTTAATTTGGTCTTGAGAAACCAAGACTAAATTAAGTTTGATATTAAGTAGATATAAAACAGGTATAAAAACAAGTTAAATTGTGATTCAAATACAAATTAAGTTTGATATTAAGTAGATATAAAACAGGTATAAAAACAAGTTAAATTGTGATTCAAATACATATTATACTGTCACAACGGGGGTTGTTGCGACTGAGACTAAGTAATAGTCTGGGATCGTATGGAGGGAATAAAGTTAAAACAGGTTATAAAAATAGGATTTATTAATTAACTTACAATAAAATAAGGTTTGGCTTCGAATAAATAAAATAAAATATCGCCCCTGTAGAGCAACAAGGGGCCAAGCGACAAATATGTAATTTTTGTGATATCTCCTATAGCAATATCCTAGAACCCTAACTAACGTTGTGTAAAAAGGTGACAAGCGCCACGTAGAGGATTAAGGAGACAGCCGAGGGGACAAGCGCGAAAATTAAAAAAGAATGAACGCAAAAATTTTGAAAAATGCGTTTTTTTTTGCTTTCCTCAACAATCTTGTATTTGGCGATTGACCCCTTGTTGCTCTACAGGGGCGATATGCATTTACTTCCCTTACATATTCTCTGTAAGGGCGGCTCTTCTCCCGACCAACGGGCACATGTCTTATCTCAACATCTTCTCTGTAACGGCTGCCTATCACTTTATCATCCAGTAATCGATGATCGGTGCATTGCTAGGTCAGCATAACTTAGCTTACTCCTTACAAAACCAAGCTGACCTGCAATGTCATCACCAATTCCACCGAACAATAAACTGTATATTCATCGTTGCCAAAATAATCTTTATATAAATAGTGTGATTTTAAAAATGATTAATAAAAAGATCTGTAATATTAACATGACTATGACATATGCCCCTCGTTCGCGAAAGCAGGACCCACAGCTTTAAAAAATTTCCATTTTACTATACAATTCAGATATGTTGGTCAAGCCGCCAGAAGTTAATTAAAATTAGCAAAGAACTGATTTTTGATAAAACTTATAAGTTGATGAGAAATTGTATCAATTTTTGTCCAGTCTTGATTGGATAGAAAATATGTATTTGTGATTCTTATTTTGCCTTATTTACTCAGTTAAATTACCTTGTTAACTCTTTAACTTTACTAATATTGCCTTGATACCCACATCTAATGTCATACAGAAGCCTCAATCTGATAAACTTATAAAGTATTACTTTTTCTACTGAAAAGACAATTATTACAAAGGTCAAATAATCTAAAATAAAATCAAACTTGTTAGAGCAGATAACATTTCTTTTAAAAATCTACATAAGAAAAACTCAAAAAGCAGCACTCCTTGAAAAATGAGATCGTGACACACAGACATTTATGGCAACATATAAGAAGACTTTACTGGGCAACTATTAGCCTGAAGTTGTTATATTAAAGATGATTTATAAGTTTCCCTACGGACTTTACATTCACCACTTTTTGGATGAATTTTCCTTATCCCCCATCCTTGCAGTTGGAAGCGGCTTGCTTTGATAAAGTTATCTCTGCAGAGCCCTGGGCCCAAGGGCATTTTCGAGATACCAGGTGTTAGGTTACCTAACGTGATGTTGGTAGTATAATGTAACTGCCTTTTCTTTGCTTGCGGGCGATGTGGTGACGTTGAGAAAAAGGTTCTGTTTCCTCAGGTTTAGATATAATGAATATATTCTGGCTCCCCTTTGGTATAGGAAGTTGTGCTTGTTATTTGGCTCATCCCCAATCCGGTCCGTCAAGAGAAGAGAGCGGGGCAGGGGGTGCAAATTCTCCGGGTCCACACTGCTTTGAGGAGCCCACAACTCAAAATATACTTATTAGCCAATTATTATAAAACTTTACTGCTCCGAGGCCCGTCCCGGCTCTAGATTATCAGCCAGGGGGAATCGGGCCAGAAAAACTTTACCCCCGGGGCCCATGCCGGCTCTCGACGGCCCTGTCCCCAATCTCCACTGCCATTGTGCGATTGTGTCCAGGTACATGGAACATAGAGTGCTCATCAATTCTTATGAATATATAAATACCTAATTTTACATACTTTAGGTACCAATAAAATTAAAATTAGAAAATACATTTCTTTTTACACGTAGATATCTAATATTAAAAATCCCTAGTCTATGAACTAAGCTTAATTTGCATAAATTACAATTTCTTGTGAATTCAAAAAATACAAGCATGTTTAAAATAATGATTTACATATACTACAACATACTACTACATACAAATACTTGTCTAAGAGAAAAATCATCCCTGTTTAGTTTAAGTTTTAGTCTGATCTTTTTCTACCTCCAAGTATACCGAGTTATAACGTTCATCTAATTTTTAAAATGAAGCTTTAGTGTTAGGCTTAGAGTGTACCTACTTACCTACTACCTATTTAACTGCTAGTCCACCTAGGATTTTTAATACTAGAGTAAATAAAAAAGCAACTATAGTATAAAGTTTAAAGTCTAAGTTAGTACTTGCTCATGGAATTTTCAATGTTTCAGATGGTACATTCTGTATAATTAAATAGAACCAATTTGCTCAAACACTGTCCTGAAATACTAGCGTCAACTTTTATGAAGACAAGATGCATAAATCCTTTAAACAACTACTCCCCTGGTTACGTGCCACTCAGGGTATTGAAGAACATAAGACATTCACTGCTCTTCTTCATAAAATTTGTTACCCTTAAAAACTATTTAAAAATGTCTTATTTGTCATTAAAGTTTAACCTGCGAATGACTTTTTGAAATAGGGCTATAGGATTATGTTGCTAATTGCTTATTCTCTAGCTGCCCTTTACATAACACTTTTTTTGTTGTTGCTTGGGTTTGCTTATTGTGTCTTAAAATATGTATACTTTAAGAAAAATGAAGTGCCAACTATCTTATCCATGCTAAAAATGAGTCGTTCTGTACTAAGAAGTATTGTATGTATGTATTATATTCTCTAAAATAATAATAATAAATACTCGTATATTCAACTTAAGAATTTACTTGAGAACAACTTTATTGTTTCGAATAAAAAAAGCTTCTTATATCTATATAGAATTGTAACTCTCTTATTTTCTTACGTAAGTTTATTTATAAGTTTCGCAATTAGCTTATGCCTACGAAAAGTGTTTTTTCTTCATACAAAACTAGATAATTATGCAGGATATGTTTCA
Source organism: Philopedon plagiatum (assembly GCA_963971165.1). Classification (NCBI taxonomy): domain Eukaryota; kingdom Metazoa; phylum Arthropoda; class Insecta; order Coleoptera; family Curculionidae; genus Philopedon; species Philopedon plagiatum. The sequence goes on from OZ020190.1 coordinate 53,984,411, forward strand.
ACAACTACTCTGATTTGGCACGCATGACACTTTTTGATTCATTTAATTTCTGATAATTCCTTTGAATAGGTCTTCGCTCCTTCTGTGCAACCAAGCGAAGAATGCAATGTTTACAACCTCCTGTAATGAAATGATTAAATAAATTGAAAAAAATCATAGAATATAGTCCTAAATTATGTTATGTGTGGTTTCTTAGTATAGTAATCCCTTTGTAACTTATTATGTATACTAAAAAAATATTAAGAATTGATCCAACTATACTGTATGTATGCAATAATTTATTTACCTAAATGGGCACAGTCTTCACACTGAACAGAGGTAATTATCTCCTTAGCCTCATCACACATAGCTGTGACAGAATAAGCTGTATGCCTTACATTGCGCCCAGGTGTTATTCTTGCCTTAACCACGCATACTTATGTCTCCATCCCTCTTTACCTGCACATATTCAATGGCATTATCACCATAGGATTCTCGCTCAGACCTGGAAAGATATTCAAAAATAATTTTAATCCTAACATAGAAACTACTTTTCCCGTTTAAACTAGAGAGAATATCCCTAAAATATACTAATTAGTAAAAAATAAGGCAGTTGATTGAGGTTAAATGTAATAATGTTAAATGTCATAATGTGGTAAATCAAAAGTTTTACATAAATATCATTTAAATATCAGTATCGCCTAATTCGAATAAGCATATTTTGGGTAATTATTCGGATTAATGAAAATACCGAATTTTTTAATTTTAATTCTGCATGGATCCTAATTTTAGGTCGTAGAACACGAATCTGAAATCAGTTTTCGGCTGTCTCACATGGTTTTCCAAAAAAAAAATGCTTTATTTTATGGTTTTCTATGGATTTCGTTAAATTTCGACAGTTTCACTTCTACAAAAATCATCACACTATAATTATTCTGAAACATATTTAAGCAAATTTGTATATAAAAAAACATAAACATTTAAAAAACAAAGAAACATTTAAAACCTAATTAAAAATAAACGCGCACCTCATAATATACATAGACCATGTCAAGTAGCGCCCATGTTATCAAATATACACAGTCTCCCAGAATTTTCTTAACAAGCGATATCTCCATTATTGGAAACACTATAAAAATTAAATATCAAATATCTTAGTATGTGCAAATATTTTTGCTATTAGAAGAGATAGACACCACATTTTCGGTATATCTTATCTTACTAAATCTACTTTTTTATGTAATTTAATTTTTTCAACCCCCTTGAGGGGTGACGCTAGGGAGTTGAGGTCAAAAATTTTAGAAGCAACCTTATGCTGTGTGATACCTCATTTTAAAAGTCTTCAAAAAAGAAACATTTTATCGAAAACCAGAGGTCCGTATCTTAATTCGTTTTTATATTGCAAGCCTTTAAAATTTAAAAATGGTAAAAAAAAATAAAACCTTTATTTCTCTTATTACTTTAAAAGTTATTTAAAATGGCCACCATGAACTTCGTGGCAGTAATAAACTCGATTTTGGAACTCACTTCTAAAATGTTCGAGAATGGCAGGTGTTACTTCTTGGCAGAGTTCCAAAATCGACTTTATCACTGCCAAGAAGTTCATGGTAGTCATTTTGAACACCTTTTAAAGTAATAAGAGAAATAAAGTACTTAAGTTTTTATTTTTTTTAAAGATTCTAATATTTATAGGCTTGCCATGTGACAGAACGTATACATATATATATATATATATATATATATATATATATATATATATATATATATATATATATATATATATATATATATATATATATATATTAAAAGATTAGATAACTTATGGCTCTAACATATTTCAAGAAAAGTCATAAAATTAAGGGAAAAAAGGTTTACTTTCAGATTATTTGTGGGTGGTCATCAAAGATGCCATAAAATTAAAAAGGGGTTTAGAGTATTTATATTTCCCCATTGTAAAAAGGGGTCAGTTTTACGGCTATATCGAAACGTAATAATAACCAAACAGCGTTTCTCGTTATAGGTAGAGGAATATACCAGGGTAGTACAGGGGCGTATCTAGAAACGTTTTGTCGATTTATTGATTATCTCGAGATAACGAATATTCTTCTTAAAATGGAATGTCAATACATTATAAGTAACTGTTAGATTTATCAAGTTCGAACTCCTTCTGTATAGGTTTTTCTTGGATGTGATTTTTTACCTTTACAAAGTAACAATAAAGGATTTTTTTTCGATCACGTATTCAAGAGCCTTAGCATAGATTAATATAGTGTTTTAACCTGTATACAATGGATAAACCATCCATTAAACAAGAAGCATTTAATTCAATATTATTTTGTGTAAAATTCGGGATACTCCGCCTATGGTACCGCCTGAGGATAAACCTAAAAGGGGCGTAATGGAAAATATTTAGCAAGGGCTAGGTACCGAGGAAGAGAAGAAAGACAGTTCTTATCGAGTCGTTCTAAGTGATGTACGGTCTAAGAAATCGGGAGACGGGAACTTCTTTTAAAGTCGCGTTCGCGTGATTCGCGCGTAAGTGCGAACCTAATGAACATGTAGTAAGGGGTCTTTTATAATTTCACGGAGTTAACCGTTGTAAGGGTAAATTTCTAACGATATTTTTATGAGTAATTGGGGAATTAATATATCACAGAACAATGATTTTTATTTTGATATCTTTTGTAATTCGAGCCTTATTGTAAACGCTTGTCCAGCATTGTTCAGTTCATTATTTAACATTCGTTAAATGGTTCTTTGTTATTTTATATCTTTATTATTATTATAATCTTTTTATCAATTGTTATATCTTTCATTTTACAGTAAATTTTCATTTAATCAGATCATATATCTATTTGTGTTACAAAGTCCAGGGTTTTATTTAATAGCAGATTGACATTAATTATTAAGTTCAAACTTCGATGCCGTCGGTGTCAAGAAGAAGGCGGCGCGACAAGATAAATCGTTATAGATGACCACTTCCAGAGCTTCGATCTTAAATGGGCGACAACTTGTCTACAAGATCCACTGCGAGAGCTAGGTTTGAGTAACGTAGAGTCATGTACTAATATTCACTAACTTTAGCTCCCTTTCATGCGAATATTACTGTGACCACAGGAAGGCGTTTTCGTAAAATGCGTAATTCTAAACTAGATGATTTATAAAGAACTCAAAAATAATATGGCATAGGATCATTAGGCTTTATCTGACGTAAATATTAAAAATAATTCAATCTGTGACATATAGAAAATTGGTGTCAGGTCTTTGGGTAATTTTGATACGGTTTTATCATTATTCGCGGTTAGCTTACGACGTATTCAGAATTTATTAAATTGTCTAGATTTTCTTTGTAAAAGTAATGCGCTAGAGAGAGAATATCAAGTGCTTAACGTCAGTTAATTTTTTATGAGCTATATCATTTAACATGCAGTAACTAAGTTTTTTTTTTGTGTTCATAAAGCGTTTTTATGAGCTTAATTTGTGTTGATATAGAGAGTAATAATATAAGGCCATAAAGGGTTAGTTTAAAGCCTTGAGAAACGATAGGAATGAATTTGCTAGTTTTTTTTTCCATGTAGAGATGTGTTTTCGTGTATTTTGTTGCGATATTTTACTGTTTTTCTTTCATATGTTAAAGTATGGTTTTTTTTTGTTCATATTAATTGACAGTTTGTTGAGAAATTTCCACGTAGCTAAGTCTAGAGACAATTGATTTTGTTTTCTAAGAATTTAACATAATTGCATTGAATTTTACTAGAGTTGCACAGAAATTTCTAACTATAAAGAAAATTTCAATTGATTTAATGTTTTTTTTTTGTTGGGCATTGTATTTTGTTTTGCCAAAATAGTAAATGATCACAGATTAATTAATCCTTGAACCTTTAAAGCACTTTCCTTCGAAAAGCTTTGTTTTTCAGTTATGTTTGTTTCTACATTATTTTTAAAGTGAAAATAGGTGCATTTAATTTGTTATAGCAGTACTATTACATGCTATGTAGTTTTTTTAAGAATATTTAAATAAGTTTTCGTTAAAACTTCTTTTTGTTGTCTGGAAAAGCTGTGATAAAAGAGTAAAAGTTTTCCTTAGAATTTTTTAATTTTTGGATTGGTAATTAATTCAAATTGTTTTAACACTCTTTTGCTAAACGTTGTGGCGTACACTAGCAGTTTTATTCTGTATTGTTGCGCCCGTTCCAATCGATAAGAGAAACCTAAATTCGGGTATTTTTAATTTTGGTTTAATGTCAGTAAAGTAAATTTTGATTTTTGTGTGCTAAAGTTGCTCTTAAATAAATGCGGTATCATTTTATTTTAATGGTAAAGAGTTAATCTTACCTTGTTTCTGTAAAATTTAAAGAACGTCCGACAAGTTTTAAAAGTTTTTTAAGAAAAATTGCGTTCAAAATTATTTTTCAAACGTTTTATTGTGGAGAAAAGTTAGGGATTTTCAGGTAGACAAGACGAATCCGAAGAAAGAAGATCGCTGAAGAAAGAAGAAATTGCATGAAATTTGTAGCTACTAACACTAATAAAATATGTGTCTAATGTGAATTTTTTTTGGGGAAAAATCCGTTTTTATGAGAGTTAAAGTTAAGGGAAGAATTATTTGTTAAGAGAGAATAAATTAGGGGTTAAAGGCACAACTTTTATTAGATTTGATTAGAGCTAACGGTTAGAACGCCTTTAATGCAGTAACGTTCTGTACTAAAGTAATGCTTTTATATTTAATTGGAAGACAGAGGTTGAAATTTTATGTAGAGTTTTTTTTGTTTAATTTGATATAATTTACCAGGAAAATTATATTATATGCTATATTTTCGTATATACAATGTGATTTTAAAAATGTTATTGTGTTAACAAAACAATATTTTAGCGGACATATTTGAAATTATTTGCAATTTGAATTTTATTCGGAATTGTGGTAAATATTGTTTTCAGGGAGGTCTTTTGTTGGTTTATTTTGGAATAATTGGAAACGTGGTATTCGAGCTTGTGTGGAATACCTATTTGGCAACGTTAGAATCAAATACAGACAGTGGAGAAACAGAGAGAGACAGTGGAGTCCATAGGCCACATAAGTAGTTTTTTAACAGGTTAGAATTTTAATTCAGAAAAAGCATTTGGAATTGCAGCAGCCGGAAGGAATCGAGAGATTCGATGCGAGGCGCCATATTTTACAGCAGCAGACGCCATACAGTATAGCAGCTGAAGCCGCGACCCAGAGAAGCAAAGTAGCTACAAGAACGAGACAATGAATTTTCGTTTTCGCTAGGGATTGTTAATTTAAAAAATGCCATGTTCCGGAGGAATAATTTTTTTTTGGTCCATAAAAGTAAGTAATTTGTTTGGGATTATATTTGCGATTGCTTTTTTTATTCTAAGATTCATGATTTAATCAACTCTTACCGTGTTGATTCAGTTTGGTTGTTACAAGAGTGTAAAGCGAATTTTTGGAGCTTTAACAGAATTTAATTTAAAGTTCAGTAAAATAATTTATTTTATCACCAGGTATAATGCTTTATCCTTTGCAAACACATAGGTACATTTTGCAAGTTCAGGTAGTGTTCAGGCGCCCGTTTTATTATTAATATTGAGACTGTAATTTGTGTACTTGGTTAATTTAAAGAATTCTTAATGGTTTTCTTTCAGGTAATATATCAGTTTAATTACAGGGTATTACGATTTTACATATTTTGTGTTTTTGCGTTATAAGGTTTCGTTTTAAATCAGTTGATTTGAGGCTATTTTAATTCGTAATTTGAAGACTATTTATTTTATTTACTTGAGAATTGGTATATATGTTACGGTTAATTTGGATACTTCGCTAGTTTACAAACTATCCAGCTAGTTTGCAAACTAACTAAAGACACTGTTATTTTGAAGGAATCAGCCATTTCCCACAAAATAGCAGACGGTTTATAAACTAGCTGGTTAGTATGCAAACTATCGATTTGCTTCAGTTAAGATGAGGATTTTATTGAGGTTACCTTAACCTAAAAATTATGTTTTGTTTGTTGTCCAGAAAATCTAGCGAACGGTGGATCGGAGGGCACCCTAAGGTCGGAACAGGGTTAGCACCTGGTTAGGGGCCCTGACCAGTCTCTTTCCTCGCAGGCGAAGAGGGATCGGTGCGAAAAAATCCACTATTGTTCCTTCCTCTGCGCATGCGCAAGCCCGGGATAAAAAGTAGTACCCATCCCCTAGCCCTAGACTCTTGTGTCAAAAAATACGATACGGTAAGGTGCAAACGTACGGTAGGGGTAGTGTTCAAATTAGCAAGTAAACTAGCTATTTTAGGCAACTAGGATAGTTGTAGTAATCGTATTAACTAAAGACAATTGGATAGTATACAAACTATATAAAATATCTAGTTAATATAAAAGCAATAATGAAAAATCTGTACATAAGGAACAATAGTGGATTTTTTCGCACCGATCCCTTTTCGCCTGCGAGGAAAGAGACTGGTCAGGGCCCCTAACCAGGTGCTAACCCTGTTCCGACCTTAGGGTGCCCTCCGATCCACCGTTCGCTAGATTTTCTGGACAACAAACAAAACATAATTTTTAGGTTAAGGTAACCTCAATAAAATCCTCATCTTAACTGAAGCAAATCGATAGTTTGCATACTAACCAGCTAGTTTATAAACCATCTGCAATTTTGTGGGAAATGGCTGATTCCTTCAAAATAACAGTGTCTTTAGTTAGTTTGCAAACTAGCTGGTTAGTTTGTAAACTAGCCAAGTATCCAAATTAACCGTAACATATACAATCCTACAACAGTGTTTGTTTGTATACATAAAACAGACAAATTGTAAACGGTAAGTTTTAAAGAAAAGGTTCTAAATGGTTTTATAGAGGAAGTTTGGTAGAAGATGTTTTTACGATATTTCTTAGATTTTGTTTGTTTAGGTAGATGTAGCCTGTTTTTCTATTAAATATTAAGCACATGCACAACATAAAAGGTTTATTTATGGAGATAGAATGCTAGATCTGGGCAATTTGTGTTTATAGTGGTTATGTTTATTTGGGATCATAATGTTTAGAGACAACTTTTAAAGCTTATTTTTGGCTAAATTTTTGTTATTGTGAAAATATTTCGAGATGGCGACGTAAGCCATAAACCAATCTAGCACTTTATTGGCGTAAAGTTTTGGTTTAATATAATGGTACCTATCTGGAAATGTGACTATAGCAGGTATAAAGCGATTTTATATTGGGTTTTTCTAAGTTCTATTTCTTAATTGACTAATTAAATGTGATTAAACGAATAAATAGCACCTTATCCAGAATGGCCATTATGTTTTTTATGTTTTAGATCTTTGAACGTAACTAGAGCGATATGTTTAACGGAAGTTTGTTCAGGTACATATAAATCTAGGTCGGAAGTAATCTAAATTTAGAGAATACCAGATGTATAGTTTATTGCCCAACGACAGAGAAGAACAAAGGTGTTTAAATTCATACGGAATTTTAATTCAAGCTAAAAAAATAAGAGGGTACATATGAGGTAAAGGGATGTAACTAAAGAGTAACGCGACATATGGGATTACTGAGGTAAACGCTAAACATTTTAATGTCAAAATAACGTAGGTACTACAGGAAAATTTTTTTTAATGTGTAATGTTTTGTTTTGACGTATTGTAGAAGGTACTATCAAGCTATAAATTTTTGTTGATGTTGGTTTTGGCTGACAGTTAAATTTTGGGCATGTAAAGTAATAAGGTATACAGGGAAGTGTATACGAGGAAAGTTGGAAGTTGATATGTTTTTGTATTCGTCAAAAGTCTGTTAGGTGTAATTAAACAGTAGCTTTTACGTGGCAGAGATAGTGCAATAAAATAAGAAGCTATGGGTTCGAATATTTTTGCATGCAATTTCGACGCATACTATGTTGGTGTCGCGACAAGCATCGAGTGCTTGAGCGAATAGGTTACATGTATTGTGTTACATGAAGTAGGCGAAAAGCTAGTGTGCTTAAACCATTGCCGTTACATGAAGTATATCCAGAGAAGAGAAGTCCGTGAAGTAGTTTTCGTTTGTTTAGTAATGAGATTTTTTTTAGCAGGAGATTTAACAGATAGTCTGAAGAGCAGTAAGCAAACGTAATAAAGAAACCCCTTTTGTTTAAAATATTAAGAAGATAATCAATTTTTTTTTGGTTTGGTTGTTTTTTTTAATCATCAATTTTTTTACATCAGTTAGTGTGCATATGTTTTCCTTTGATAATGTTTAATACCGAGTATTTTTACTGAATGCCTGCAGCAGTAGAGTTTTTTTTCTATACAGTTTTGTTTGTTTCTACAGTGACATAAATATAATTATCTCCATTATTTAGTTCCGAGTTTTTTGAGAAGTTGATTTAGCATATCGGTCTTGGAGAAAGTTTCTTTTGATTTTTGGTTGGACTTATATGGATATGACTTCGACTCGTGGAATAGCCATCTGGAGGACACTACCGTGTTGCCAACCACGGCGACGATGTTATTGAACTAGCGTCTTTCATGGAGATCAAGGCAGTGTATGGAACGAGGTCAAGGTGTGTCCGCAGTAGAGGTGAAAGGCACGGGACTATACCCACTACAAGGTAGTTGCCGTGCGACTGGTAGTTTTAAGTTAATTCATAGTATTTTATTAGGCATAGTGTTGCCGATTGTTTGGAGCGAAGGGATCAAGTGAAAGAGAGTACGCTGGCCCATATCGCCGAGAAATTGACGTGAGTCATGTACAAGTAAAGTATACTAGTCTGGTTCAATTTGACTTACCCTCTGTTCAAAATGCCCAGGGAACTCTTTTAAAGTCTAGACAGGACTAGAAAAGACCCAGGAGATTTCCCCAGTTTTACAATAGACCGGAAAAGTTTGAGAGTTAACTACTTGGTTTGAAATAGTTTTTTTCTTCACCAGTCTTAGACTATTTGACTGATCCCCAAGAGTGTTTCGACTGCGTGAAATCATGGAAAGTAAGATTCACATGGTTGTAATCGTGTGGAGACGTCCACATACCACGATTACCACCTCTCCCATACGGAAGTCTGCATAGGTATGACTTGGCATTTTAACCCATTACCCGTAATTAAGACAGTACATACAAAGTTAGACTCAAACTTAGGATTTACAATATCTCAGACATGATTATTCCACCACCCCCCCCCCCCCCCCATAAATTGGAGTAAGTCGTAGCGAAATTTGATGGGAGAATATCGCCGTAAGTGACTCTTACGTGCATGGGTTTACCTGAAGTAAGCCAAAGCTTTAAAATCTTACGGCCGTATCTGTGTGTGAACAGTGCATATGTTGTTGAAATATGTAGTAGCCCATTCCCGAGGTGCGTAGTTCAATAGTGGAACACGTATGTAGCGAGGTGAAGGAGTGTAAGGTATGTAATTCGGGAGAATTACAAGTTTGTGTTATTACTGGAATCTGAGAAACAATAGTTTTGAGGAAAAAAATAAGACAAGGCACCTATACAGCAAAGAGAGACAATATTTTCCGTAGAAAATATACGAGGGAGGAATAAGTCAGGGAAATTTGGTTTAGGAAAGCACTATGGTTTAAGATCTTGTAAGTTTTGGAGCCACACAAAATTTCAGTATATAGAGGTGAGAGGACAGCAGGAATGAGTTTCTTGAAAAGTTGAAAAAAAAGTGGTTTGAAGAACATCTAAGTATCTCAGGTAGTACCAGTGGTCTTAAACAGAGAAAAAGTAGTACATTTGTAGCCTTTGTAGCTGTAGATTGTAGCTAGTGGTTTTCAACAGGAAATCGATGTAGATTATAGTTTGTACGATACTACTTAATGCATGGGTAGGAATTAAAACAGGTAACATAAACGGGTAACCTTTAAAAGTAAATTTTTAAAGATCCTAGTTGTGGAATTTTATTATTTTGGACTTTAACACAGTAAAGTAAAAATTGAATAAATATTACAAAATCTTTTGAATTCTTTTAAATATAAAATAACGAGTAAACGATTGAATTCGTAGAAAATTTATTAAATGACGGATGTAGTCATGTTTACTTATCGATATTTTAGTCGATAGTTATGTTCTAATATCGATATTTGGGTCGATAGTCAAGTTTAATTATCGATATGTTGGTCGATAATCATGTTCATTTATAGAGTGGGATAAATACAGAGTTTCTTTTGCCTGTTATAACCCGTACAATTAAAGTAACTAGTAGGTTTGATTATTTTATTAACAGTGTGTTTTAGTTTTGGTAGTTCTTTTATTAGTAAGGCTATGTCCTGAGTAGATTAAAGTAAGTTAGAACATAACTTGTTAGAATGACATTACTGATATCCACGTATGTCAAAAGTAAGTTTTTTTTTGTTTGACTTGTAATGAAAGCTTTATTAAAATCACTAGAGTGTTAATTTTGTGAATAATGTTTACTTTCATTAAGTCTAATTTGTCATTTTTTTTTGTTTGTTTGGTAAACTTAGCCAATTTAAAGGTTTTGTCTTTAAAGACATTGTTTTTTTTAATGCTTTGAAGTTACACTAAGCAACTTTGTCTTAAAAAGTTTATAGTTTTGATCGTTTGAGTGATCAGTAAAGACTTAATAAGAGAAAATTGATTCAATATTTTTGATTTTAGAACTGATCAAGATACTTTTCAGTATATCAATTCTTTTGTTGTTAACACTCAGTTTTATTCTTTGGTGAGCTAGATATTTATTTAAAGAAGATAAATAAGTTTAGAAGGTTTCATAAATTTAGTTTATAAATGGTAAACAATCAGTAAAGTCATTGTACAGGGTGTAATTTTGTTGATTGAAATATAGATTTCATTTCATCGTAGTGCGATATAGACTACGTAGTGTATTATTAGTAGTTTAAGATTAGGACTACTTCGTGACCACTTGGTAATGAGAAGGGTTTTGTTACACATAAAGTCGAAGTACTGTCGAGTCATCCGAAAGACAGCGGACATCTAGAGATGTAGGAAGTGTAGTGTTGTACAGTAGTTTCCCCATTGTTAGTAGATTGTAGTTCGTAGAAGTTCATTTGTGTTAACTTAGTGGGAAAAATAGTTGTTGTTAGATTGTGCTTGTGTTTTGAGTATTGGTGAATGGTGGTGGGGTTTGACGAGGTCAAAACATGGTGGTTATTTTCAATTTTCTTTTTAAAGATCGAGGTCAGGACCGGACTTTGGGAAAAGTCGGAGGATCCAGTTGAGATGGAGGACATCAGCAACCATCCCGTCGAGCTACACCTCATTCCAGACGAAGGCACAGATTTTGGGAGGACGTTTGGGGGGAACCAGGAACAGCGTTGGACATGGTACAACCGGGCGTATTGAGAGCTACACCGGAAGAGAGAAGCCACCAGGGTTTAGTTTAGGAAATATGTATTAAAAACCGGATGGAGAATTTTTAAATCTACAAGGTTGATATTTCATTCTTCATCTTTTCCCTTAAATAAGAATCTTCGTTCTTAAAGGGGGGCTAATGTGACAGAACGTATAATTATATATATATATATATATATATATATATATATATATATATATATATATATATATATATATATATATATATATATATATATATATGGCTCTAACATATTTCAAGAAAAACCATAAAATTAAGGGGAAAAAAGGTTTACTTTCAGATTATTTGTGGGTGGCCATCAAAGATGCCATAAAATTAAAAAGGGGTTTAGAGTATTTATATTTCCCCATTGTAAAAAGGGGTCAGTTTTACTGCTATATCGAAACGTAATAATAACCAAACAGCGAATTATATGACACGACCAACGAACTTCCTTTTAAAAAAACTTTATTTTTCACAAAACGGCCTTAACTTAATTTACAATCTTAGGAACTATGGTGAACGATTAACTTGAACAGCCTTCTAGCTTTTACACAAAATTAATGTTAACAAATAAATACAATTATTGCTTTTATATGAGGCGATATGTACATTCAGCAATTTATGGTTGGTCTAGGGATATTATTCCTCCACCCTGAGTTCTTTCAACGTCCTCGTTGATGATTTTCTGTAGGGTCTTCACAGGAATGGCCTTTAAATATTTGTGTTTTCTCCACTGATATATAACAACACTTAAACTACATATAAAAATAATACATATTGATGAAAAGATAAAATAAGTATGCATTTGTTGTTGTGGGATGAGGTTTTCAAAATTAATTGGTTCTAAAAGATCCTCTCGAATTTTTGCTGGATCTTCTAAGTGCCTAATTTGCAGGTTTAGGGAGAAGTTGGTTGGCTGAAGATTTGTTGCTTCTGGATATATAATAGATATATTATTTATAGCTAACGAATATTTGCGTTGGCTAATGATGACATCACACTGACTTTGGATGAGGGAGCAGTCCTGAAGGATTTCTTTTTGAAACTGGAAGCAGTCTTCGTAGACTGTTTCTGGTGTTTTTGTGCAAAACAATTAGGAATTTTTATAAGTTAGTGTATGCACCTGATAGCTGTTTTGAACAGTAGCATACTGACAATTTTTGAGCAATAAGCAACTATTAACAAGTGGATTAAAGCATATCCATTTTGAGTTAATTTCTTTACAATTATCATACCATAATTCGTTACAGTAATATTTACTAGGGCTAATTAAAATTTTAGATTCGTTACTTGGAATGGGGTATACAATTTTTAAGTCGCATACGTTTCTTTCGAAAATGGGTATTTTAATTGCGAGAATTGCCATTTCGTCTAAAATTAAAAACCCGGTTTTACAGATTAAGGTTAATTCTGAAATGTGTTTAATAGACCATAGGGTGTTTTTAGGGTAGTGTAATTTTAAGTATTCCCAAATTTCGTTTATTTCGTCCAAGCTAAAAATTTCTAAATCTAGAGTTTGCAAATGTGCAAAGGAGAAAATTCGTAAAAGTTTTTCCAAAAATTGATTTAAATTATTTATTTGTATATATTGGTCTTGTAACGACAAAATTAAATTAATTTCGTTATTTAGTTTTGAAAGTTCAGTTCTGATAGTTTCCGAGTTTTTATTTATAATTTTTATATTTTCTTCGAATTTATTCATAATATTCCCTGCAAATGAACTAAGGTCGTTGATCTTGTGCATTGAGTTTTGTTGATTATGCTTGAGTATTTCTAAGTTTTGAGTAATCGTTTCTAGGTCAGTGTTGTCTAAATTTCCTGTAATGAACTTGATACCACTGCCGATGAAGTTCATCAACCCGCGCTTCTTGCGATTCTTAATTTCGCGAACATTTAACTTTGCATATGTATCATATGTGTTATTTAAGGCTTTAAATACATGAAAAAATTGTGTTTTAGTAAAGTTATTATTTTGCTTATTCACCATAGGTTGTAAAATTAAAACATTGCGTAGTAATTGGGACAATGTAATGTTTATATTATATATTAAAAGGTATATATGTGGTATGATAATGATCAATGACTAATGAGGGTGCTATTTCTTCTATGTAGTAGCCATTATTGGGGGTTTTGTATACCTGAAGTGCCTGGTAAGGGTTCACTAGGGCTTGCATGATCAGGATCAGGAGGCTGAAAAGAAGTATGATTTTTTCTAAGTCTTTTGATCTTCCTGATATGTGTAGTTATTGGTTTCTTTTTCGCGACACCTGTTATTTTGTTTTTGTCGATCGATGTTACCTTTGTTGGTATATACTGAGGGTTTATTTTATTTCTAAGAGTTGTTTTCTTATATATTGTTTGATCGTGTTGTATGTTTGGGGTTTGCTCAGCATTTTTATTTTGTTTTTGAGTATTTTCGGATTGTTTTTGGTAAGCTGGTTTATAAATATGTTCGTAAAAAGGCATTAGTTCTTTTTTCCGTTTTTCGTTGTACTGTTCGAAGAGTGTAAGGTCATTATTTATGTTGGGTTCATTAAGGTATGGGCCGTATAAAATGGAAAAGGGGGACTGTCCCGTACTAGAATGTATGTTTTGATTATAAATAAGAATGGCAGAGATCATGAGGTTTTGGGGAGTCTCTTCTGGATTTTGCATTTTAAGTATTCTTAGTTTTTCGAGCAGTGTAGAATGTAGTCGTTCTACGGGGCTGTTTGAGGAAGAATTACCAGGGGTCGTGTAGTGGATTTCTATGCAAAAGAGTTGACAGAATCCTTTAAACAGATTATTTTGGAATTCCTTTCCTTGATCCGCAACGATTTTTTGGGGTGTGTTATGGTGTGAAAAGAAGTGCCTTAATTTACTTAAAATAGTGACTGCGTTTTTATCTGGTACAAAGTAAGCTTGTGCGTACTTAGAAAACGAGTCGATTATAGTTAAAAATTGACAATTTGAAAACTGGAAGATGTCTAAATGAAGAGTTTTGAAGGGTTTTTCGGCAAGTAAAGGGCCTTCGTATGCGATTTTATAAGGGTGCCTTTCGTATTTATTTTGTAGGCATATTTCGCACTTGTTTATAAAATTCGTTATGGAGTCTCTTAGTTTAGGCCAATAATATTTTTGTTTAATATGATTGTAGGTTTCTGTTATTCCGTTATGGTTAGTTTGGTGGTAGTTTGTAATTATTTCGTGTTGCTGTTCGGGGTTAATTACATCAATTAAATAAATATTAGAAAATACAAGTTTTGCCGTTGTGTTTAAGTTTGCTGAGATTATTCTTTCAAATTCAGTTTTTAGTTCTTGATCTAGGATAAAAATAGTAAAAGTAAGATCAGGTCTTATTATTTCTTTTAATATTTTTAAAATATGTTGTTGTCTATTTTCCTTTTTTATGCGTACAAAGTGATGATTTTTCTTAAATGGCTTTGTAAATGTGTGCTTAAATTCTTCGCCATAGCTGATTACTAGGCGATTTGTCGCATGGTTTAGGGGTAGTTCTGAAATAGGTAACCGTTTTCCTTGTGTATCATTATTTGAGTGTACGGTTACGTCAGAAGTATTGTCGGTTTCGTCAGGTCTATTCTCTTGAGGTGGGTTAGTTTTATTTGTTTCGTCAGTAATTACGTCATTATATTTTTCGTTGAGAACGAAGTCTGCAAGGTCAAAGTCACAAAGATTGGCAACGGTGTCGTCAACATTAGGGGCGTTAGATTGTGTGTCAATCGCGTCATTTGTTTCATTAGCATTGAGCTCTATACGGGATAGGGCGTCAGCAACGACATTTTCTTTGCCTTTTTTGTATTTTATTTCAAAATTAAATTCTTCTAACTTCAGTTTCCAGCGGATTAGGCGGGAGTTAGGTTCCTTAATTTTGGAAAGCCACACGAGAGGGTTGTGGTCGGTTTCTATAGTAAATTTGACTCCGTAAAGATAGCAACGAAAATGTTTAGTTGAGTCGACTATAGAAAGAAGTTCCTTCTCTATAGTGGAGTAATTTTTCTCGGCGGAATTAAGTGTGCGAGAGTAATATGCTATGGGATGGTCATTTTGGGAAAGAACGCTACCAATAGCCACGTTTGATGCGTCCGTTGTTAATTTAAACGGTTTAGAAAAATCGGGGTACTGGAGTATGGGTGAATTACTAATGAGTTCTTTGCATTTTAAAAATGCTTCTTTGAACTCTTGATTGCCAATGCTATGTTCACTGCCCTTTCGAAGGCATTTTGTTATGGGGAAGGTAATTTTTGAGAAGTTCTTTATGAACCTACGGTAGTAACCTACTAAGCCTAGAAAGGCTTTAATTTCTTTTTGGGTTTTAGGCATGGGATACCGCTGAATCGCTTCGATTTTTGAAGGATTTGGTTTTATTCCTTCAGGAGTAATGATATGTCCAAGAAATGCGACTTCTTTGCATAAGAACTCTGACTTATCGGGTTGGACTTTAAGATTGACGTCCTTTAGTTTTTTGAAAATTTTCCGGATATGATCAATGTGTTCGGATAAGGACTTAGAAAAAATAACCACATCGTCCATGTAAACGAAACAAAATTTGTAGAGGTAGTCACGCAAGATTTCGTCCATCATTCTTTGGAAAGTTGCGGGTGCGTTCTTAAGACCGAACGGCATGCGCAAGTACTCGTAATGACCATTGTTTACAGTAAAAGCGGTTTTTTCGACTGATTTGGGATCCATCTCGATTTGGTGAAATCCTTGGGCTAGGTCGAGGGTGGTGAAGTAAGTACATTTCCCGAGACTATCTAGGATTTCTTCGATTCGGGGTAGAGGCCATTTTTCTTCTACAGTGACGTCGTTAAGCCGACGATAGTCTATAACCATCCTAAATTTTCGTATTCCAGAAGCGTCGAGCTTCTTTGGAACTATCCAGACAGGTGCTGAATATGGGGAAATAGAGGGTCGAATAATTTTGTTATCTAATAACTTCTGTATTTCTTGGTTCATACTAGGAGGATGCCTAAAGGATTTGACATAGACTGGTCGATCGTCTGTCGTTCGAATAGTGTGTTTGGTTTGGCTTGTGAAGGTGAGGTCACAGTTTTCATGGTACATTATGTCTTTAAATTCGTGGCAAAGAGGTAAAATTTTTGATTTTTCTAGAGGTGATAGATGGTCAAGTCTTAACAGGTTTTCGGGGTTAAATTTCCGTGGTGTATTAGGTGAAGGGTTAATTAATTCGAATTGGTCTTGGGGAATAACCTTAACTCTTTGGTGAAAATTGATGCTTACTGTGGGTGCTGGATTGGGTATTTTACAAAGCCCATTATTTACTTCAATAAGGGAGTGCGACGCACTTTGTTCAATAAAAAGTGTTTGATTAAAAACCGTCAAAGATACTATGATGAGTATCATTGACCAAGTACTTACCGCTTAACTTGAAAACATTAAAATAACTCTTAAAGGTACTCTAGAGAAAAACACAGGAACAACAGGGTGTTCTGGGGGAAGCAGGTGTAGTAGAGCGCGTGCAAATTAGCCCTTGGCTCAGTTAGCTGGGTAGGTTCAATTGGACGCCACCAGTTTTTTACACCGACGTAAACTGGAAGTCGCCTAGATGGTTTAGGGACCTGCTTCTCACACAACAAACCCGCTATTCATAATAATAAAAAAAAAATTAAAACATAGGGCGCAGTGAGCTGGATAAAAGAAAAACGGAATACATTTAACACTGTACATATATTTACAGGAAAAAAAAAGTGTTACAGGTGTTTACACCAATAAATTGGAAATTTTGGGCGATTTTGCCCCCGCCAAAATAGTGTTTATACACAAAATCAAAAAAAAAAAAAAGAAAAAAATGGGCGATTTTGCCCCGCAAATTACATAAATTCTACCGAAAATAAAAACCTTCCTGAGGAAGTCTGTCCTCAGAAACATAAAAGTAAGCTGGCTCCTTAGCCCCTACTGGAGACGATAGGGAGGCTTCTTTGCACCCAGCAATAAAAAGATAGGGATGCTTTGTAGCCCCCACGGAAGACCCTCCTAACAACGAGGGTTCGAATTCCAACTTCCACAGGCAGCAAAAGGGCACCACACAGCAAGGTTACCACAGGGTTTGGACCTCCAAACTATTGCCGATGTTCGTGGCTGATATGATGTTATCGAACGAAGTTGCAGATAAAATCTTGCCCAGCAGACAATAATTCAGCAGATGAATTTTAATCGCAGTCCCGGAACTTAATCCATAAACTTGAGCCTTCAAAATGGCTGAAACCGACACCGCAAATCTGCAATCTTCGACGAAGACCAGGGTGGAAATGCCCGACAGTGGACCGCCCTTCCGAACAAAATGGTTCTTACATTAATATTTGCGCCAGCGCCAAAAAGGACCCACAGAACACGGAAGATGATCGGGGGCGACAGCAACTACACTGACCGGAATGACAGTAATTGATAGTCTAAAGATGGCGCCACGGCATACCGGCAAGAACTACGAAATCCAAACCAAAACCAAGCATGGACCAGAAGCTGCTCCCTCAAATGACCCCGAATGCAGAATGGCACAAGTCTCCGACCCCAAACGGAGAAACAAACGCAAAAAAAAACACCGAAACTTAGAACTCCAATCGTCGCCGCGCCACCAAACAAGGGTACTGAAATCATACAGAGGCCTCTTGCGTGAAACAATAAAGTTACGGAAATACTGACCGTTATAGGTACCTACGCCGGTACTGATCGAGACGCACTATTTCAGTACGATGCATCCAAATACTAACAGCTGAAACCCCGAATGTCGAAACTACAGAAAGGAAGACGATGATGTAGTGCTACAAAATTCCAACCTTCCCACACTCGAAAATGCTACTGCACCAGCCGTGTTCGTAAATCGACGGCTTCCAAAAGCGCTTTGGGACTGTTCGTGTATGCGAACAGGTCAGTCGGTTCCCACCCCGATGCACCATCTCTACACGCCTTAAAGTTCCGTCCGACGAAAATCCACACACCCCATTCTTAATCTTCAACCACAACTCAATTAAATGTTTACAAAATTCAAAAAAAAGATCTTGGAAAGGAAAAGAGAAGGAAATCTCGGACTTTAATTAATAGGGAACGCTAGATTCAGAAATCCAGGACAGTGAAGGCAGTGGAAAACACCGGGATTAAATCTCATTCAAAATGTAGGTAGTCTTTTAAAATTTATTCTCTAAAAATATGTTATCATAAATAGACTAAAGGCGACTGTCTGTACACACAGGAAGGCCTTAGGCAAGGCGAAAATTCAGGCCCAGGCCAGAAAGAAAGATTTTAAAGCAGACTACAACAGATGGACAAGCTCAGGTTAAGCCGATTTGGACCAGATAAAAGGGCAATCAACACCCCCAGGGGGTAGCCTGGACAGCAAGGGAAGGGGGACACATAGCGGAAGAACGAAAATAGATCTTCTGAATCAAGGTAAATAACTAAGAAAACAGGCGTTCGTGAATAAACTAATTATTAGAACAAATCTAATTCGGTGACAAAAATGACCTGTCACAACTCCCCCTCTCCTACGAAAGGAGGGAAATTTTCCAATGAAAATTAACCGACGATAAGGATCAGAGGCTCTCTGTATGATACAAGAAAATCGAAAAAGAAAATAAATTACCTGCGCTATGCTGGCGCCAATAAAAAAAACATAAGTGAAGATACGTGGGAACCCAAGGTAGTAACATATAACTAATACTAACTAACAAGACCGATAACTCAATCTTAAAATAACTAAGAAGAAATCTTTGGTCCCTTTGCCACTAGTCACCCAGCGACCTCCTCCAGGAAGATTCGGTGTGGAACGTAAACCCTAAGTTGGTAAGGGAGCTAGCATTGCGTTACACCCAAAAATATTGTGGGGAACCTCGTTTACTAGCCTCACACCGTAGAATCGTCCCGAATTAAATCACCAATTGACATGCGTCAAACCAACCAAAGGGTGGACAACTAAAAAGGAAAAGATAAATATAATACAACATAAGTAAAATGATAAGAAGAGAGGGATAGCCCAGATGATCCACCATACAAAAGGGAGTGGATTGTAGCACCCACCAAGCTAAAAGATGCACCAAACGGGAAGCACATCGGTCCCTGTATACAACAAAAAAAATTAATGAGGGTGTTCTGAGCGGTGGCACTGCCACCGGCCTGTCGCAACCTAATAGGCCGACTTGAGCTCAGGCCGAACAAAGTAGCTTGGTCCTCCCCTGGCCCGCCGAACAAGTTCGATGGGCAAACTGTTACCCCAGGGGTCAGACTTCCGCCCCCCCTGAACAGCCCTTCCAGTCGGTCTGCTCTCCGAAGGATCCATGATCTAACAAAGAGCGTCGAAGCGACATCCGGTAGCACCCAACACCGTGCAGCCTGTAAAACGAGATAGGGACAAATGTCTAAATCGATATAAAGTCAAGATAAAGTAAAGTCGCAATCGGGATAGTTTTATTTCGTCTAAAAGGTGAATAGACGAAATATATCAATAAGGACCTAGGCGCAAAACCAGTAAAACTGAGATGGCCGGAGACTAACATATAGTCCTACCAAAACCTAGACCTAAGACAAATCCAAATAATAGAGGAAAAAAACCCAAAGGTATCAAAGCAAATTAAAGCCTATCAAAGGCCAATCACGGTAAGGTAAGTAAATCAAAATAAAGGTAAGTAAATCAAAATACAAGGTAATCGAAATAAACCAAAGTAAATGTATTCAAAATTCCGCAAAGGTAAGCAAATTATCGCAAAGGTAAGAAAATTTATCGCAAAAGTAAGCAAATTTATCGCAAAGGTAAGTAAATTATCGCAAAGACAAACGCAAATATAAAAAAAAAGGTAATTAACCAAAAGTAAATGAAACAAGTACATCAAACTAAAGGTTCGCAAATCGAGATAAAGAAAATTGGGTTACTTGCCAACAACTAGCAGTGAATCCCACCATAAGTGGTATTCTCAACTTCACAAAATCAGCAAGAGAGAAAGAAAATTGTGTTTCTACTCTAAATCCCCAAAGGAAAGACAAAGTCGTACTCGAGCAAAAACACATACTAGTTCAAGTAACCGAAATTTCCAGACACAAGTAGGGAATAATAATAAATTCACGTCAAGGTAGAGAAAATTAAGCCAAATCAAAGTAAAAGGTCACATCAAGGTAATACGTCAAATCAAGGTAAAAAAAAAGGTCCAATTAAGATAATAAATAAAGACTTTTGGCCCTAGTCTTTAGTAAAAAAAAAACCCTTAATAGTGAATGCAGATAAAAAAAACGATAAAGAAAATTAGGTCCAAAATTAATTAATCACCGCCTTCTAACCAAGTAATCAAACTTAAATTACCATGTGACACACCGACCCTCATCTCGTCTCGCGCCGAGATGGGTATCTGCGTGAGACTGATAAACGCAAAAAGGTAAGCTACAGTAAATGACCATAAACGTTACTATACGTTACTATACTATAAACCAAGTGACGATAAGGTAAAGATAATCAGGTAATGACAGATAAAAGATAACGAGGCGTAAGGCGGTGTTGGCAAGTGAAAGTAGTAAGGCAGCTGAGGGCTTACCTACTACAAACAATAGAAGCAAGGCAGCTGAAGGCTTACCTTGCCACGGCTTTCAGGGGACTCCTACCCCACCTAGTAAACCCAGTGCAGCGCTATTCTAAGTGACAGTGTCCAAATCCATCAAGTCTCGCGCCCAGATGGATCCAAACACAATCACGCCCACACTGCAGAGCATGAAAATTGCTCACGACTGAGCAAGGAAAGTAAAAAAAAACAAGAATTTAAACTGGGCCAAAAGTCAAAATTAACGCAACGATAAAAGAAAACTCACTAAAGCCATTATTACCGAAAGAAGAAGGGAAAAAAAATTAAATGTAATTAACCAAATTGAAGCTATGGACTCGAAAGTTAATAAATTCAGAAATCAATAGATTGATAAATAAATTGAAGCAAAATGACACGTAAAACGTAATATTAAATTAATGACAGTAAAATCAACGGAATGTAATAAAGTAAATAATGACTTTGAGTTGCCTAACAATTTATTCACTCCTACGGACCACCAAATGCAGTTTCGGCATATACCGGTTTAAGGTCTTGTACATGCCAAATGCCCTTACTAACACCGTGTTCATCTTCAAGCTCATAAGTACACGTGCCGGTCTTTTCTACGATCTTGAACGGACCTACAAATTCCGGAGCCAACTTTGCGCTATAATACTTCGCTGCATCGGATATACTTTTATTCTTACGCCAGACTTCTTGACCAGGAACAAAGCTTACTGGGCGTCGGCGCAAATTATAGTTATGTCGATTTTTAACACGACAAGCTTCGATTTTAGTGTGAACTTTTCTAAATAATTGTTTGAAAGCTTCTATTCGTTCCCGAATGTAATTTTGACGCTCAGTTTCTACTTGAGGAACACCCTCAGCATAGTCCGAACCGAATAGCTTGTGTTCCCTGCCAAAATTAACGCAGTATGGGGTGAAGCCCGTAGTTTCGTGTCGCGAAGTGCGAATGGCGCAACCGATAGCAGTTAAATTATCTTCCCAAGTTCGATGGTTATTTTGTTGAACGTAAGAGCGCAACATCGTTTTAATAACTCTATTAACGCGTTCAGTATGATCTGCTCTAGGATAATAATTGGCAGTGTAAAATATTCTAACCTTATATTTATCGCAAAGGGCTTGAAATTCTTTGGATTTCATTTGAGTTCCGTTGTCGCACGTTAAGAATTGAGGAGCTCCGTAAACTAAGAAGATGCCGTCTTCGACACACTTTACCAACGATTTTGCTGTTGCCGATCGACAAGGGAATAACACGACGTACTTGCTAAAATAATCGGTGACCACCAAAATATGAGTGTTACCCTGTTTAGAACGAGGTAAAGGACCTATGTAGTCTAGGCTGATGGCTTGCCAAGGCTCTTTTATGTCTGGGCGGTTACCCATTAGACCAGCTGGACGTTTCTGCTCTACTTTGTTCTGAGCACAAGTTCTACAAGCACGGACATAACTAGCAACGTCAGATCTCATTTTCGGCCAATAATATCTCTCGGCGACTTTCCAAAATGTCTTAAAAACACCCACGTGCCCTGCTGCTGGATTATCATGGCATCGAAGGAATATCTCTTTTCGTTTATCCTTTGGTACTACTATTTTCCAGTAAGTGGAATGATCTGGAAAACTTGGATTGTTTGTCTTGACATATTTAAAGAGATTGCCATTCTCGACTCGCCAGCAAGGATATTTATCAGGACGTTCTTCTAGTTTCTGCATCATGCCTTTGTACCATTTGTCTGAGGTGTCAGAAAATGATGACGGTGGTTCGTCAACGGCTGCGACAGAATCAGTAGTCACTGGCACTGACCTAGAAAGAAAATCTGGCACGACGTGATCTCGGCCTTTACGGTGGATCAATTCAAGGTCGTAAGGTTGTAAACGGAGAGCCCATCGAGCGAGACGTCCTTGTGGATCTTTTAGATTATGAAGCCATAACAAAAAATGGTGATCGGTTATGACTTTAAAGTGTACACCCTCCAGATAGTGACGAAGCTTTTCCACACTCCAAATTACTGCAAGGCACTCTTTTTCTGTGACGGTTAATTTCATCTCTTGTTTGGTGAGAGAACGTGAAAGATAGGAAATAACCTTTTCTCCGTCATCAAATTGCTGAGTCAGAACTGCTCCTAAGCCATAAAATGACGCATCAGTCTGCAAAGTAAATGTGCGGTTGAAATCTGGACATGTAAGCACAGGAGCTGTGATAAGAGCTTCTTTAATCGAGTTGAATGACTGATGACACTCGGAAGTCCATTCCCATTTGACATTTTTCCTGGTAAGCCGAGTAATTGGGGCTATAATAGCTGAAAAGTTCGGCACAAAACGCCGGTACCAAGAAGCGGTGCCAATAAAACGTCGAATTTCGGTGATATTTCGTGGAGGTGCTATATTCACAATGGCCTGCACTTTCTCAGGATCAGGTCTTAAACCTTGGGCGTCTACGATGTAGCCCAGGTATCGTAATTCAGGCTTACAAAAGTGACATTTCTCCTCGGAAACTATGAGTCCTGCACCTTTCAAACGGTCAAAAACTAGGCCCAGAATTCTGAGGTGTTCAGGAAAGGTTCTGGAGATGATAATTATATCATCAAGATACACCATCACGTGATTTTCCAAATCAACGCCTAATACACGGTCCACTATACGTTGCCAGGTGGCTGGCGCATTGGTCAAGCCGAAGGGCATGCGCAGAAAATGATAAAGATTCCTACCTGGAACAGTGAAAGCAGTTAATTCACGTGAGGACTCACTAAGAGGTACCTGCCAGAACGCTGATTTTATGTCGATGGAGCTAATGTAGCGGGCGTCTCTGAGGCGATCCAAAATGGCGGAGATATAAGGTATAGGATATGCGTCTTTCTTAGTTTTTGTATTAAGCTTTCTAAAATCTATGCAAAACCTATAGCTGTCATCTTTCTTGCGTACCAAACACACTGGACTGGACCAAGGACTTTTAGAAGGTTCAATCACGCCAAGTTTCAACATCTCGTCGATTTCCTCGTCCATAATCCTTTGCTTGTATGGAGAAACTGGGTAGTAACGCTGTTTAATTGGTCTAGCGCCGGGTTCAAGCTCAATGACGTGTTCTGCTACCTTGCAGCAGCCCAGACCAGTACCCATTTCCGATATTTTCTCCTTAACTAGTGCATTTAAACACGCTCGGTCGGTTTCAGATAAAGAGTTGCCATCTATCACGCTACAAATTTCCGTAGGTTGATCATCAGTGGAAAAATGCCAGACGTCCTGCTTCAAGTCGGGGATCACTTCCATGGTTCTCCAAAAGTCAATGCCTAATATTAATTGGTGGGACAGTTCGGGAAGGACTAAAATATCTATCACCCGAGTTTTATTTAATAAAGTTACAGGAGCCTGAAAATAGCCCAAACTGGAGCAAGTTTGGCCATTCGCGACAGTACAATCAGTCTGTTGCCTAATAAGTTTTAATCCCAGACTTTCCAAAATTCGGAAACCGGGTTGACCTACAATAGTGCGTGATGCTCCAGAATCTAATAAGCCTAATATTTTGTAACCTAAAATCGAAATTTCTAAATAGGGGCGCTGGTCGCCATGCGCATGAGCTATGATAGGATCTAATAGTTTTTTATTTGGAAAAGGGTTATTAGCATGTGAATGATTTTTGCTGGAAAGAGAGTTATTGGTCGACGAAAGGTTTTCATCAGAAAGAAAGTTGTTGGTTGGCGAAAGATTTTTGTTGGGGGCAGAATTGTTAGGGGGTGAATGGTTTTTGTTAGAACGAAAGATGTTGCTCGGTAAAAGGTTTTCGTCGGAAAGAATGTTGTTGGTCGGTAAAAGGTTTTCGTTAGGAACAGAGTTGTTGTTAATGGCAGCGTTTTTATCGGAAGGGAAGTTGTTGGTCGGTGAAGTGAGAATAAGGGGAGCAGTCTCGCGACGTATCGGCTCTTCTGAGAATCGTTTCTCTGGCGGCGAACACTTAGGGCAGTTTTTACTGGTCACACTTGGTGCACCACAGCGGTAACAATGGATTCTGCGCTGTTCAGTGCACTGGCTATTTCGATGACCTGGCTTATTACAGTTCCAGCACAAGATTGATCTAGAGATTTTTAGAGATGGTGGACGTGTCTCTCTGGGTAACTGTCTCACGTCTCGAGAAGTTGATGGTGCCGGAGATGATTCGGTCACCACGTCAACGATTGGCAACTCTTCATCATCTTTGAAGCCTGATGTTTCAGCAGCAATGAACGCAAAGTCTGGCTCTACAAAATTATAACTTTTTCTAGGAGGTGGTACATAGTTCTCGGCGCGATATTTCTTTAACTCCAACTTGAGACATTCTCCTTCTAATTCTTCTAACTTGCTGACTACCGGAAGTTGGGTAGTATAAAAAGGTGACAAGTTGCGTATAATGATGTCAAGTTGAACGTCCTCTGAGATGGAGCCATGTCTTCTAAACAACGCACTCATATTAGAAAGGTAGTCGACGATATTCTCAGTCGAATCCTGAGTCCTATCTAGAATTTCCTTAAATAACCGATGACGATAGTCTGGCGGTTCGAAATGTTTACAGAGAAGGTCAGACAAACTAGACCAGTCCGAAAATCGATGACGATTAGCGCGAAACCACTTCAGTGCTTTACCAGTAAATAAATCGATAGCAGATACAAATAGTTCACTTTCAGAAAAACCTCGAGCTTCGCGTAGTTCCGAAACTGGCTCCAAGAAATTATGCACGGACATCTGTCCAGCCTCGCCGGTAAATTTAATACCCCACTTTTCAACACGATGCGCTTTGCTACACGAATGATGGCAAACGGAAGCGGCAGCAGCTGTTACATTGGGACTAACCACGGTTGGAGTGACTTTGGGCGACGAGCGTGTGTGACGCAAGCGACTGTTGGACGCATTGCTATTTCTCGACGCATCCGAATCCGACGCATCCGAATCCGAACCGTCCGAATGAACTCGAGCGAGCAAGGTGCTTAAATTCGGATCTTGTCTTAAGAGACTGTCCAAACAGTTTAATTTGCCTAAAATTTTGAGCAACAAGTCAGAACGGGTTTGCGATTCCGCGGCACTAAGGTTCACAACCGGAATACGATGAACGCGGGTAAATAAGTGAACAAGTTGAGATTGTAAACGTTCAAATTTTTCTTTAGCGGATTCACCGGTGACATTTTTAATCGCGCTATCAATATTATGCAAGGTTCTAGTTATATAGTTACATTCATCGACAAAAACACAAGTATAGGCCAGACGAGCAAAAACTTTACCCTTCCTTTCCATTTCTAAAATTGGACGTAACGCTACTAGAAGTTCTTTTACCGTATTGGCATAACTAGCCGGTACTCCACGAATCGTAAGTTCATAAATTAGCATTTCTTTCCTAAGATGGTTAACCTGCATATTATAATCCATTTTGGAGTGAACAAAAACAATAGCAACTCAAAAGTCAACGTAAAAAGTCAACGTAAAAAGTCAAATCTAGGTACAATCGCGTAAATCGAATAAATTTAGCAAAACTACACCAATAGTGTAGTCAAATATAGCAAATAAAGGTAATTAAATCAGCGAAAATAGCAAGAAATAATAAAAAGGTAAATCATGTAAACCAGCAATCATAATTCAGTACGCAAAGATAATCAAAGTCACGTAAATGAATAAAATAAAATCGATAAGAAATCGCAATATCAAAAAAATCAAAGTTACGTAATAGGTAAAATAAAATCGGTAATAACCCACAAATTCAAAGACAATCAAAGTTACGTAATACGCAAAATAAAATCGGTAATATACCACAAATTCAAAGACAATCAAAGTTACGCAAACAAGTAAATTAAAATCGGTAATAAATCGCCAAATCAAAGAAAATCAAAGTTACGTAATAAGCAAAATAAAATCGATAATAAATCGCCAAAATCAAATGCAGTAATACAGGGCTAGTACAGTTAGAGTTAAAATTGATGGAAATTTTCAAAGTTCCATCCAGCTCACTAGACGCACAAGAGTAAAATTAGGAAAAAAAAGCGGTAATTTTTTTAAATATGCCCCACGTTGGGCGCCAAAAATTTGCGACGCACTTTGTTCAATAAAAAGTGTTTGATTAAAAACCGTCAAAGATACTATGATGAGTATCATTGACCAAGTACTTACCGCTTAACTTGAAAACATTAAAATAACTCTTAAAGGTACTCTAGAGAAAAACACAGGAACAACAGGGTGTTCTGGGGGAAGCAGGTGTAGTAGAGCGCGTGCAAATTAGCCCTTGGCTCAGTTAGCTGGGTAGGTTCAATTGGACGCCACCAGTTTTTTACACCGACGTAAACTGGAAGTCGCCTAGATGGTTTAGGGACCTGCTTCTCACACAACAAACCCGCTATTCATAATAATAAAAAAAAAATTAAAACATAGGGCGCAGTGAGCTGGATAAAAGAAAAACGGAATACATTTAACACTGTACATATATTTACAGGAAAAAAAAAGTGTTACAGGTGTTTACACCAATAAATTGGAAATTTTGGGCGATTTTGCCCCCGCCAAAATAGTGTTTATACACAAAATCAAAAAAAAAAAAAAGAAAAAAATGGGCGATTTTGCCCCGCAAATTACATAAATTCTACCGAAAATAAAAACCTTCCTGAGGAAGTCTGTCCTCAGAAACATAAAAGTAAGCTGGCTCCTTAGCCCCTACTGGAGACGATAGGGAGGCTTCTTTGCACCCAGCAATAAAAAGATAGGGATGCTTTGTAGCCCCCACGGAAGACCCTCCTAACAACGAGGGTTCGAATTCCAACTTCCACAGGCAGCAAAAGGGCACCACACAGCAAGGTTACCACAGGGTTTGGACCTCCAAACTGTTGCCGATGTTCGTGGCTGATATGATGTTATCGAACGAAGTTGCAGATAAAATCTTGCCCAGCAGACAATAATTCAGCAGATGAATTTTAATCGCAGTCCCGGAACTTAATCCATAAACTTGAGCCTTCAAAATGGCTGAAACCGACACCGCAAATCTGCAATCTTCGACGAAGACCAGGGTGGAAATGCCCGACAGTGGACCGCCCTTCCGAACAAAATGGTTCTTACATTAATATTTGCGCCAGCGCCAAAAAGGACCCACAGAACACGGAAGATGATCGGGGGCGACAGCAACTACACTGACCGGAATGACAGTAATTGATAGTCTAAAGATGGCGCCACGGCATACCGGCAAGAACTACGAAATCCAAACCAAAACCAAGCATGGACCAGAAGCTGCTCCCTCAAATGACCCCGAATGCAGAATGGCACAAGTCTCCGACCCCAAACGGAGAAACAAACGCAAAAAAAAACACCGAAACTTAGAACTCCAATCGTCGCCGCGCCACCAAACAAGGGTACTGAAATCATACAGAGGCCTCTTGCGTGAAACAATAAAGTTACGGAAATACTGACCGTTATAGGTACCTACGCCGGTACTGATCGAGACGCACTATTTCAGTACGATGCATCCAAATACTAACAGCTGAAACCCCGAATGTCGAAACTACAGAAAGGAAGACGATGATGTAGTGCTACAAAATTCCAACCTTCCCACACTCGAAAATGCTACTGCACCAGCCGTGTTCGTAAATCGACGGCTTCCAAAAGCGCTTTGGGACTGTTCGTGTATGCGAACAGGTCAGTCGGTTCCCACCCCGATGCACCATCTCTACACGCCTTAAAGTTCCGTCCGACGAAAATCCACACACCCCATTCTTAATCTTCAACCACAACTCAATTAAATGTTTACAAAATTCAAAAAAAAGATCTTGGAAAGGAAAAGAGAAGGAAATCTCGGACTTTAATTAATAGGGAACGCTAGATTCAGAAATCCAGGACAGTGAAGGCAGTGGAAAACACCGGGATTAAATCTCATTCAAAATGTAGGTAGTCTTTTAAAATTTATTCTCTAAAAATATGTTATCATAAATAGACTAAAGGCGACTGTCTGTACACACAGGAAGGCCTTAGGCAAGGCGAAAATTCAGGCCCAGGCCAGAAAGAAAGATTTTAAAGCAGACTACAACAGATGGACAAGCTCAGGTTAAGCCGATTTGGACCAGATAAAAGGGCAATCAACACCCCCAGGGGGTAGCCTGGACAGCAAGGGAAGGGGGACACATAGCGGAAGAACGAAAATAGATCTTCTGAATCAAGGTAAATAACTAAGAAAACAGGCGTTCGTGAATAAACTAATTATTAGAACAAATCTAATTCGGTGACAAAAATGACCTGTCACAACTCCCCCTCTCCTACGAAAGGAGGGAAATTTTCCAATGAAAATTAACCGACGATAAGGATCAGAGGCTCTCTGTATGATACAAGAAAATCGAAAAAGAAAATAAATTACCTGCGCTATGCTGGCGCCAATAAAAAAAACATAAGTGAAGATACGTGGGAACCCAAGGTAGTAACATATAACTAATACTAACTAACAAGACCGATAACTCAATCTTAAAATAACTAAGAAGAAATCTTTGGTCCCTTTGCCACTAGTCACCCAGCGACCTCCTCCAGGAAGATTCGGTGTGGAACGTAAACCCTAAGTTGGTAAGGGAGCTAGCATTGCGTTACACCCAAAAATATTGTGGGGAACCTCGTTTACTAGCCTCACACCGTAGAATCGTCCCGAATTAAATCACCAATTGACATGCGTCAAACCAACCAAAGGGTGGACAACTAAAAAGGAAAAGATAAATATAATACAACATAAGTAAAATGATAAGAAGAGAGGGATAGCCCAGATGATCCACCATACAAAAGGGAGTGGATTGTAGCACCCACCAAGCTAAAAGATGCACCAAACGGGAAGCACATCGGTCCCTGAATACAACAAAAAAAAAATAATGAGGGTGTTCTGAGCGGTGGCACTGCCACCGGCCTGTCGCAACCTAATAGGCCGACTTGAGCTCAGGCCGAACAAAGTAGCTTGGTCCTCCCCTGGCCCGCCGAACAAGTTCGATGGGCAAACTGTTACCCCAGGGGTCAGACTTCCGCCCCCCCTGAACAGCCCTTCCAGTCGGTCTGCTCTCCGAAGGATCCATGATCTAACAAAGAGCGTCGAAGCGACATCCGGTAGCACCCAACACCGTGCAGCCTGTAAAACGAGATAGGGACAAATGTCTAAATCGATATAAAGTCAAGATAAAGTAAAGTCGCAATCGGGATAGTTTTATTTCGTCTAAAAGGTGAATAGACGAAATATATCAATAAGGACCTAGGCGCAAAACCAGTAAAACTGAGATGGCCGGAGACTAACATATAGTCCTACCAAAACCTAGACCTAAGACAAATCCAAATAATAGAGGAAAAAAACCCAAAGGTATCAAAGCAAATTAAAGCCTATCAAAGGCCAATCACGGTAAGGTAAGTAAATCAAAATAAAGGTAAGTAAATCAAAATACAAGGTAATCGAAATAAACCAAAGTAAATGTATTCAAAATTCCGCAAAGGTAAGCAAATTATCGCAAAGGTAAGAAAATTTATCGCAAAAGTAAGCAAATTTATCGCAAAGGTAAGTAAATTATCGCAAAGACAAACGCAAATATAAAAAAAAAGGTAATTAACCAAAAGTAAATGAAACAAGTACATCAAACTAAAGGTTCGCAAATCGAGATAAAGAAAATTGGGTTACTTGCCAACAACTAGCAGTGAATCCCACCATAAGTGGTATTCTCAACTTCACAAAATCAGCAAGAGAGAAAGAAAATTGTGTTTCTACTCTAAATCCCCAAAGGAAAGACAAAGTCGTACTCGAGCAAAAGCGCATACTAGTTCAAGTAACCGAAATTTCCAGACACAAGTAGGGAATAATAATAAATTCACGTCAAGGTAGAGAAAATTAAGCCAAATCAAAGTAAAAGGTCACATCAAGGTAAATACGTCAAATCAAGGTAAAAAAAAAGGTCCAATTAAGATAATAAATAAAGACTTTTGGCCCTAGTCTTTAGTAAAAAAAAAACCCTTAATAGTGAATGCAGATAAAAAAAACGATAAAGAAAATTAGGTCCAAAATTAATTAATCACCGCCTTCTAACCAAGTAATCAAACTTAAATTACCATGTGACACACCGACCCTCATCTCGTCTCGCGCCGAGATGGGTATCTGCGTGAGACTGATAAACGCAAAAAGGTAAGATACAGTAAATGACCATAAACGTTACTATACGTTACTATACTATAAACCAAGTGACGATAAGGTAAAGATAATCAGGTAATGACAGATAAAAGATAACGAGGCGTAAGGCGGTGTTGGCAAGTGAAAGTAGTAAGGCAGCTGAGGGCTTACCTACTACAAACAATAGAAGCAAGGCAGCTGAAGGCTTACCTTGCCACGGCTTTCAGGGGACTCCTACCCCACCTAGTAAACCCAGTGCAGCGCTATTCTAAGTGACAGTGTCCAAATCCATCAAGTCTCGCGCCCAGATGGATCCAAACACAATCACGCCCACACTGCAGAGCATGAAAATTGCTCACGACTGAGCAAGGAAAGTAAAAAAAAACAAGAATTTAAACTGGGCCAAAAGTCAAAATTAACGCAACGATAAAAGAAAACTCACTAAAGCCATTATTACCGAAAGAAGAAGGGAAAAAAAAATTAAATGTAATTAACCAAATTGAAGCTATGGACTCGAAAGTTAATAAATTCAGAAATCAATAGATTGATAAATAAATTGAAGCAAAATGACACGTAAAACGTAATATTAAATTAATGACAGTAAAATCAACGGAATGTAATAAAGTAAATAATGACTTTGAGTTGCCTAACAATTTATTCACTCCTACGGACCACCAAATGCAGTTTCGGCATATACCGGTTTAAGGTCTTGTACATGCCAAATGCCCTTACTAACACCGTGTTCATCTTCAAGCTCATAAGTACACGTGCCGGTCTTTTCTACGATCTTGAACGGACCTACAAATTCCGGAGCCAACTTTGCGCTATAATACTTCGCTGCATCGGATATACTTTTATTCTTACGCCAGACTTCTTGACCAGGAACAAAGCTTACTGGGCGTCGGCGCAAATTATAGTTATGTCGATTTTTAACACGAGAAGCTTCGATTTTAGTGTGAACTTTTCTAAATAATTGTTTGAAAGCTTCTATTCGTTCCCGAATGTAATTTTGACGCTCAGTTTCTACTTGAGGAACACCCTCAGCATAGTCCGAACCGAATAGCTTGTGTTCCCTGCCAAAATTAACGCAGTATGGGGTGAAGCCCGTAGTTTCGTGTCGCGAAGTGCGAATGGCGCAACCGATAGCAGTTAAATTATCTTCCCAAGTTCGATGGTTATTTTGTTGAACGTAAGAGCGCAACATCGTTTTAATAACTCTATTAACGCGTTCAGTATGATCTGCTCTAGGATAATAATTGGCAGTGTAAAATATTCTAACCTTATATTTATCGCAAAGGGCTTGAAATTCTTTGGATTTCATTTGAGTTCCGTTGTCGCACGTTAAGAATTGAGGAGCTCCGTAAACTAAGAAGATGCCGTCTTCGACACACTTTACCAACGATTTTGC
Organism: Philopedon plagiatum; assembly: GCA_963971165.1. Classification (NCBI taxonomy): domain Eukaryota; kingdom Metazoa; phylum Arthropoda; class Insecta; order Coleoptera; family Curculionidae; genus Philopedon; species Philopedon plagiatum. The sequence goes on from OZ020190.1 coordinate 54,016,761, forward strand.
TGTTGCCGATCGACAAGGGAATAACACGACGTACTTGCTAAAATAATCGGTGACCACCAAAATATGAGTGTTACCCTGTTTAGAACGAGGTAAAGGACCTATGTAGTCTAGGCTGATGGCTTGCCAAGGCTCTTTTATGTCTGGGCGGTTATCCATTAGACCAGCTGGACGTTTCTGCTCTACTTTGTTCTGAGCACAAGTTCTACAAGCACGGACATAACTAGCAACGTCAGATCTCATTTTCGGCCAATAATATCTCTCGGCGACTTTCCAAAATGTCTTAAAAACACCCACGTGCCCTGCTGCTGGATTATCATGGCATCGAAGGAATATCTCTTTTCGTTTATCCTTTGGTACTACTATTTTCCAGTAAGTGGAATGATCTGGAAAACTTGGATTGTTTGTCTTGACATATTTAAAGAGATTGCCATTCTCGACTCGCCAGCAAGGATATTTATCAGGACGTTCTTCTAGTTTCTGCATCATGCCTTTGTACCATTTGTCTGAGGTGTCAGAAAATGATGACGGTGGTTCGTCAACGGCTGCGACAGAATCAGTAGTCACTGGCACTGACCTAGAAAGAAAATCTGGCACGACGTGATCTCGGCCTTTACGGTGGATCAATTCAAGGTCGTAAGGTTGTAAACGGAGAGCCCATCGAGCGAGACGTCCTTGTGGATCTTTTAGATTATGAAGCCATAACAAAAAATGGTGATCGGTTATGACTTTAAAGTGTACACCCTCCAGATAGTGACGAAGCTTTTCCACACTCCAAATTACTGCAAGGCACTCTTTTTCTGTGACGGTTAATTTCATCTCTTGTTTGGTGAGAGAACGTGAAAGATAGGAAATAACCTTTTCTCCGTCATCAAATTGCTGAGTCAGAACTGCTCCTAAGCCATAAAATGACGCATCAGTCTGCAAAGTAAATGTGCGGTTGAAATCTGGACATGTAAGCACAGGAGCTGTGATAAGAGCTTCTTTAATCGAGTTGAATGACTGATGACACTCGGAAGTCCATTCCCATTTGACATTTTTCCTGGTAAGCCGAGTAATTGGGGCTATAATAGCTGAAAAGTTCGGCACAAAACGCCGGTACCAAGAAGCGGTGCCAATAAAACGTCGAATTTCGGTGATATTTCGTGGAGGTGCTATATTCACAATGGCCTGCACTTTCTCAGGATCAGGTCTTAAACCTTGGGCGTCTACGATGTAGCCCAGGTATCGTAATTCAGGCTTACAAAAGTGACATTTCTCCTCGGAAACTATGAGTCCTGCACCTTTCAAACGGTCAAAAACTAGGCCCAGAATTCTGAGGTGTTCAGGAAAGGTTCTGGAGATGATAATTATATCATCAAGATACACCATCACGTGATTTTCCAAATCAACGCCTAATACACGGTCCACTATACGTTGCCAGGTGGCTGGCGCATTGGTCAAGCCGAAGGGCATGCGCAGAAAATGATAAAGATTCCTACCTGGAACAGTGAAAGCAGTTAATTCACGTGAGGACTCACTAAGAGGTACCTGCCAGAACGCTGATTTTATGTCGATGGAGCTAATGTAGCGGGCGTCTCTGAGGCGATCCAAAATGGCGGAGATATAAGGTATAGGATATGCGTCTTTCTTAGTTTTTGTATTAAGCTTTCTAAAATCTATGCAAAACCTATAGCTGTCATCTTTCTTGCGTACCAAACACACTGGACTGGACCAAGGACTTTTAGAAGGTTCAATCACGCCAAGTTTCAACATCTCGTCGATTTCCTCGTCCATAATCCTTTGCTTGTATGGAGAAACTGGGTAGTAACGCTGTTTAATTGGTCTAGCGCCGGGTTCAAGCTCAATGACGTGTTCTGCTACCTTGCAGCAGCCCAGACCAGTACCCATTTCCGATATTTTCTCCTTAACTAGTGCATTTAAACACGCTCGGTCGGTTTCAGATAAAGAGTTGCCATCTATCACGCTACAAATTTCCGTAGGTTGATCATCAGTGGAAAAATGCCAGACGTCCTGCTTCAAGTCGGGGATCACTTCCATGGTTCTCCAAAAGTCAATGCCTAATATTAATTGGTGGGACAGTTCGGGAAGGACTAAAATATCTATCACCCGAGTTTTATTTAATAAAGTTACAGGAGCCTGAAAATAGCCCAAACTGGAGCAAGTTTGGCCATTCGCGACAGTACAATCAGTCTGTTGCCTAATAAGTTTTAATCCCAGACTTTCCAAAATTCGGAAACCGGGTTGACCTACAATAGTGCGTGATGCTCCAGAATCTAATAAGCCTAATATTTTGTAACCTAAAATCGAAATTTCTAAATAGGGGCGCTGGTCGCCATGCGCATGAGCTATGATAGGATCTAATAGTTTTTTATTTGGAAAAGGGTTATTAGCATGTGAATGATTTTTGCTGGAAAGAGAGTTATTGGTCGACGAAAGGTTTTCATCAGAAAGAAAGTTGTTGGTTGGCGAAAGATTTTTGTTGGGGGCAGAATTGTTAGGGGGTGAATGGTTTTTGTTAGAACGAAAGATGTTGCTCGGTAAAAGGTTTTCGTCGGAAAGAATGTTGTTGGTCGGTAAAAGGTTTTCGTTAGGAACAGAGTTGTTGTTAATGGCAGCGTTTTTATCGGAAGGGAAGTTGTTGGTCGGTGAAGTGAGAATAAGGGGAGCAGTCTCGCGACGTATCGGCTCTTCTGAGAATCGTTTCTCTGGCGGCGAACACTTAGGGCAGTTTTTACTGGTCACACTTGGTGCACCACAGCGGTAACAATGGATTCTGCGCTGTTCAGTGCACTGGCTATTTCGATGACCTGGCTTATTACAGTTCCAGCACAAGATTGATCTAGAGATTTTTAGAGATGGTGGACGTGTCTCTCTGGGTAACTGTCTCACGTCTCGAGAAGTTGATGGTGCCGGAGATGATTCGGTCACCACGTCAACGATTGGCAACTCTTCATCATCTTTGAAGCCTGATGTTTCAGCAGCAATGAACGCAAAGTCTGGCTCTACAAAATTATAACTTTTTCTAGGAGGTGGTACATAGTTCTCGGCGCGATATTTCTTTAACTCCAACTTGAGACATTCTCCTTCTAATTCTTCTAACTTGCTGACTACCGGAAGTTGGGTAGTATAAAAAGGTGACAAGTTGCGTATAATGATGTCAAGTTGAACGTCCTCTGAGATGGAGCCATGTCTTCTAAACAACGCACTCATATTAGAAAGGTAGTCGACGATATTCTCAGTCGAATCCTGAGTCCTATCTAGAATTTCCTTAAATAACCGATGACGATAGTCTGGCGGTTCGAAATGTTTACAGAGAAGGTCAGACAAACTAGACCAGTCCGAAAATCGATGACGATTAGCGCGAAACCACTTCAATGCTTTACCAGTAAATAAATCGATAGCAGATACAAATAGTTCACTTTCAGAAAAACCTCGAGCTTCGCGTAGTTCCGAAACTCGCTCCAAGAAATTATGCACGGACATCTGTCCAGCCTCGCCGGTAAATTTAATACCCCACTTTTCAACACGATGCGCTTTGCTACACGAATGATGGCAAACGGAAGCGGCAGCAGCTGTTACATTGGGACTAACCACGGTTGGAGTGACTTTGGGCGACGAGCGTGTGTGACGCGGTCGACTGTTGGACGCATTGCTATTTCTCGACGCATCCGAATCCGACGCATCCGAATCCGAACCGTCCGAATGAACTCGAGCGAGCAAGGTGCTTAAATTCGGATCTTGTTTTAAGAGACTGTCCAAACAGTTTAATTTGCCTAAAATTTTGAGCAACAAGTCAGAACGGGTTTGCGATTCCGCGGCACTAAGGTTCGCAACCGGAATACGATGAACGCGGGTAAATAAGTGAACAAGTTGAGATTGTAAACGTTCAAATTTTTCTTTAGCGGATTCACCGGCGACATTTTTAATCGCGCTATCAATATTATGCAAGGTTCTAGTTATATAGTTACATTCATCGACAAAAACACAAGTATAGGCCAGACGAGCAAAAACTTTACCCTTCCTTTCCATTTCTAAAATTGGACGTAACGCTACTATAAGTTCTTTTACCGTATTGGCATAACTAGCCGGTACTCCACGAATCGTAAGTTCATAAATTAGCATCTCTTTCCTAAGATGGTTAACCTGCATATTATAATCCATTTTGGAGTGAACAAAAACAATAGCAACTCAAAAGTCAACGTAAAAAGTCAAATCTAGGTACAATCGCGTAAATCGAATAAATTTAGCAAAACTACACCAATAGTGTAGTCAAATATAGCAAATAAAGGTAATTAAATCAGCGAAAATAGCAAGAAATAATAAAAAGGTAAATCATGTAAACCAGCAATCATAATTCAGTACGCAAAGATAATCAAAGTCACGTAAATGAATAAAATAAAATCGATAAGAAATCGCAATATCAAAAAAATCAAAGTTACGTAATAGGTAAAATAAAATCGGTAATAACCCACAAATTCAAAGACAATCAAAGTTACGTAATACGCAAAATAAAATCGGTAATATACCACAAATTCAAAGACAATCAAAGTTACGCAAACAAGTAAATTAAAATCGGTAATAAATCGCCAAATCAAAGAAAATCAAAGTTACGTAATAAGCAAAATAAAATCGATAATAAATCGCCAAAATCAAATGCAGTAATACAGGGCTAGTACAGTTAGAGTTAAAATTGATGGAAATTTTCAAAGTTCCATCCAGCTCACTAGACGCACAAGAGTAAAATTAGGAAAAAAAAAGCGGTAATTTTTTTAAATATGCCCCACGTTGGGCGCCAAAAATTTGCGACGCACTTTGTTCAATAAAAAGTGTTTGATTAAAAACCGTCAAAGATACTATGATGAGTATCATTGACCAAGTACTTACCGCTTAACTTGAAAACATTAAAATAACTCTTAAAGGTACTCTAGAGAAAAACACAGGAACAACAGGGTGTTCTGGGGGAAGCAGGTGTAGTAGAGCGCGTGCAAATTAGCCCTTGGCTCAGTTAGCTGGGTAGGTTCAATTGGACGCCACCAGTTTTTTACACCGACGTAAACTGGAAGTCGCCTAGATGGTTTAGGGACCTGCTTCTCACACAACAAACCCGCTATTCATAATAATAAAAAAAAATTAAAACATAGGGCGCAGTGAGCTGGATAAAAGAAAAACGGAATACATTTAACACTGTACATATATTTACAGGAAAAAAAAAGTGTTACATGTGTTTACACCAATAAATTGGAAATTTTGGGCGATTTTGCCCCCGCCAAAATAGTGTTTATACACAAAATCAAAAAAAAAAAAAGAAAAAAATGGGCGATTTTGCCCCGCAAATTACATAAATTCTACCGAAAATAAAAACCTTCCTGAGGAAGTCTGTCCTCAGAAACATAAAAGTAAGCTGGCTCCTTAGCCCCTACTGGAGACGATAGGGAGGCTTCTTTGCACCCAGCAATAAAAAGATAGGGATGCTTTGTAGCCCCCACGGAAGACCCTCCTAACAACGAGGGTTCGAATTCCAACTTCCACAGGCAGCAAAAGGGCACCACACAGCAAGGTTACCACAGGGTTTGGACCTCCAAACTGTTGCCGATGTTCGTGGCTGATATGATGTTATCGAACGAAGTTGCAGATAAAATCTTGCCCAGCAGACAATAATTCAGCAGATGAATTTTAATCGCAGTCCCGGAACTTAATCCATAAACTTGAGCCTTCAAAATGGCTGAAACCGACACCGCAAATCTGCAATCTTCGACGAAGACCAGGGTGGAAATGCCCGACAGTGGACCGCCCTTCCGAACAAAATGGTTCTTACATTAATATTTGCGCCAGCGCCAAAAAGGACCCACAGAACACGGAAGATGATCGGGGGCGACAGCAACTACACTGACCGGAATGACAGTAATTGATAGTCTAAAGATGGCGCCACGGCATACCGGCAAGAACTACGAAATCCAAACCAAAACCAAGCATGGGCCAGAAGCTGCTCCCTCAAATGACCCCGAATGCAGAATGGCACAAGTCTCCGACCCCAAACGGAGAAACAAACGCAAAAAAAAACACCGAAACTTAGAACTCCAATCGTCGCCGCGCCACCAAACAAGGGTACTGAAATCATACAGAGGCCTCTTGCGTGAAACAATAAAGTTACGGAAATACTGACCGTTATAGGTACCTACGCCGGTACTGATCGAGACGCACTATTTCAGTACGATGCATCCAAATACTAACAGCTGAAACCCCGAATGTCGAAACTACAGAAAGGAAGACGATGATGTAGTGCTACAAAATTCCAACCTTCCCACACTCGAAAATGCTACTGCACCAGCCGTGTTCGTAAATCGACGGCTTCCAAAAGCGCTTTGGGACTGTTCGTGTATGCGAACAGGTCAGTCGGTTCCCACCCCGATGCACCATCTCTACACGCCTTAAAGTTCCGTCCGACGAAAATCCACACACCCCATTCTTAATCTTCAACCACAACTCAATTAAATGTTTACAAAATTCAAAAAAAAGATCTTGGAAAGGAAAAGAGAAGGAAATCTCGGACTTTAATTAATAGGGAACGCTAGATTCAGAAATCCAGGACAGTGAAGGCAGTGGAAAACACCGGGATTAAATCTCATTCAAAATGTAGGTAGTCTTTTAAAATTTATTCTCTAAAAATATGTTATCATAAATAGACTAAAGGCGACTGTCTGTACACACAGGAAGGCCTTAGGCAAGGCGAAAATTCAGGCCCAGGCCAGAAAGAAAGATTTTAAAGCAGACTACAACAGATGGACAAGCTCAGGTTAAGCCGATTTGGACCAGATAAAAGGGCAATCAACACCCCCAGGGGGTAGCCTGGACAGCAAGGGAAGGGGGACACATAGCGGAAGAACGAAAATAGATCTTCTGAATCAAGGTAAATAACTAAGAAAACAGGCGTTCGTGAATAAACTAATTATTAGAACAAATCTAATTCGGTGACAAAAATGACCTGTCACAGGAGTCAGGGACTATATGCTCCTGAATTGTAAACGAGGGCAAAATTGCTAATCCCTTTTCATAGTTAACTGGTATTACAAGAAAATTATTATTAAGATTTTCAATAGGTTGTGTTAAAGGTTTATTGTAAGCAAGCGAGAAAGGTATTTTAATATTTTGTAAGGTTAGTGTTTTGTCTTCGTAATTAATAAGTGCATTTAGATTTTTCAAGTCTTTAGTGCCTATAAGTGCGTCAAAGTCGTGGTGCCAATTTAAGACTCGTAGTTTGAAATCTCGTTTAATGCCGATTTCTTGTAAAAGGAGAATTTTTAAGTTTTGATTTTCTTTATAAATTCTTTTACATGCAGTAACTTCGAAGGGTTCAAAAAATAAGTTGTTTGGGTATAATTTGGCTATTTTTGGTGAAATAATGGAGTCAGAAGCGCCTGAGTCGATTAGTATTGTAATTTGTTTTTCGGGGAGATAGAAATATGGCAATTCGATTTGTTGTGCTAAGTTGTTTAGGTTAATGTTTGGTTCGAGGCTTGGTTTTGAAAATTTTCAAAATTTTCCTCAGTATTTTCAGGACTTGTGTCAAAATCGAAATTTTGATCTGGGGGATACTGGATATATGGGTTAGGATCTTGAGCATAGGACTGTTCCTCGAGATAGCTGTAATGTGATACAGGTTCCTGATACTGGTCTAAGGGTTGGTCAGGGTACGACAGTTCAGGGTTTATTTCTACGTTATACAATTCTTGAGAAACAAAATTTCTGGGTCCTGTCGATTGGAAAAAGTTTGGATATCTCATTGAAGGTTGCCTTTGTTGTTGCATACGGGAAGGTCCCGCGGTGGAAGTTGTCATGGGGATAGGAGCGTTATGTCGAGGGGCACTGTTTTGTAGGGGCCCCATTCTTTGTTGTTTGCCAAAAACTTGAGAGTTGGTAGGAAAATGTCTTTGAATCGGTCGGGGTTGTAATGTAATAGGTTGGCTAGGAAATACTTGTCTTGGTGGCATTGGTGGTTGTGTGTTAAATGGCCTGTTGGGTAATCGGTTATTTTGGTTGTGGTTGTTGTTTTGCCTAGGAGTGGCGTGTTGCAAAGTAGAATAATTATGTGTAAAGTTTACTTGGGATTCGATCATATTATAGTTTATTACATGTACGAATGCTTCATTGAGCGTTTTTGGGCGTTGAAGCATAAGCATAGTTTTTAAGGTTTGTGGAGAATTAGCCGTTAAAATAAGCACTGAGGTGTTTTCTATTTGCGCAACTAAAATTAATTTTGAGTTGACGTCTAAAACTTCACATTGAATTTTTGAAATTATTCTTTGGACAAAGGTCTTTAGCCTATCTACAAATTGTAATATATCTTCGTTTTTGTTAATTCTAAAATATTGCAACTGTTGCATTAAAATCTGATAAGTAACGGGGTCACCGAATTTTTGTCTTAAAGCTTCTCTTATAGAAGCCCAATTGTTTAAATCTGGCCTAGAGAGTAGAAAATTTCGAGCATTATCAACTAATTTAGATTTAATAGCAGCCAAGACCACCTTACATTGATTTTCGTCATTGTTGGAATATAATGTATAAAATTCGTCTACAGACAAAATAAAACTCTCTAAATGGTCTTGATTACCAGAAAATGTAGGTAAAAGGGAAGTATGGAATCTAATATTTTCCATCTTAGGCTTATTATTTAAACTTAAATTTTCAAGTAAATTTACTAACTCGTTTTGAGCGCTTGGAGTTAAAGTTCTATCTAAACTATCTGAATCACTGTCAGAATCTTGTGTATTTTGACTAATTTGAATATCTAACCCTAAAGCGGCCCTGTTTCGTAATAAAATATTTCTTAAACGATTAGAAGCGTCAGTCATTAAATGGCAATTCAGCAATTACTTACGACACAAACAAGGATGAGTCCATAGAGGTTGTATCGCAGTGGTTCACAACCAAAGGGATTCCTATAGAGGCGTGGCTGAAGGGCTCGTGACTGGACGTTGATCTGCGTCGGGAAGTCGGGAACTAGATCCACAGCGTCGCTGACAGCACGGTAGCAGGCTTGTGTCTCCAATATCCTTTTTACAAAATTTTGGAATTCACGGCTCGTACACTTTCACTAGGACGAGTCCGGAATGTCCTTTTTGTTCGGATAATGCACTAAGATTTAAGAATCACTTTCGCACAACGGAGAACCGATAAAGGGCGAAACTGCACTATCCTGTTCGCAGCGCCAATTATATGACACGACCAACGAACTTCCTTTTAAAAAAACTTTATTTTTCACAAAACGGCCTTAACTTAATTTACAATCTTAGGAACTATGGTGAACGATTAACTTGAACAGCCTTCTAGCTTTTACACAAAATTAATGTTAACAAATAAATACAATTATTGCTTTTATATGAGGCGATATGTACATTCAGCAATTTATGGTTGGTCTAGGGATATTATTAGCGTTTCTCGTTATAGGTAGAGGAATATACCAGGGTAGTACAGGGGCGTATGTAGAAACGTTTTGTCGATTTATTGATTATCTCGAGATAACGAATATTCTTCTTATAGAAAAGATGGAATGTCAATACATTATAAGTAACTGTTAGATTTATCAAGTTCGAGCTCCTTCTGAATAGGTTTTTCTTGGATGTGATTTTTTTACCTTTAGAAAGTAACAATAAAGGATTTTTTCGATCACGTATTCAAGAGCCTTAGCATAGATTAGTATAGTGTTTTAACCTGTATACAATGGATAAACCATCCATTAAACAAAGAAACATTTAATTCAATATTATTTTGTGTAAAATTCGGGATACTCCGCCTACGGTACCGCCTGGGGATAAACCTAAAAAGGGGCGTAACGGAAAATATTTAGCAAGGGCTAGGTACCAAGGAAGAGAAGAAAGACAGTTCTTATCGAGTCGTTCTAAGTGACGTAGGGTATAAGAAATCGGGAGACGGGAACTTCTTTTAAATTCGCGTTCGCGTGATTCGCGCAGGAGTGCGAACTTAATGAACATGTAGTAAGGGGTATTTTATAACTTCACGGGGCTAACGGTTGTAAGGGTAAATTTCTAACGTTATTTGTATGAGTAATTGGGGAATTAATATATCACAGAACAATGATTTTTATTTTGATATCTTTTGTAATTCGAGTCTTATTGTAAACGCTTGTCCAGCGTTGTTCAGTTCATTATTTAACATTCGTTAAATGGTTCTTTGTTATTTTATATCTTCATTATTATTATAATCTTTTTATCAATTGTTATATCTTTCATTGTACAGTAAATTTTCATTTAATCAGATAATATATCTATTTGTGTTACAAAGTCCAGGGTTTTATTTAATGGCAGATTGACATTAATTATTAAGTTCAAACTTCGATGCCGTCGGTGTCAAGAAGAAGACGGCGCGACAAGAGAAATCGTTATAGATGACCACTTCCAGAGATTCGATCTTAAATGGGCGACAACTTGTCTATAAGATCCACTGCGAGAGCTAGGTTTGATTAACGTAGAGTCATGTACTAATATTCACTAACTTTAGCTCCCTTTCATGCGAATATTACTGTGACCACACGAAGGCGTTTTCGTTAAATGCGTAATTCTAAACTGGATGATTTATAAAGAACTCAAAAATAATATGTCATAGGATCATTAGGCTTTATCTGACGTAAATATTAAAAATATTTCAATCTGTGACAGCCATTTAAAAACGAATTAAAATACGGACCTCGGGTTTGCGGTAAAATGACCTTTAAAAACCTTTAAAATGAGGTACCACACGGCATAAGCTTGCATTAAAATGTTTTGACCTCAACTTTCTAGCGTCACCCCTCAAGGGGGTTGAAAAGGTTAAATTACATAAAAAAGTAGATTTATATTAAGACTTTTCGGACACCCTGTATACATCTTTTTCTTTTGCATTAGTAAAGAGGGAAGTATCGAATCCGATACAATACGATCGTAAAATAGAACCCAAGGGCATTGTTGAATGATTATGGCACTCGACACCTTCGGCATTGCCAGTTGCAGTTCTATTTACGCCAAAATACAGCTTTTTTTATTTTGAGCTAAAGCGGGACGCCTGTAAAATCGGGACGGGCCACTTAAAACCGGGACTGTCCCACCCAAATCGGGACGGATGGTCACTTTAGGTTAGTATGAAAGAAAATTGCTTACATTGTCATAATAATAAACATTATAACGGCAAAACAGCACTTTTAAAAAATATTTTCTTATTCATTTCCTGATATTTCCATGAACTTTTCTTAAAAGATAGGAATAAATATCCCAAATAAGTTTATTACCAGATATAAAACAAAGTAAGATCATTTTTGTAAAAAAATTGGGGGTCTAATTTGAAACGTTAGGGGTGGGGGTGGATTTTTGAGGGTTGGCATAATGAAAAATGGTTTCAAGGATATTTTGTGGAAGTCCATTCGATATCCTAACCTAGATTACTTTTTTAGCTTTTAGAATAACTGATATATTGCTTGTTAAGTAAATTCTGGGACACTTTGTATATGACATTTGCCCATGCTCGAGATTTTGAGTAGTACATGTGAGATTAGCAGTTATTATATAAAACTTACAACCCTAACTGGCGCTAAACCGAGTGAATGCGCCTTTTATTGTCAGTTGATTAAGTAACACCTTTTAAAAGTAAAAAAGTCTGAATTTAGTCGGGCTTTGGGCCTTCTGGTAACTATAAAACGCCTAGCATACACATACGTCAGTAAGGCTTTAAAGGCTGAACTGTAATTCTCTGAATTATTTTCGCAGATAAAACAGGCAAAAAAAAAGGCGCATTCACGCGGTTTCACGCCGGTTAGGGAGGTATATACTTATTAATCTCATAATATGTACAGTGTACTACTCAAAATCTCAAGCATGGGCAAATGTCATATATATTTGGCAACATCGGCCCTACTTGATATGGACTATGTGTTATGGTTGCCTGTTTATTTTTATTTAATTTTTTAATATTTTCTTTGTTTTTTTTTATGGTCAGATTCTCCAAAGCTAGTCCAGTCTAATTTTAAAACCAAAAGTTTCAAACTGACAAGTGTGACAGCAAGACAACTAAGTTTTATACCTACTATGAATTTGTTTCTGAGTTTTTTCGCAAATATATAAAGAAAAGGGCAATTTTAGTATGTTCTTCCGACAATAATAGAACTAAATTCATTCTAGCAATCCGTCCAAAGATGAAAATCATTTGGAAACCTAGCAAATCGCTGAAATATCAGAATAATTTATACGTTTTTAATGACAACTTATTAACAACTAGCTTTCGCCCGCGACTTCGTCCGCGGTGTAACGATTTTGCTCCATTACAAAATTTGAACCCCGATTTCACCCCCTTAGGGGATAATTTATTAAAAACTGTAAAACACGTGTTTAAACATTTATTTTTTAGAGTACTTCTGTGAAGTTTCGAGTTAATAGGACGATCTACTATTGTTTCTATATATAAAGTTTGAACCCCTGTTCCACCCCCTTAGGGGTTAAATTTTAAAAACCCCTTCCTTAGTAGATGCCTATGATATATAATAAACTTCTGTGCAAAATTTAAAGTTTGTAGACCCAGCGGGGTGGGCTGCGCGTTGATACGTCAGTCAGTCAGTCAGTTTCTTCTTTTATATACCGGGTGACTACGAGATTACTGGCAGCTCGTTATTTTGTTAAGAAATAATATATCGATTTGAAATTCTGGGAACTCGTTTGGTTGCTTTAGATGCAGATTTTGAGTGCTCGAACATCTGACTATCGTTTCCGATTCAACCGAAAATACAGTCAACTTTGTTATTTTAAACGAAACACCCTGTATATTTTTTAAAATTTTGATTCTACGTAAAATTCTAAGTATAAAACCTGTATAATAGGTACCCCATACCTATCTTTAACAGTTTTCAAGAAAATGGCCTGTGAAAATGTCGAGAGAGCCGCAAATTATACTGTTTGAACATAAAACAAATGAATGTGCGAAAAGTTTAATATATTATTCTTACTCCTTTTTAGGGGCCTTGCATGCTTGTGTCATGACAATCTCACTTCCGGTGCAACCGAAAGTGCTACAAAATCTGACATTCAGGCACAAATTACATCAATAATTTCAATTGAACGCCCTACTTTAAACTATAAATTCTAATTTATCTGACTTTTCTCTATAATTTTTGTATACAGTATCCCAGGCCTAAAGTTGATAGTTCTTGAGATATGGGCGGGTAAAAATTTAGCTGCATTACAAATTTCAATCTTTTCAATTTTATCTAGGCGGCTATGGAGATCATTTGTCGCTTGAACTGCTTCATGATCATAACCATGTCAATTTCCATTTTCTTAATGCAACAATTTTCAAACGCCATTTTCTTGAAAACTGTTAAAGATAGGTATCCCCATACCTATGATATACAGGGTGTTCGAAAAATAGACGGAGATGTTTTAGAGGGCGATTTCTTGTTATAAAATATAACAAAAAGTTTCTATAAACATGGGTCCGGAAATGCAGAATTAAGATACAGGATGTTAAATAAAAAAAGAATCAAAAATGAAATTATTAATGTCTTAAAAAATATTAATTCTTTTCTAAAAGAACTGACGCGCAAATGTCAAACCTCCATGCAGAAATGATTATTTGTTTTCCAAGGCACTTGTGATTTTTTTTAGCATAAATTGATAAACCATTTTTGTTGAAAACTATATGAGACCGCCGAAAATTGATTTTGGAAATGGAAAAAAAATTTAATGTGTCTTTATTTTGACTAAAATGTGTAATCACGTTAATTTACAATTTAAATATTTTCTAAATTAGGTACTGTGCAGTGCTATCCCTTCATTTTTTCAGATAAAATTATTGTAAAAACTACTTTCGGTAAAAGAATATGTTCTTCCAATTTATGCAGTCAAACAAAACATAAAATTCTCTTACATATAAAATAAATTCTCCAAAATTTCCGATAAATTCTCATGTTGCTCGGAGAAAATTGTCACGGGATCTTAACTAAAATACTAAAACACAGGCTTCATTATTAATTCTGCAGCAATACTTTTATTAAAATAAAATGAATATTTACAAAAATTCAAACGAGGCCTTACCTATTAATTCCTAATACATCGTCGACGGGAGAAAGTGGTTCTGGCGTAGCTGTAACCCGCTTCGCTCGCAAAAGGTCAACTGACTTCTCTGCCCATCTCAACCTACTAGGTCGACTCCCTTCGCATTGCCACCGGTCTGATACATCGACGCACGTCCACCGAAGCGCATTCAGAGAAGGGGTCGGCCAGATAGGGTGAGGAAAAATAATTTGGTGACACTTCCCCCCCCCCCCCCACGGAAAACAAAAATCCGAAGGATCTCTAATACAAACAATCTCGTTTGAGTTTAATAAAAAAAATTTCAATATACAATTTAAAAAGCTGCATTTTTTTTCATGTTTTCTTCCTCCTGGCGGATCTTCCTCCCTCCTGGTCGGATGGTTCCTTAGCACTTCTGGTTCTTGTCTTCCTCCTGGCGGGTCCTCCTCCCTCCTGTTCGGTTTGTTCCTTTGTGTGGTCCCCAGATGTTGCGGTCCCTAGGTGGGCTTGTCCCCCGCTGGTACCGTCAGTGGTCTGCTGGCCTGGCAGGTCGTCGCCGCTCCCCAGGTTGCGGTCCCAAGGTGTTGTGGTCCCAAGGTGTTGTGGTCCCCATGTGTTGTGGTCCCAAGGTGGGTTTGTCCCCCTCTGGCACCGTCAGTGGTCCGCTGGCCTGGCAGATCGTCGCCGCTCCCCAAGTTGCGGTCCCAAGGTGTTGTGGTCCCAATTTGTACATGAAAAAAAAACAAACAGGGAGTTAGACGCTACAAAAACTATTTACACAATTTATTTACAATTTTATATACAGTGAAGCAGTGATTTCTTTCCTGTCCATTTTCTGTGTTTGGCCCCCGTGGCCACCCAGCACGACCGTGCTCGGAACAATTACCTTTCTTTCCGAAATTTTTCATCGCTTAAAAACTTTAATTTTTCAAAATTTTCAATTTTCCTAAATTTTCCAAAATTTTCCGCAAATTTTCCGCAAATTACTTATTTCTCCCCCTCCCCGACCGGAAAAAAAAATTGTGACAATTTAATTTCGGCCCCAGTATCAGAGTTTGTTTTAAGGGTTAGTTTTGGTCACGAAGGGCCTGTTTAGTTTTATTTTATAGTTTACCTTAATGAAATAGTTGTGTCCCCACACGTACACGTTGGACCTGCCATGTTCTCAGGCTAGTTTCTAGATTTTCTGGTCTGGCTAATTGTTTTTTTTTCCTGTCCAAATCAGCTTGACATCAGCTGTTCTTCGAAGCTTGTGGTCTGCTTTAGCATCTTTCTCTCTTGTTTGGGCCCTGAATTTTCGCCTTGCTTAAAGCCTTCCTGTGTGTATAGACAATCGCTCTTAGTCTTTTATATTAACATGTTTTAGATAATATATTATAAGGGGATACCTACATATTTTCATATTCCAGCTGTTAGCATTTTCTCTCGTCATTGGATGGGATTTAATCCTAGTGTCTTCCCACATGCATGGTGCTCTTTAACATTCGGCCTTTGTGTTCACAGATCTCGTGTTAGAATTTAATTTTCTTGTTATTTTTATTATCAGTTTTGACAGAAATTAGCTGTCATGTGAAGGTTAGGCAGGGTTGTGTGTATGTTTCGCCTGCCGGAGCTGTAAGGCAGGACAATATCAAGTTTAAGTACAACAATATCTAAGTTCGGGCCGCGAGGTCGATTCACGCAGCGCTTTCGATAGCCGTCGATTTGTGAACACAGCGGCTGCAGTGAGGCATTTTCATGTGGATTTGGCAGGCTTTCGTTGCTATTTTGTTCAAGCCACCGGCGTAGGTATAACTTTCTGTATTTCCGTGACTTTATTGTTTCCCGCCAGGGGTCTCTGTACAATTGTAGTGTCTTTGTTTGGTGGCGTGGCGACAATTGGAGTAGTCAGTGCAAGACGGAAATTCTTCGGAACCATCTTGGATATGTGTCTGTGGTGGGAGGAAGTGTCATATGATTCTTCCGACACGAGGCATAGGTGGGCCACTTCCACTCTACCCTTCGAAGCAATTGTACCATGGTCCCTATCTTAAAGTTTCAGTTTTGAAATTCAAGTTTTTTTTTTGGATTAAAAAGTCAGGGACCGTGTTTAAATTCTTGAAGAATTTGTTTCTGCAAGACGCAGGATATTTTTGGGCGACTTCGTTCGATGATAGGTGAGTTTTTGTCCATTTTTTTTGTCTACCCGTAGACGCCATGTGCATGCTGAAATTTTTCAAGTACTAAGGATTTCTTTCTTTATTTCTATCAAGCCACGAACATCGGCAACAGTTTGGAGGTCCAAACCCTTTGGTAACCTTTGCTGTGTGGTGCCCCTTTTGCTGCCTGTAGAATTTGGAATTTCGATCCCTCTATCCTTGAAGAGGTAAGTCCTTGAAGTCTTTTTTTTGGTCCCACGATTTTTTGTTGATACTTATTAATCGCCAATTTAAGCCCATAAAATTATAATTACAATTTTAACGATCCGTAATTATCGTTCTGCTTTACGGTACTATGTTCTAAGTAAGACTCTAGTTTTCTCGGGTGGTTCTTATTGCTACACCATATTTTGAGTTGTAGTAGTCAAGCCTTCAATTTCTTAAATTTTAATTTCACATTACCTAATTTGCGAATAACTTTTTGAATCTTGATAGTTGGCTGTAAAGCTCGTACAATCTATATGTTATGTTTAAGACCTCTTTATACCAGCTTACGAGACAGATTTTATTTGATTTTAAGTAAGTCAGTAACTCTCTTAGTAAATGTAGATTGTTTATATCGTTTATTTTTTTTTAATAACTTTACCGCAAAGCACGTGAAGGAGTAATTTGGGCTAACTGTAATACTTATTTCAAGCAGTAATTTATATAGTTATAAAGAGATTTGTGGTACTGGTTAGTTTGACATTGACAAGCCTGTCATATACATCCGTTGAAGATTAAAGCGTTATAGCCAGTGTTTTTAGATTTATTAATTTCTGATTATTATTTTAGTCGCCATCCTATCAGGAGGGCTTCTTTTAATGTACTTAAATAAATTAAATTAAATAATATTAATATAAGTGCCACAGATCTTTATTCTTTTTTTTTTTTTTTTAATAATTTGAAAGGTGTATGAGCTGGAAGTTTCGGGCTTTATGCTTATGAAGTTGGAAAGTTTAAATTTATTTTTGCGTTTATTTATAACGGGGGGTTATATAATATTTTTGTTTTCAGAGGCTCGTTAACCTATTATTTTATTTTAAGTTTGTCAATTGGCGAATATTTTGGTGTGCTTAGAAACTTATTATGCTCGTACACATTTTACTACTTTTTTATTATATCGTATTGTTTGCTTCTGGGAACGTAAGGTAGTTATGTAGATGCTTTGTATATATCTATGCTTATACTTTTGGTATATTGTATTAACGCAGTCAAGTAGATGCCTTGCTTTAACGGTATATTTTGCGTTTAATTTAATATTTGTGCTTTTATAAATGTACATAAGCGGTGTGTATTTTGATTGTTTATATTTAAACGGTTTCTCCCTATACAATTATTATTCTTGTGTTATCTTACATTGATCCACTTTATTTACACGAGTAGTGTTAACGCTTAGCTTTTGAGTCAAGCTACTATAGGGGTTTGAGGTTTTAATTATTTTACTTTTTTTTGGCTTCGCTTAAGCTTCTCTTTTACTTTGAATATTACTTAAACGTTTTAAGTCAAGCTAACTGGGGTTTCATTTTTAGTTATTTTTACTGTCTTCGCTCAAGCCTTTTGCTTTGTTTATACCTGTAATCTTGCGTGAACTTGTGATTTAATTATCAATTATTTTTATTTTGTTATACTTTTATTATTTTTATTGATAATGTAAGATAACATAATATAGTGTTAAACTGGTCATTTAGTGAACACTTAGTTTTTGTAAATATTAACGTTTATCAGTAAAGTAAATGAACTTTAAAATTTAGTTATTGATGCCCTTTAGGTAATAATAATTTATTTTGTTTATTGACATAACCATTTTGTTTAATATTATCTTAAGCTTGCTTAAATTTTACAAGTGGATTTTAATCATTACTTTCTCTTTTTAGTAACCTTTTTTGATATTAACGTAGCTTCTTATTTTTAAATATTTTTCTACTTACCTAAATTTTGCATTTGATTTCAAGCCACTGGCTTTCTCTTTTATTATTGACATTTTATTTAATATTCTTAAATTTTGCGGTTTAATTCCAGTAAATTGTTTCTCTCCAAATATTAACTTTTTCTATTAACGTAACTTTTGATTTTTTTTTTGTTATTAGCGTAACGTATACCTTTTTTTATTAATTAAAGTTGAATTACTGTAACTACTGGGAATTGTTTTGTTCCTAGGGTCTACCGTGGGGGCTACAAAGCATCGCAATTACTTTGTCTTTGGTAGGGGCTTCAAGGCATCCCTCCTTCTCTTCCGCAGGGGCTACAAGCATCCCTATTACTTTTCTCCGGTGGGTGTTAAGGAGCCACCCTATGAACTTATGTTTCTGAGGACAGACTTCCTCAGGAAGTTGTTTTGGTTTATTGGTATAATCTGCTTATTAATTTACTTATTTTGGCCGGGGCAAAATTGCCCAACTTTATTTGTCACCACTTGTAAAAAAAATTTTTTTTCCTATTTTTGTACAAATATATGTACCTATACAGGGTTAAATTCATTACGTTGTTTTATTCAGCTCACTGCGCCATATGTTTTTATTTTCTATTATGAATAGCAGGTTTGTTGTGTGAGAAGCAGGTCCCTAGACCAACTAGGCGACTTCCAGTTTATGTCGGTGTAACAAACTGGTGGCGTCCAATCGAACCAATCCGGCTAACTGAGCTGAGGGCAAATTTGCACGCGATCTAGCACAACTTGCTTCCCTCAGGACACCCTGTTGTTCCTGTGTTTTTCTTTAGAGTACCTTTCAGAGTTATTTTTAATGTTCTTTCCAAGAGATAACCGGTAAGTACTTGGTCAATGATACTCATCATAGTATCTTCGACGGTTTTTAATCAAACACTTTTTATTGAACAAAGTGCGTCCCAAATTTTTGGCGCCCAACGTGGGGCTTATTTAAAAAAATTACCGCTTTCTTTTTCTAATTTTACTCTTGTGCGTCTAGTGAGCTGGATGGAACTTTGAAAATTTCCATCAATTTTAACTCTAACTGTACTAGCCCTGTATTACTGCATTTGATTTTGGCGATTTATTATCGATTTTATTTTGCTTATTACGTAACTTTGATTTGCTTTGATTTGGCGATTTATTACCGATTTTAATTGACTTGTTTACGTAACTTTGATTGTCTTTGAATTTATGGTTTATTACCGATTTTATTTTACGTCTTGCGTAACTTTGATTGTCTTTGATATTGCGATTTATTACCGATTTTATTTAATTTATTTACGTGACTTTATCTTTGCGTACTGTATTACGATTGCTTGATTACCTTTTTATTATTTCGTGCTATTTTTGCTGATTTAATTACCTTTATTTGCTGTATTTGACTACACCATTGGTGTAGTTTTGGTAAATTTATTCGAGTTACGCGTTTATATCTAGATTTGACTTTTTTTACTTTGACTTTTGAGTTGCTATTGTTTTTGTTCACTCCAAAATGGATTATAATATGCAAGTTCATTGTCTTCGGAAAGAAATGCTTATTTATGAGCTCACGATTCGTGGCATTCCGGCTAGTAATGCTAATACCGCAAAAGAAGTTGTAGCATCGTTACGTCCTATTTTAAAAATGGAAAGAAAAGGCAAAATTTTTACTCGTCCGGCCTATAACTTTGTTTTTGACGACGAATGTGACTACATAACTAAGGCTTTACACGATATCGAAAACGCGATCAAGAATATTTCTGGTGACTCAGCCAGAGCGAAGTTCGTGCGTTTGCAGTCGCAACTTGTCCATTTATTCACTCGTGTTGATCGAATTCCGGTTGAGAACCTCAGTGCCGAGGAATTGCAAACTCGGTCTAATTTGCTACTTCAAACTTTGAGCAAATTAAACAGTTTGGATGATCTCCTAAAACAAGATCCGAATTTAAGCGCCTTACTTGATCAAACTCATCTCAACGATTCGGATTCGGATTCGTCTGGAGTTAGCAATGCGTCCAACAGTCGACCGCGTCACACGCGCTCGTCGCCCAGAGTCACTCCAACCGTGGTTAGTCACAATGTAACAGCCGCTGCCACCTCCGTTAGCAATCCTTCGTGTAGCAAGGCGCAGCGTGTCGAAAAATGGGGAATTAGATTTACCGGCGAAGCTAAACAGATGACTGTGCATAATTTCTTGGAGCGAGTATCGGAACTACGCGAAGCTCGCGGTATTTCAGAACGCGAGTTGTTTGAATCGGCTATCGACCTATTTACTGGTAGAGCGCTAAGTTGGTTTCGCGCAAATCGCCATCGATTTTCGGACTGGTCTAGATTGTCTGACCTTCTGTGCAAACATTTCGAGCCGCCAGACTATCGTCATCGGCTATTTAAGGAAATTCTGGACCGGACTCAAGATTCGACTGAAAGCATAGTCGATTACCTCTCTAGCATGAGCGCGCTATTCAGACGACATGGCTCCCTCTCAGAGGATGTTCAGCTGGATATTATTACTAGGAATTTATCTCCTTTTTATACTACCCAACTTCCGGTAGTTAACAAGTTGGAAGATCTAGAAGAAGAATGTCTCAAATTGGAGGCAAAGAAATATCGTGCTGAAACCTATGTCCCACCTTCGAGGAAAAGGCATAATTTTGTCGAACCAGACTTTGCTTTTATAGCATCTGAAGAATCAGGTTCAAGAAACGGTGGACAGTTACCAATCGACGTAGTGAGAGAATCTCGTCCGATACCTTCAACCTCTAGAGACGATGGACCGTCAACAAGAGAGCCGCGTCCAACAACACCCCGGAACTCTGGACCATTCTTATGCTGGAACTGCAATAAGCCAGGTCATCGAAATAGCCAGTGCACTGAACAGCGCAGAATCCACTGTTTCCGCTGTGGTGCGCCAAATGTGACCAGTAAAAACTGTCCTAAATGTTCCTCGGGAAACGATTCTCGGGAGAGTCGATAGGTCGTAGGACTGCTCCCCTCCCTTTTACTTCTCCGACCAACAACTTTCCTCCCAACAATAATATTTTGCCCACCAACAATTCTCTTCCCCACAAAAATAATTCATCCCTAACAATTCTCTGTCTAATAAAATCCTTTTGCCGACCAACCACTTTCTTTCCAATGAAAATATTTCACCGAGCCACAGCTTTCTTCCCGATGAAAAACTTCTGCCTACCAACAATTCTCTTCTCCACAAAAATCATTCATCCCTTAACCATTCTCTGTCCAAGGAAAACGTTTTGCCGACCAACCACTTTCTTTCCAATGAAAATCTTTCGTCGACCAACAGCTTTCTTCCCGATGAGAACTCCTTGCCAACCAATAACCCTCTTTTCATCAAAAATCATCTACCCCCTAACAAGTCTGTTCACTATAAAAACCTATTGTCGACCAACAACTTGTCTTCTGATGAAAGCCTTTCACCCACCAATAGCTCCCTTCCCAACCAGAATCATTCACACGCCAACAGTTCTTTTCCCAATAAAAACCTTTTAGATTTTATCATAGCTCATGCGCATGGCGACCAGCGCCCCTATTTAGAAATTTCGATTTTAGGTTATAAGATTTTAGGTTTATTAGATTCTGGAGCGTCACGCACTATTGTAGGTCAACCGGGTTTCCGAATTTTAGAAAGTCTGGGATTAAAACTTATTAGGCAACAAACTGATTGTACCGTTGCGAACGGCCAAACTTGCTCTAGTTTGGGCTATTTTCAGGTTACTGTAACTTTATTAAATAGAACTCGGGTGATCGATATTTTAGTTCTCCCAGAACTGTCCCACCAACTGATTTTAGGAATCGACTTTTGGAGATCCATGGAAGTGATCCCCGACTTGAGGCAGGACGTCTGGCATTTTTCCACTGATGATCAACCCACGGAAATTTGCAGCATTATAGATGGCGACTCATTATCTGAAACGGACCGAGCGACTTTAAATGCACTGGTTAAGGAGAAAATAGCAGAAATGGGTACTGGTCTTGGCTGCTGCAAAGTAGCAGAATACGTCATTGAGCTTGAACCCGGCACTAGGCCCATTAAATAGCGTTACTACCCAGTTTCTCCATACAAGCAAAGGACTATGGACGAGGAAATCGACGAGATGTTGAAACTTGGCGTGATTGAACCTTCTAAAAGTCCTTGGTCCAGTCCAGTGTGTTTGGTACGCAAGAAAGACGACATCTATAGGTTTTGCATAGATTTTAGAAAGCTTAATACAAAAACTAAGAAAGACGCATATCCTATACCTTATATCTCCGCCATTTTGGATCGCCTCAGAGACGCCCGCTACATTAGCTCCATCGACATAAAATCAGCGTTCTGGCAGGTACCTCTTAGTGAGTCCTCACGTGAATTAACTGCTTTCACTGTTCAAGGTAGGAATCTTTATCATTTTCTGCGCATGCCCTTCGACTTGACCAATGCGCCAGCCACCTGGCAACGTATAGTGGACCGTGTATGAGGCGTTGATTTGGAAAATCACGTGATGGTGTATCTTGATGATATAATTATCATCTCCAGAAGCTTTCCTGAACACCTCAGAATTCTGGGCCTAGTTTTTGACCGTTTGAAAGATGCAGGACTCATAGTTTCCGAGGAGAAATGTCACTTTTGTAAGCCTGAATTACGATACCTTGGCTACATCGTAGACGCCCAAGGCTTAAGACCTGATCCTGAGAAAGTGCAGGCCATTGTGAATATAGCACCTCCACGAAATATCACCGAAATTCGACGTTTTATTGGCACCGCTTCTTGGTACCGGCGTTTTGTGCCAAACTTTTCAGCTATCATAGCCCCAATTACTCGGCTTATCAGGAAGAATATCAAATGGGAATGGACTTCCGAGTGCCATCAGTCATTCAACTTGATTAAAGAAGCTCTTATCACAGCTCCCGTGCTTACATGTCCAGATTTCAATCGCACATTTACCTTACAGACTGATGCCTCATTTTATGGCCTAGGAGCAGTTCTGACTCAGCAATTTGATGACGGGGAAAAAGATATTTCCTATCTTTCACGTTCTCTCACCAAACAAGAGATGAAATTAACCGTCACAGAAAAAGAGTGCCTTGCCGTAATTTGGAGTGTAGAAAAGCTTCGTCACTATCTGGAGGGTGTACACTTTAAAGTCATAACCGATCACCATTCTTTGTTATGGCTTCATAATCTAAAAGATCCACAAGGACGTCTCGCTCGATGGGCTCTTCGTTTACAACCTTACGATCTTGAATTAATCCACCGCAAAGGCCGAGATCATGTCGTGCCAGATTTTCTTTCCAGGTCAGTGCCAGTGACTGCTGATTCTGTCGCAGCGGTTGACGGACCACCGTCGCCGTCATTTTCTGACACCTCAGACAAATGGTACAAAGGCATGATGCAGAAGCTAGAAGAACGTCCTGATAAATATCCTTGCTGGCGAGTCGAGAATGGCAATCTCTTTAAATATGTCAAGACAAACAATCCGAGTTTTCCAGATCATTCCACTTACTGGAAAATAGTAGTACCAAAGGATAAACGAAAAGAGATATTTCTTCGATGCCATGATAATCCAGCAGCAGGGCACGTGGGTGTTTTCAAAACCTTTTGGAAGGTCGCCGAGATGTTATTGGCCGAAAATGAGATCCGACGTCGCTGGTTATGTCCGTGCTTGTAGAACTTGCGCTCAGAACAAAGTAGAGCAGAAACGTCCAGCTGGTCTAATGGGTAACCGCCCAGATATAAAAGAGCCTTGGCAAGCCATCAGCCTAGACTACATAGGTCCTTTACCTCGTTCTAAACAAGGTAACACTCATATTTTGGTGGTCACCGATTATTTTAGCAAGTACGTCGTGTTATTCCCGTGTCGATCGGCAACAGCAAAATCGTTGGTAAAGTGCGTCGAAGACGGCATCTTCTTAGTTTACGGAGCTCCTCAATTCTTAACGTGCGACAACGGAACTCAAATGAAATCCAAAGAATTTCAAGCCCTTTGCGATAAATATAAGGTTAGAATATTTTACACTGCTAATTACTATCCTAGAGCAGATCATACTGAACGCGTTAATAGAGTTATTAAAACGATGTTGCGCTCTTACGTTCAACAAAATAACCATCGAACTTGGGAAGATAATTTAACTGCTATCGGTTGCGCCATTCGCACTTCGCGACACGAAACTACGGGCTTCACCCCATACTGCGTTAATTTTGGCAGGGAACACAAGCTATTCGGTTCGGACTATGCTGAGGGTGTTCCTCAAGTAGAAACTGAGCGTCAAAATTACATTCGAGAACGAATAGAAGCTTTCAAACAATTATTTAGAAAAGTCCACACTAAAATCGAAGCTTCTCGTGTTAAAAATCGACATAACTATAATTTGCGCCGACGCCCAGTAAGCTTTGTCCCCGGTCAAGAAGTCTGGCGTAAGAATAAAAGTATATCCGATGCAGCGAAGTATTATAGCGCAAAGTTGGCTCCGGAATTTGTAGGTCCGTTTAAGATCGTAGAAAAGACCGGCACGTGTACTTATGAGCTTGAAGACGAACACGGTGTTAGTAAGGGCATTTGGCATGTACAAGACCTTAAACCGGTATATGCCGAAACTGCGTGTGATGATCCGTAGGAGTGAATAGATTGTTAGGCAACTCAAAGTCATTATTTACTTTATTACCTTCCGTTAATTTTAATGTCCTTAATTTAATATTACGTTTTGCTTATCATTTTGCTTCAATTTACTTATCAATCTATTGATTTCTGAATTTATTAACTTTCGAGTCCATAGCTTCAATTTGGTTAATTACATTTAATTTTTTTTCTTCTTCTTTCGGTAATAATGGCTTTAGTGAGTTTTCTTTTATCGTTGCGTTAATTTTGACTTTTGGCCCGGTTTAAATTCTTTTTTTTTTACTTTCCTTGCTCAGTCGGGAGCAATTTTATGCTCTGCAGTGTGGGCGTGATGGTGTTGGGATCCATCTGGGCGCGAGACTCGATGGATTTGGACACTGTCACTTAGAATAGCGCTGCACTGGGTTAACTAGTTGGGGTAGGAGTCCCCTGAAAGCCGTGGCAAGGTAAGCCTTCAGCTGCCTTGCTTCTATTGTTTGTAGTAGGTAAGCCCTCAGCTGCCTCACTACTTTCACTTGCCATCGCCGCCTTACACCTTGTTGTCTTTTATCTGTCATTACCTGATTATCTTTACCTTATCGTCACTTTCTTTATTGTATAGTAACGTATAGTACCGTTTATGGTCATTTAATGTAGCTTGCCTTTTTGCGTTTATCAGTCTCACGCAGACACCCATCTCGGCGCGAGACGAGATGGGGGTCGGTTTGTCACATGGTAATTTAAGTTTGATGACTTGGTTAGAAGGCGGTGATTAATTAATTTTGGACCTAATTTTCTTTATCGTTTTTCATCTACATTCACTATTAATTGTTTTTTTTTTACTATAGACTAGGGCCAAAAGTCTTTATTTATTATCTTGATTGGACCTTTTTTATTACCTTGATTTGACGTATTTACCTTGATGTGACCTATTTACTTTGATTTGGCTTAATTTTCTCTACCTTGACGTAATTTTATTATTATTCCCTACTTCTGTCTGGAAATTTCGGTTACTTGAACTAGTATGTGTTTTTGCTCGATTACGACTTTGTCTTTCCTTTGGGGATTTAGAGTAGAAACACAATTTTCTTTCTCTCTTGCTGATTTTGTGAAGTTGAGAATACCACTTATGGTGGGATTCACTGCTAGTTGTTGGCAAGTAACCCAATTCTCTTTATCTCGATTTGCGAACCTTTAGTTTGATTTACTTGTTTCATTTACTTTTGGTTGATTACCTTTTTTTATATATTTGCGTTAATTTACTTGTCTTTGCGATAATTTACTTACCTTTGCGATAATTTTCTTTCCTTTGCGATAATTTGCTTACCTTTGCGATAATTTGCTTACCTTTGCGTTAATTTACATTCCTTTGCGTTTATTTGCTCACCTTTGCGTGATTTCGATTACCTTTGCGTTCATTCCGTTACCTTTTTTCATTCCTTGATTTACTTACCTTATCGTGATTGGCCTTTGATTGGCTTTAATTTACTTTAATACCTTTGGTATTTTATTTACTTGGATTTGTCTTAGGTTTAGGTTTTGGTAGGACTATATGTTAGTCTCCGGCCATTTCAGTTTTACTGGTTTTGCGCCTAGATCTTTACTGATATATTTTGTCTATTCACCATTTAGACAAGATAAAACTATCCCGATTGCGACTTTACCTTATTTTGGCTTTATCGATTTAGACATTTGTCCCTATCTCGTTTTACAGGCTGCACGGTGTTGGGTGCTACCGGATGTCGCTTCGACGCTCTTTGTTAGATCATGGATCCTTCGGAGAGCAGACCGACTGGAAGGGCTGTTCAGGGGGGGGGGCGGAAGTCTGACCCCTGGGGTAACAGTTTGCCCATCGAACTTGTTCGGCGGGCCAGGGGAGGACCAAGCTACTTTGTTCGGCCTGAGCTCAAGTCGGCCTATTAGGTTGCGACAGGCCGGTGGCAGTGCCACCGCTCAGAACACCCTGATTAATTTTTTTTTGTTTTGTACAGGGACCGATGTGCTTCCCGTTTGGTACATCTTTTAGCTTGGTGGATGCTACAATCCACTCCCTTTTGTATGGTGGATCATCAGGGCTATCCCTCTTTTCTTCTCATCTTACTTATGTTGTATTATATTTATCTTTTCCTTTTTTAGTTGTCCACCCTTTGGTCGGTTTGACGCGGGTCACTTGGTGATTTAATTCGGGACGATTCTACGGTGTGAGGCTAGTAAACGAGGTTCCCCACAGTATTTTTGGGTGTTACGCAATGCTAGCTCCCTTACCAACTTAGGGTTTACGTTCCACACCGAATCTTCCTGGAGGAGGTCGCTGGGTGGCTAGTGGCGAAGAGACCAAAGATTTCTTTGAGTATTTAGTTATTTTAAGATTGAGTTATCAGTCTTGTTAGTTAGTATTAGTTAGATTGTACTACCTTGGGTTCCCACATATCGTTACTTATAGTTTTTTTATTGACTCCAGCATAGCGCAGGTAATTTATTTTCTTTTTTTTTCAATTCTCTTGTATCTACAGAGAGCCTCTGATCCTTATGGTCGGTTAATTTTCCTTGGAAAATTTCCCTCCTTTCGTAGGAGAGGGGGAGTTGTGACAATTTAATTTCGGCCCCAGTATCAGAGTTTGTTTTAAGGGTTAGTTTTGGTCACGAAGGGCCTGTTTAGTTTTATTTTATAGTTTACCTTAATGAAATAGTTGTGTCCCCACTCGTACACGTTGGACCTGCCATGTTCTCAGGCTAGTTTCTAGATTTTCTGGTCTGGCTAATTGTTTTTTTTTCCTGTCCAAATCAGCTTGACATCAGCTGTCCTTCGAAGCTTGTGATCTGCTTTAGCATCTTTCTCTCTTGTTTGGGCCCTGAATTTTCGCCTTGCTTAAAGCCTTCCTGTGTGTATAGACAATCGCTCTTAGTCTTTTATATTAACATGTTTTAGATAATATGTTATAAGGGGATACCTACATATT
This sequence comes from Philopedon plagiatum, assembly GCA_963971165.1. NCBI lineage: Eukaryota > Metazoa > Arthropoda > Insecta > Coleoptera > Curculionidae > Philopedon > Philopedon plagiatum. The sequence continues at coordinate 54,044,448 of OZ020190.1, forward strand.
TTCATATTCCAGCTGTTAGCATTTTCTCTCGTCATTGGATGGGATTTAATCCTAGTGTCTTCCCACATGCATGGTGCTCTTTAACATTCGGCCTTTGTGTTCACAGATCTCGTGTTAGAATTTAATTTTCTTGTTATTTTTATTATCAGTTTTGACAGAAATTAGCTGTCATGTGAAGGTTAGGCAGGGTTGTGTGTATGTTTCGCCTGCCGGAGCTGTAAGGCAGGACAATATCAAGTTTAAGTACAACAATATCTAAGTTCGGGCCGCGAGGTCGATTCACGCAGCGCTTTCGAGACCCGTCGATTTGTGAACACAGCGGCTGCAGTGAGGCATTTTCGTGTGGATTTGGCAGGCTTTCGTTGCTATTTTGTTCAAGCCACCGGCGTAGGTATAACTTTCTGTATTTCCGTGACTTTATTGTTTCCCGCCAGGGGTCTCTGTACAATTGTAGTGTCTTTGTTTGGTGGCGTGGCGACAATTGGAGTAGTCAGTGCAAGACGGAAATTCTTCGGAACCATCTTGGATATGTGTCTGTGGTTGGAGGAAGTGTCATATGATTCTTCCGACACGAGGCATAGGCGGGTCACTTCCACTCTACCCTTCGAAGCAATTGTTCCATGGTCCCTATCTTAAAGTTTCAGTTTTGAAATTCAAGTTTTTTTTTGGATTAAAAAGTCAGGGACCGTGTTTAAATTCTTAAAGAATTTGTTTCTGCAAGACGCAGGATATTTTTGGGCGACTTCGTTCGATGATAGGTGAGTTTTTGTCCGTTTTTTTTTGTCTACCCGTAGACGCCATGTGCATGCTGAAATTTTTCAAGTACTAAGGATTTCTTTCTTTATTTCTATCAAGCCACGAACATCGGCAACAGTTTGGAGGTCCAAACCCTGTGGTAACCTTTGCTGTGTGGTGCCCCTTTTGCTGCCTGTAGAATTTGGAATTTCGATCCCTCTATCCTTGAAGAGGTAAGTCCTTGAAGTCTTTTTTTTGGTCCCACGATTTTTTGTTGATAATTATTAATCGCCAATTTAAGCCCATAAAATTATAATTAGAATTTTAACGATCCGTAATTATCGTTCTGCTTTACGGTACTATGTTCTAAGTAAGACTCTAGTTTTCTCGGGTGGTTCTTATTGCTACACCATATTTTGAGTTGTAGTAGTCAAGCCTTCAATTTCTTAAATTTTAATTTCACATTACCTAATTTGCGAATAACTTTTTGAATCTTGATAGTTGGCTGTAAAGCTCGTACAATCTATATGTTATGTTTAAGACCTCTTTATACCAGCTTACGAGCCAGATTTTATTTGATTTTAAGGAAGTCAGTAACTCTCTTAGTAAATGTAGATTGTTTATATCGTGTCTTTTTTTTTAATAACTTTACCGCAAAGCACGAGCAGGAGTAATTTGGGCTAACTGTAATACTTATTTCAAGCAGTAATTTATATAGTTATAAAGAGATTTGTGGTACTGGTTAGTTTGACATTGACAAGCCTGTCATATACCTCCGTTGAAGATTAAAGCGTTATAGCCAGTGTTTTTAGATTTATTAATTTCTGATTATTATTTTAGTCGCCATCCTATCAGGAGGGCTTCTTTTAATGTACTTAAATAAATTAAATTAAATAATATTAATATAAGTGCCACAGATCTTTATTCTTTTTTTTTTTAATAAGTTGAAAGGTGTATGAGCTGGAAGTTTCGGGCTTTATGCTTATGAAGTTGGAAAGTTTAAATTTATTTTTGCGTTTATTTATAACGGGGGGTTATATAATATTTTTGTTTTCAGAGGTTCATTAACCTATTATTTTATTTTAAATTTCTCATTTGGCGAATATTTTGGTGTGCTTAGAAACTTATTATGCTCGTACACATTTTACTACTTTTTTTTATTATATCGTATTGTTTGCTTCTGGGAACGTAAGGTAGTTATGGAGATGCTTTGTATATATCTATGCTTATACTTTTGGTATATTGTATTATTCGCTTTTGGAATTTAACGCAGTCAAGTAGATGCCTTGCTTTAACGGTATATTTTGCGTTTAATTTAATATTTGTGCTTTTATAAATGTACATAAGCGGTGTGTATTTTGATTGTTTATATTTAAACGGTTTCTCCCTATACAGGGTGCTTTCTCTTAATTTAAATGACTCAAATTTTTCTGAAGTCAATTATTATTCTTGTGTTATCTTACATTGATCCACTTTATTTACACGAGTAGTGTTAACGCTTAGCTTTTGAGTCAAGCTACTATAGGGGTTTGAGGTTTTAATTATTTTACTTTTTTTTTGGCTTCGCTTAAGCTTCTCTTTTACTTTGAATATTACTTAAACGTTTTAAGTCAAGCTAACTGGGGTTTCATTTTTAGTTATTTTTACTGTCTTCGCTCAAGCCTTTTGCTTTGTTTATACCTGTAATCTTGCGTGAACTTGTGATTTAATTATCAATTATTTTTATTTTGTTGTACTTTTATCATTTTTATTGATAATGTAAGATAACATAATATAGTGTTAAACTGGTCATTTAGTGAACACTTAGTTTTTGTAAATATTAACGTTTATCAGTAAAGTAAATGAACTTTAAAATTTAGTTATGGATGCCCTTTAGGTAATAATAATTTATTTTGTTTATTGACATAACCTTTTTGTTTAATATTATCTTAAGCTTGCTTAAATTTTGCAAGTGGATTTTAATCATTACTTTCTCTTTTTAGTAACCTTTTTTGATATTAACGTAGCTTCTTATTTTTAAATATTTTTCTACTTACCTAAATTTTGCATTTGATTTCAAGCCACTGGCTTTCTCTTTTATTATTGACATTTTATTTAATATTCTTAAATTTTGCGGTTTAATTCCAGTAAATTGTTTCTCTCCAAATATTAACTTTTTCTATTAACGTAACTTTTGATTTTTTTGTTATTAGCGTAACGTATACCTTTTTTTATTAATTAACGTTGAATTACTGTAACTACTGGGAATTGTTTTGTTCCTAGGGTCTACCGTGGGGGCTACAAAGCATCCCAATTACTTTGTCTTTGGTAGGGGCTTCAAGGCATCCCTCCTTCTCTTCCGCAGGGGCTACAAGCATCCCTATTACTTTTCTCCAGTGGGTGTTAAGGAGCCACCCTATGAACTTATGTTTCTGAGGACAGACTTCCTCAGGAAGTTGTTTTGGTTTATTGGTATAATCTGCTTATTAATTTACTTATTTTGGCCGGGGCAAAATTGCCCAACTTTATTTGTCACCACTTGTAAAAAATTTTTTTTTCCTATTTTTGTACAAATATATGTACCTATACAGGGTTAAATTCATTACGTTGTTTTATTCAGCTCACTGCGCCATATGTTTTTATTTTCTATTATGAATAGCAGGTTTGTTGTGTGAGAAGCAGGTCCCTAGACCAACTAGGCGACTTCCAGTTTATGTCGGTGTAACAAACTGGTGGCGTCCAATCGAACCAATCCGGCTAACTGAGCTGAGGGCAAATTTGCACGCGATCTAGCACAACTTGCTTCCCTCAGGACACCCTGTTGTTCCTGTGTTTTTCTTTAGAGTACCTTTCAGAGTTATTTTTAATGTTCTTTCCAAGAGATAAGCGGTAAGTACTTGGTCAATGATACTCATCATAGTATCTTCGACGGTTTTTAATCAAACACTTTTTATTGAACAAAGTGCGTCGCAAAATACGATTAATTAGAGGCTTTACCCATTACTTTTTATCCCTTATACACAAAAACAAAAATAACGACACAGCATCATTGAACATTGCCAGATTATAAGTGTTGATCAGGCACGCTTTCAAGCAACGCTCAACTGCACAGAGCCTCGTGCAACTGATCACGATCTCTCTTACTTTTTTCTCTCTTAACACAAACGTTTAATTTTTCACTCTCTATATTCCTTTAACACCGTTTACTACCTTATACCTCTTTATTACTTGGGGGAAAAAATCAAAATACCTTTTATTTATTTTACTACCTATTTTCACTAGTGGCTTTTATATAACAACAAAAAAAATATATGCATTGTTCCTACTACTCTTCAAAATTATATGGTTCGTGGTACGGGGCCAATCTATATACATGAACTGTTTCCTGTTTAGCTCTTGCTCCTTCACCTCTCTGGATAATGTAATTTACTGGCGATGCTTTTCTTACAACTACAAATGGTCCGTGATACTTGCACTGCAGTTTGTCACTTTTTCCTTTCTTTCTAATGTAAATTCTAAGTTTGACTTTGTCTCCTATTTCATATGTCACTTTTTTGTGGTTACTGTCATATCGGGTTTTGTCCTTTTTCTGTTTCTGAGTAATATTTCTTGTTGATTCCTGTCTGTGTTTCTCTATATTCGGGTTCGGAATAAGCAAAGTGGCTGATTTTAAAAACATGGCGTCCGGTATGAGCTGTGGGTTTCTCCCAAAAACTAAATAAAATGGCGAAAACTGCGTTGTGTCCTGTTTGCTGGAATTGTAGGCAAATGTTACCATTGGTAGGTATTTATCCCAGTCATCCTGTGACGTAGACACATACAGGCTGAGCATATCTGCTACTGTTTTGTTAAAACGTTCAGTTAGCCCATTAGTCTGCGGGTGGTATGACGTAGTATATACGTTTTCTGAGCCCATATTTTGCAGCATTTTTGTTACCATTTCTGACCTAAAAACTTGACCTCTGTCACTCAATATTTTCTTTGGTACCCCATGTATGCTTATTACTTGGTCCACCAGAAACGCTGCTATTTCTTCTGATTTTGCACTAGGTATTGCCTTAGTTATTGCATAACGGGTCACATAATCTGTACAAACAACTATATTATTATTTTGACTTTTTGTTTTTGTTAGGGGTCCTAAAATATCTATACCTATCATTTCGAAAGGCTGCAAATCATCAATCTTTATTGGTTGCAGATCACCTGCTGGTTTTTCATTATTTGGCCCTCTTCTCGTCTGACAATCAGGACATCCCCTAATAAATTTCTTAACGTCAAGATGCATTTTATCCCAATAATAGCGTGTGTTTATTCTGTCGTACGTTCTTGCATAACCTAGGTGTCCCGACAATGGCTCACAATGCAGCTGTTGCATCAGTTGTGCTTTCAGTCCTTGAGGGATTACCAACTTGTCCTCCTGGTGTGGGACAGCCGACTTTTTATATAGCACACCATCTTTGACTGTGAAATTTTTTGCACGACGTTGCAAATGTGAATTGCCATAATTCGGATCCTGGACTGCCTGTAGTAAGTCTGACACGACTGTATCTTCTTCTTGGAACTCCGTGATGTTCACTAAGGGTAGCAAAAATGTGGGAATTTCATTGGCATCAGACTCGTCCTTTAGTGTTGCCTGGAAACAGGGTTGTCTGGAAAGACAGTCAGCGTCTTGATTGCATTTCCCTGATTTGTGGATTATTTCGTAATCAAATTCTTGCAATTTGCAGCTCCATCTAGCTAATCTCCCTGTAACATTTTTGAGATTTTTTAGGTAACACAGTAGCTGGTGATCAGAAAAGATTTTTATGTGTTCTCCCCAAATATAGCTTCTCAGATACGTTAAACTCCACACTATGGCTAGACCTTCTTTTTCTCCAACTCCATAATTTTTTTCGGCTTTTGTAAGACTTCTAGACACATAGCAAATGGGATGCATTTCCTCGTTCAATTTTTGTAAGAGTACTGCTGCTATCCCTTGGTCTGATGCGTCTACATGTAGCTCTTTTTCGGCGTTGGGAAGGTAGGTGGAGGTGATTCTAATTTTCTTTTTAAAATCTGGAAAGCTTCTTATTGGGCTGATGTCCACCAAAATGGTGTATCTTTCTTCAGCAAATCGTATAACGGCCTGGCAATGACACTAAATTTTTCAATAAATTTTCTATAGTAGTTGGCGAGTCCTAGAAAACTTTAAAGTGTTTTTTATTTCTTGGAGTTGCAAAATGGTGTACTGCCTCAAGTTTTGAAGAATCTGGAAGAATATCTCGCTCACTAATGGTGTGACCTAGTACTGTTAGTTCTTTGTACGCAAACTGGCACTTAGATGGTTTTAGCTTTAGACCAGTTGCTTTTAGTTTTGATAGTACTTTTCTTAGGTTCTGGTTATGTTCTTCCAAATTTTTTCGATAGACTAAGATGTCATCTAAGTACGTCATTGCTCCATTCCACTTTATGTCTCCCAAAATTGCGTCTGCCAACTGCTGAAAAGTGCTGGGTGCTGTTGTAAGACCAAAACTTAGGCGGTTAAATTCGAACAAGCCATCGGTAGTGACGAATGCCGTTTTATGCCTGTCTTTCTCATCAATTTCCACTTGCCAGTACCCTGAAAACATGTCCAACGTAGTAAAATATCTAGCTTCTCCCAGATAGGTCAAAATGTCGTCTATAACTGGCAGAGGATACACATTCTTTATTGTTTTTGCGTTTAATTTTTTATAGTTTACGCAGAACCTCATATCTCCATCTTTTTTGGGAACTAGGACTACTGGACTGGAATACGGACTTACAGACTTTCTTATCACCTCATTTTCCAACATTTCTTCCACTTGCTTATTAATAATTCTTCGCTCTGTGTGAGACACCCTGTATGGTCTGGAAACCACTGGAACGTCATCGGTCGTCTCAATTCGGTGCTTCACTAAATCCGTTTTTCCTAGGTCGCTGATGCTCCAAGCAAAAGTATCTTCAAAATCTCGAACTAACTTACTTACACTTTGAAAGTCATTTTTACACAAGTCCCTATTTACATTATAACTTTTTATTAAATTATCGTTCGTTAAAGTCACTAAAGTTTCGCTTATATTTTTTTATTGAGTCACTATCTGCTTTAAACGCGATGCATGTGCCTGCAAAAAGTTTTTTTGTCTTTCTACCGTAGTTTTTTATTTCGGCGCACCACGTCAAATTATCACTAAAAATTTTATTTATTTGAAGTCCATTTTTTATTAAAAAATCATAGTTCAGGTTAAAGTCTATTTTATTTTCACCAGTTTTTTTAAAGTTCACTTCGCATTTAATAACGTCTTTCGCAATTACCGTGTCACTACGCAACGTAATTTTCGCATTGTCCGTTCTGCAGTTATCAATTTCAATAGGCAACTCCTCCCAAAAACAACTATTTACATTACTGATTTGACTATTTACAATTTCTTTATGACTACTACTATCTCCTAAATTCATTGCCAAGGTAACTACTTCATTTTCATCCTTTTTCAAACTAATTTCATTCGCTTTTAAATTTATCATAGCTTCGTGGGCCTTAAGAAATTCTAATCCTAAACGGGCTGGGGTAGATTTTCTATAACTAATGCTTCTAAGGAAAAGGTACAACCAATAAAACAAACATTTATTTCTGCATAACCAATAATTTTTACCAGCGAACTATTCGCTACTTTAATAAAAGTTATGCCTATGCCGGGCTTTATTTGATTTTTATTTACATATTTACTATCTACAATATTTTTAACTGACGCAGTGTCTATTATAACATCAATATTTACATTATTTAAACTTCCTTTTACGGAGAGAACATCTGTTCCTGCTTCATGCTGATTCTTGTTCTGATTCTCTTTCTCTTTCTGTTTCTGGACAGTGCTTATGTGTGTTAACACTGGCCGTTGGAGTTTTCCGACTGCTGTTGCTGTTGCCAACTTTGGTACCTATTGGTTTGCTGCTCTGGACGGCGGCCATTTTGTTCTCGACCATGTTGATTTGGCGTCCATCTTGGTCTTTGGTTTTCTAAATTTCGTTGACCCCTGTAATTTTGGTTATTTCTATATTGCGGATTGCTAAAACAAACTCTTGCCTTGTGACCTGGTTTTCCACACTGAAAACATACTGGCCGACTGTCGGTAGTACGTGGTTGCCAATTTTTAAAATTTCGGTTTTCTCTTCTGTCTTGATTTTTATTTTGCATCGCTTTTCCAGTTTCTTCTCTCACAACTTGTGTAATTTCTTCCATCAAGTTCGATCCTGTTTTTTCTGGCTGAACTTGCCGACTTGTTACTTTTTCTGACATTGACAGCTGTGCGAAAATTTCCGAAGCATGACTTATTTCTTTTTCCGCGTCGTTGATGATTTTAACGAGCTCTTGTACCTCTGCAAAATTTTTTGGCTGCCTAAGCTTGATTTGGTAGGCGTATGTGGGCAGTAGACCTTGTTCAAAATGTTCTCTTCTAATTTCGTCCTTCATTTTTGGATCTACTTTGTCGCATAGGTACACCATTTCCCGTAGATAATTCATTACGTTTTCACCTGGCTGCTGTCTTCTATAACGTAATTTGAGCTTCGTTTCGTTGACATACGTGCTAAACGAAAATTCTTTTTTCAGGTCTTCTACCGTTGCTTTCCAATCGGAACCTGGGTTTCGTATTGCATAAATTTGTAACCAAGTTTGCGCTTGTCCCAATAAATACGATGAAAAATAACAGCTTTAAGTTGTCATCCCAGTTATTAATCAAAGCTGTTTTTTCATAATCTTCCAAAAATACACTTAAATTATCGCAATCCGGATTATACGAACGCGGCGCTACAAATTGAGGCGGCGTTCTGCTCGTATTTATGAGATTTCCCAACGTGCAATTCAAGGTGTTCGGCATTTTTGAAAAAATATTTTTATCTGATTTTGGGGTTACCTGGTCGTTACTTGGCAATAAAGTTAGTGACTCGTTTGAAAAATTTTGAGAAATGGGGCTATTGCTACTGCTATCCGCTGAAATTGGCGACTGTATGCTTTCCGGCGAGTTATTAAATACTAATGACCTTCTAACACTTTCTTTACTTTTAGGGGTTGATGACGTTTCAACAACTTTGTCGTTTTCTTTAGTACCGCTTATTCCCTTATTTTCCGCCTTATTTTCACTTTCAGTTACTTTATTTTTATTTTCTGCCTTCTTAGAATGACTTCTTAACACCATTAATTTTTCCATGTAGTAAGAAAAGTGCACATTTTAAAAAATAACGCATCCTTAAATATTAAAACCGCGATAAAAAATTTATTTTTCAAATTTTTTCCAAACTAGTAAAAAAATACGTAGCAATGTTCATACTGCATAACTGGCATAATTTTAATTTTGCTTATTTTTAGAATTCAAACCCAAAAAAGGCAGAAGATATTCGTTAAATATAAAGAACTTAAAAACGTTAGAAACAAATTTTAAACAAGTTTTCTACCGGCAATAGTTACTAGAGAAAATCCAATAATTAAAAAAAATCCAATATGTATTTTACAGAAACCGAAAAATTTAAAATCCTTTAAAAATAAACTAAGTTTATCCATAGAAAACGTACTAAAATGTATCACCAGCCAATAAAATATTTGTTTAAAGACGCTCTAAATAAATTTTAAATATAAAATAATACCGTTAAAAGCATGAAAGATAGTTAATTTCGCACCAGGAATGTGCCTAAAAAAGCAAATAAAAACGACAACCTTGACCATGACCTTTTTGGAATTTTACCAGCAAATATCATTTTAATAATTTTATATCTATTTCAAAAATATATTTTACCATATAAAACAAAATAAAAATCGGTACCTAAGTAGTTTTCGAATTTTGCAAAAATTAATAATGAAACCAAAAAGGCAATTATTCACGAAAATTACGGCCGTTCTGGCCGAAACACGGCGACCTCCACCAAAATTGTCACGGGATCTTAACTAAAATACTAAAACACCGGCTTCATTATTAATTCTGCAGCAATACTTTTATTAAAATAAAATGAATATTTACAAAAATTCAAACGAGGCCTTACCTATTAATTCCTAATACATCGTCGACGGGAGAAAGTGGTTCTGGCGTAGCTGTAACCCGCTTCGCTCGCAAAAGGTCAACTGACTTCTCTGCCCATCTCAACCTACTAGGTCGACTCCCTTCGCATTGCCACCGGTCTGATACATCGACGCACGTCGACCGAAGCGCATTCAGAGAAGGGGTCGGCCAGATAGGGGTGAGGAAAAATAATTTGGTGACAATATTTCCCAAAAATAAATTTTCGAGAATGGTCCACCTTTACAACTCTTTATCTTTTAAGATAAAATTATTGTAAAAACTACTTTTGGTACAAAAATATGCTCTTTCAGTTTATGCAGTCAAACCATAAAATTCTCCAACATATAAAATAAATTTTCGAAAATTTCCGATAAGTTCTCATTGTTCTCGGAGAATATTTCCCAAAAATAAATTCTCGAGAATGTTCCATCTCTAATCACATACCTGATATTATTTGACATCGGTAAACATTACTTTTGGATCTGACGATTAGTTACTTTTATGACATGAGTAAATCTTTTAGTTTTCTGTGTCTAATACCACTAAGAAACACAAAAAATATATACAAGGTTTTTCCCCAGAATGGATAAAAACGATTATTTCAGTTCTTGCCTAGGCTTGACCCATAATGAGATTACACTATCATTTATACCCGCATAAACACCCCGCTCGCGACTATTTCCCTGTAAAGTAGGATGTCAGGTCACTCTCGGCAACGTCGCATTGCTACCTCATTGGCTGCGCACGATGCCCGAGTGTGAGTTTCCAGTACCTTCTCCTGTAAGTCGTCAGGACTTAGCTGGGTCAAGCCTAGGCAAGAACTGAAATAATCGTTTTTATCCATTCTGGGGAAAAACGTTGTATATTTCAGATCTGTGCCGTCGGCTTGACCCATAATGAGAAGTGTTTGTGATCTGACGACGTGAAAAGCGTACTGTGAATAAGTTATTTAATAGAAGTTGTGTAATGAGAGAGATGGTATGCATTTACGATCATTTATTTTTAAAGTATACATTTTAACATGCTAAAGAAAAGAAAGGGAAATACAACTAAAACTAAGAGACAGCTGAAAACGAACATTGGATTAGTTCAGCATGTTTTTCCTCATTCAGGGGCTTCTGTATTTCTTTATAATAATGTTTAAAGAAATTTTGGCACCCCTGCCAATTTCCATTTTTGAGAATGGTGTCTAGGGGAACACTGTTTTTGTATCTTACCCACCGCCGCGCCGATCTAATGCTTCCTGGTGAGCCTGAGATTCCAATTTCCTTAAACACTGTTTTTATCCATCCAGCTATAACCGATCGGGAGGCTGACTTGACTTTGCCCCTAGAAGTGATAAATAAGCTGTTGAGTTCCTTTCCGGCTTCACGTCTGACTGAGGTTGTAGTGATCAGTTGCTGTACCCAGAAAACCGGGTCGTGTTCTGTTGTTGAGCATTTTTTAAGGAGCCATCCCGATTGACAGTACGTGCTCTTTCAGTTTTTGATCCGAATTCTGGCCAAAACACGATAGACTCTTCATTTGTATCCATGTAACCACTGTCTATTCTTAACAGAGTTAGGTCGTGAATTCTCCGACCAGAAGCCAGCAAGAGAATTAGCGCCAGGCAGCGGGAAACTTGAAAAACGCTGTCCTTGTTAGTGACCTCTTGTTCTAACCATGATAGTAGTTTACTTACGTCCCATATGTATTTTCTTCTGCAGGGGAGTTTAGACAAATCAGTTGCTTTGAGCATGTGCTTTACGATCGGATCTTTGGATAGGCTTTCTGATTTCGACGGGTTCGCAAACATAACGATGACAGATTTATGGAGTTTAATTGTTGCAGGTGCAAGTTTTTTCCCCCTGTGTAAAAAGCTTAGATATTGAGTCACTTCGTCTGGGGATGGGTCCTGTGCTATAACCCTATTTCTAGTGGACCAAGATACCCACTCTTTCCAAGGTGCCACATAAGATTTCAGAGAAGACTGGATGAAAACCTATGAAGACTTTCACACACAAAACTTGGGGTGGCTACTTATTTGAATAAGCAACCGAGAGCAGACTGTATAGCGGGTGGTTCAAAAATACAACTTAATTTTTCCAACAAAACAACAATAAAAATTATCTTTATTTTACTTCAAAACAAAGAAAGATATTTACCTTTAAATATATAAATCAAAATGATTACTGTATGGGTTAGTATCTAACTACTACATTAAACATGTTACACAAATATTACCTAATAAAAGAAAATACAAGTACCTAAGTACCTTGCCCGACAATAATAAAAAGCGGACGCACTGTAATAAATCAGTCAAAATTTCGTAATGATGGTTTTCAATTTACGGAAATAATTATCAAACAATTTACAATTTTTAAAGCACTGCACTGGTTTAACGTTCAGTGTTTATTAATTTAATTCAGCTTTAATCTGAATCAAGACAGTTATGTTTATATTTCAACATTTAATCACTAGTCTGTGATGAGTTCGAAGGACCATTTGTTGTGTTAAAAAAGGGGAGCAAGCATTTTGATTTGCTAGCTCAATCAGGAGAGGAAACATTCTTTTTACATGAACGAATAAGTTGCTTGCATAATCTTTCTTCAAATATTATAACTGGGTTTATCCTACCTTAATTTCAGCAAACTGGTGGTGTCTTTTTAAGACCTTCAGAGCAATCACAATCTCACAATTCTTGTTCGACAATTAACACTTGAGTACCGCTAGAGCATAAGCGGATGAGACTTCAGAGAGCAATAACTTTTGTAGTTCACTGTTGCACCTTTGCATTTACTTTTAATTATACCGCTAGAGTGTAAGCGCGTATAACTTTACTTGAGTTTAAAAACTAGAGAGAGAAATTGACTGATACCACTAGAGCGTAAGTGGATTTCAGTCGAGAGAGATTTTACTAGAGACCGCTAGAGCATAAGCGGGTTCTAACGAGAGATTTCAGAGAGAGTTGCAGCAACTTCGCTGCTTGTCGAACGTAGAGTGATTTAGAGAGAGGGTGCAGCAGCTTGCTGCATTCACGACTGCTGGAGCGAGAGTGCTAATGATCTTCCGTCGGGGGTCTCGACTTGGAGCGCCTTCTAGTTTACGTCACGGGGTAAGCGCCCACTGGCCTAAATAGGCGAATCACATAACGGTACTGCAACTAGACCAATTAATGATAGAAGCGTGGCTTCCATTAGAGCGCGAGGAGGATCTTTTGCTTGTGAGGAGGTCGTTGTGGCACAACCCTTTTTACGTCAGCGAGAAATTATGACTGCTAGAATACGTTGCAATGCGGCAGCCGTCAAAGAGATTCATAGAATTTGAGCTGTCTGGTATCTCAGGCAAAGTGTAATAAAATATCTATTTTTAGCATTTTAGCTGCGCGGTAAACCTTTGTTATGCGAGTTTCAACAGAAGATGTGTTTTGCAAATAATACCTTTTTATTCTTTTAGACAGAGAATTTTATAAAAGAGAATCTTATTTTATTTTTCTACAGAGTGATCCAAATATTTGAGAAAAACTTAAACCTAGTTGGGGGTTTCCCCAACAAAGACCTTCAGGAGCTCGCGAGTAGCTGGGCATCTTCTTTCTTCCAGCCTGTTATGATCCTTGACCACCCCGTATCCTCCAGGCTTCCAATCTTAACAAACGTCCCTGAGGGAGTGGTTGGTTTGTCAATAGGTCTATCAGGTGGTGATGAAGGTTCCGAATCTGAAACGGTGCGGCTAGTGCCCGAGACTTCAGGTCTGCTCGCCAAAAAAGTCTTTCCCATCTCAGGGCAATTACTATGAAGATTCCCTCTGCCTGATTGAGATGTTTGAGTACTTTGGGGATCAGACATGGAGGGGGGAACACCCATGCTATCGGGAACGTCCACTGTCGGCTGAAAGCATTGGTAAAAGTTGCCAGCTGATCCGTCACATCCCTTGACGCATATTTGGGTACTACTTTCGATCGGTGTGTTGCAAAAAGGTCTATCACGGGTTTGTCCCACTTTTTGAATATTAATTGTGTGATTTTGCTCGATAGGTGCCAATCTGGTAGAGGTTTTTGGCGTGACAAGCTGCCTGCTATGTTGTTGAAAATACTCGGAATATATTGTACCTGCAGAGTCATCTGCATCTGGTTGGCTAATGTCAGTGTTCGATATGTAAGATCTAATATCTGAAGGGATCTGGTTCCCCCCTGCTATCTGATGTATGAAACCACAGTTCTGTTGTCTTATTGAATCATAATTGATTGGCCCCTCAATTTGGTTTGAAGGAATCGGAGTGTCTCGAATATTGCATATAGTTCTTTTTTGTTGATGTGCCACTTGTTGGAGAACTCTCCAACTAGATTTATGTTTTTTCTCTAATAGTTGGACCACTCTGTATAAAAATAGAATGGGATTCTCTTTCATAAGATTCGCTCTCTAAAAGCATAAAAATGTTTTATTCTGCTGCATAAATTTCCCGTTGAGACTCGCATAACAAGGGATACCGCGTCGTTAAAATGCTAAAAATAGATATTTTATTACACTTTGCCTGAGTTACCAAGCAGCTTAAATTCCTAGAATTGCTGTGAAGTCTGCCGCGCTAGATCGTGGTTCCGCGGCCATGAGTTTTCGCTGACGTGATCTAGTTGAACCAATGAGATGCATGATATGCAAACACCCCGCGCCCTTAACGTCTAAGACCTCGTCGTCGACAACGTACGGGACTCTGGATCACTTTGTGTTCAACAGGCAGCAAAGTCGCTGCACCTCGCTCTCACTCCGTAATCCGCGTATTATCTCGCGGCCCCTAGTAAATTGCTCTGCGTTCAACAAGCAGCAAAAGTTGCTGCAAGTTCTCTGAAAGCGAAAAACTCGCTACAAAGGCCGTAAATGCAGCAAGTTGCTTTACGGGCTTTCTCTAATTGAAATTTATCGTTGTTTGTACCCATTAGTTTGAATTTCGTCGTTCATATTCGTGTTGAAATACGCTTACACTCTAGCGTAAAAGAATTATCTGTTTACGCTCAAACAGTATAATTTAAAGTAAATGCAAACGTGCAACAGTGAACCACAAAAGTTATTATTCTTCGAAGTCTCAGCCGCTGATGCTCTGGCGGTCCTCAAGTGTTGGTTGTTGAACAAGAAATTGTTATTGCTCGGAAATTCCTAGAAAAACCCACCAGTTTGCTGAAATTAAGGTAGGATAAACCCAGTTATAATATTTGAAGAAAGATTATGCAAGCAACTTACTTATTTTCTCATGTGAAAAGAAACACTCTCTCCTGGTTTCAAAGCTAGCAGATCAGCTGCTTGCTTCTCTTTTTTAATATAAAAAATGGTCCTTCGAACCCAACACATACTAGTGATTAAAAGTTGAAATATCAACATAACTCTTTTGATTCAATTTGACGTGAAATGAAATAAATAAACACTGAACTTTCAACCAGTGCAGTGCGCTAAAAGTCAACAAAAGTTGTCAATAGTTTGAATATTTATTCCAGTAAATTAAACCCATTATTTCTGAATTTTGACTAATTTATTACAGTGCGTCCGCTTTTTATTATTGTCGGGCAAGGTACTTAGGTACTTTTATTTTCTTTTATTAGGTAATATTTGTGCAACATGTTTAATGTAGTAGTTAGATACTAACCCACAGTAACCATTTTAATTTATTTATATATTTAAAGGTAAATATTTTCTTTGTTGTTTAAAGTATAATAAAAATACTTTATATTGTTGTTTTGTTAGAAAACATACTTGTATTTTTGAACCACCCTCTTACAGTCTAAATTCCCGGTTGCTTATTCAAATAAGTAACCACCCCAAATTTGTGTTTGTGAAATCTTCATAGGTTTCCCAAATACCACTGTTTCTGATGGGTCGACCAAGGCTTTTTGATTAAGATGTGATCCACCTGAGCTCCCCATCCCGTGTTGGATGCATCTGTAGTCATAAAAACGGAGGGATCCTTTTGAAACAGTGGGGCCTTTGATTTCAGGTGGTTCAGCCACCAGCTGCATTCTTGTAAGGAAGTTATTGGAACGGGGCAGTTCGTTCTCGGTAAGCATTCTGGAAGGAGTAGGCTGGCTCTCTGCAGATTTCTGGTATGCAGTCTTCCCAGTGGGATTGCCAATCAAGCAAAGTTTAGCTTTCCCAGGAGTCTTTTGGCCTGAGACCAACACCAGCGGCGACGTCGTAGTATTATTGATATTTCTTGACGTAGAGACACCCGCTTTGATAAAGGCAGCGAGGTGGTGCACTCTTCGGTGTTCCATATAACCCCTAGATATTCGATTCGAGTTTTTGGGGTATCTAACGATTTGGCTAGGTTTAACTTCAAGCCCAGATTTTCTAAAAGTTCTTTCGCCAGCTGCACCTGGTTGGTTAGTTTTTATTTCCTTTGATTCGCCAGGAGGAAATCGTCCAGATATACTATAACTCTGATTTGCATATTTCGTAAGAGGCCTGCGAGCCAATTGTGTATTTTTGCAAATGTCAAAGGGGCCGAGGAGAGTCCGAATGGTAGGTAGGTCATTTGATAGACGGTTCCTTCGGAGGCCATTGAGAGAAATCGTCGATGAATGGGGTAAATGGGTATGTGGAAGTAAGCTTGATGTAGATCGAGCTTTACCATGAAATCTCCCTTCTGTAAGAAATCGGGAATTTTGATGTGACTGATTAAACGAAATTTGTTTGTTTGTAGGTATTGATTTAAGCCTCTTAGATTGAAAATGGGTCTGGTCCCCCATTCTGCTTTTGTCTGGGAAACATTTTGGAGAGAAAACAAGTTGCGAACTTTGAGTGTTCCAGGATCTTCTGCTCTAACATGGTTTTTAACTCTTCCTTCATCCCTGAAGTGGAGAATTTCACCAAGTTTCGGTCTTTAAGGCGTGTGAGCGGGGGCTTTTTTTATGAAAGGTAGTTTGTAACCGCTTATGATTTTTATTATGGATTGCGATGCTCCCATTTCTTCCCAGCGTGCGACAAAATTTGACAAACGCCTCCCCTGAGAGCGATTTTCATTGCCGTTTTGAACGATTTGATGAGGCACTTTTTTTGTAGGTGTAATATCTGTGGGTTGGTGAGGGTTGCTGTTTGTGAACTCTGGAGGTATTTTTGGTAAATTGGCCAGAAGTTAGTGGTCTATGTGAGGCTCTTTCACGGGGCCCGTTGTCTGTAAGCCGAGCGTTGTGAGTTAAATCTAATACTATTGCTTGCTCTGGGGCCCCCGTGGGCGTAGTTTTGAGAGAGGAGACGAAAAAATCGTCCATGCTGCCTGTAAAACTCTTCGAACTGAATTTCATCGAAAAGATATGTTTCAGATGGGGGATATTCTCCAGTTGAGAGTCTATGATGTCATTTTTAGGTCTGAAAAATTTACGCCTTTGTTCGATCACCTCTGCACGGTGCCCGCATGTGTATTGTAATAGTTCATAGGAAAGTTCTCGAAATTCTCCTTTTAGCAGGTTATTTTGGATGTCCTCTTTAGCTGCAGGATGTTTTGAAATTATAGTTTTAATGGCATTCGAGAAGGCATCCCTTTGTAGAACTAAACCGTGTAAGATCGTTCCCAGGCGATGAATTCATTTTGGTGTTGAGATCTTGAGAGGCACTAGCTTGGTGGCTCAGTTGAGGGTTCACGCGTAGGGCTGTAAACACTGGGGCAGCCTGCAGCATTTTTTGTACTTCGGAGTATCGTATTTTACTGGACGAGAGCCGGCCTAGCCTCTGACATTCCTTTCCTTGCATTAAGATATGTGGTTTCGGGGGTGGGATAGTGGGATATACTCTTTTGTTGCGGGGGTGAAGTCAATATCCATTTCATCCTGTTGACGGATTTCTGGAGCTGACCAGGATGCGTCGTCCTCGGAGTTTGAGTGAGCTGAATATAGAGGGTCTATCAAAGGTCTATCTTCCGCTGATGATACATCCGAAGTTGCGTCGGATGGCTCTAGTTTTTGCATTATCGACGCCAGCATGGCTTTTAGGTCTTCTTGGCTCTTTTCCAGTTTATCTAGGCGGCTCTCTTTTCTTTCCCCTCCCCCCCCCCCTCGCTCGCATTGCTCTCTTGCTCTGAAAGCTCGCTCGATAGGAGCGACGACGCTTCCTTTCTTGAAACCATTAGGTGTCTGTTTTCAACCGCAGCTAGAACTAGTTCATTCAGAGCTGCTGTTCCTCTTATTTTTGCGACTAATGATGACGGTGCTATGATGAGCCCAAGACAAAATGGCCAGGTAAGCATCCTAATTTTTATGTCCCGGTATCTTTTTTGGATGGAGGGGTTGAATGCCTGAACCATACCTACAGTTGGAAAAGCGAATATTATCTTATTTAAGATTTGAGGATCGATAGGATCTTCGAGTATATCATCTTTGCTCATTCCTACTATTTTCCATTCTTTCCATCCATGAGGGAGATGTCTAGAAGCTAGAGTCTTAAGTCTATCTAGAATTACACTGTCCCTTGTAGATTCCGCCTGTAAGTCGAATAGTTTTGAGAGCGTATGTAGTGTTGAGGGTAACGCAATCTGTAACGTAAAATGAATATTATGAGTACACCCTGCCTGTTTAAAGTCAGGAGTAGATAATCCGGCAATTAAAAATAAAACCGATGCGACGGCTCGAAGTTGGCCCGTCGTCTCCGAACCACCCCGACCCGACGGCTCGAAACATGGTCCGTCGGCCCAGTGCTGTGTGGCAGCATTTCGGAAGTTGATGTGTCGGTTCTAATTTGGAGGCTTCTTAGACGTAGTCTCACGGGATTGAGCCGACATTTCATAGAGACGGGCTGTCGGCGCCTTCTCCATAAGATGAGCCTTCTTTCCTTGCAGAAAGGAAAGAAACATGCTTACGTGGAGGAAGCACGCCGGTAAGCAAGGTTTGTAGCTCTATTGGCATTAGTTAGAAAAAATGTGTATATTGTTGTACGGGTCTGCTGACGCCGTATTTTAAAAGAAAGCCTGGTACTCGCCATCTAAAAATAAAATGATTTTACGGCTTACCTTATTGGGTATCAGCATGAAACTTTAATGTACAGAACACACTTGATACCATTATGCAGTCACGAGGAAGTCGAATCGAACGACACGCGCCGTTAGCTCTTATAGCGGGTGCTTATGGTAGCTTAAGATGAAGCGTACTGGAAACACACACTCGGGCATCGTGCGCAGCCAATTAGGTGGCAATGCGCTGTTGCCGAGAGTGACCTGATATCCTACTTTACAGGGAAATAGTCTCGAGCGGGGTGTTTATGCGGGTATAAATGATAGTGTAATCTCATTATGGGTCAAGCCGACGGCACAGATCTGAAATAAAGAGTTTTTGTAAAAGTGTAATAATTACAAAGAAGTGAGATTATGCACAGGGTTGCCAGTGGTTCAAAACTGATATTGTGAGATTATTAATAATAATAAAATAAAAAATAATAATAAAATGATTTTTTAGTTTTTAAAATACCGAGGAAAATACCAAGAAATTTTACACAGAGGTTATAGTTAAATTACTGAAAGCTAAACAGACAAATATTTTTTTTTGGTTGTAATTTGTATTTTTTATTAGCTTCAGTTTTCCTTTGAGACAGAAAATTAATATAACATAGCCAAATGTATTATGCTTTCATTTTTAGCTTAATATTCTAGATACAAAAATTATTAGTACAAAAATTGTTTAATGCTACTTACCCGTCACCGAACTTTTTTCTTCGGAAAGGTACCTATTAGGTTCATAACTAGGTACCACATACATAAAATTTACATCCTCATACTAAACATGGACTAAATTTTAAGTACTTGATTTTAGGTGATTCTAAAAAAGACGAATTTATATTAGAAACTGTGCTTAATATATTTCCCAAAAATAAAACGTCATTCAAAAAATTGGCTATAGAAATTTTGGATATATTATGTATTTTAGCATTAGCTGTCTTGGGTCAAAATATGTAGGACAATTTATATACCTACTCTACTTATGTATTTACATGAACTTTGTTTTCTAATCTAGCTATCTTTTTGAAAAAAAATAGCTACTATGAAAAGAAAACGTGTCAACACTTTACTTAGTACCTATCTAATACAATAAAAAAATATTCATCTTCCTATACTGCATGCCAGATTTCAATAAAAAAGGAGGAAAATGAGTCATTTGGCTGAGAAATTTTAAAATATAAAATTATTTTTGACGGCTAATAACTTTTTGAGAATCATTTAAGCGAATTTTTACCTAACGTAATTGCACATTTAAGATTAGAGTATTTTTGGGAGTAGAGTGTTATGTCACTTTTCAAATACAGGGAAGCTCCCAATGCTACCACTCTTCACCCTACCACTTCCCTCCACTCTTCACCCTACCACTTCCCCCACTCTTCACCCTACCACTTCCCCCACTCTTCACCCTACCACTTCCCCCCACTCTTCACTCTACCACTTCCCCCACTCTTCACCCTACCACTTCCCCACTCTTCACCCTACCACTTTCCCCCACTCTTCACCCTACCACTTCCCCCCACTCCACACCCACCGCTTCCCACTACTCTTAAATAATATTTAAAGCTGTAGCTAAGGATTTTGCGGTTAGTTATGGATCCTAAGTGATTCAGTATTACTACATATAACTTTAGTGTGTTAAATTCGTACAGTTCGTCTTCTGTGTTGATAATGATGTTTTCATGCAGTGATTGTAACAAAACTTTTACTCAGAAATCAAATGTTTATAGACATAAAAGAGAATCGTGTTAATATAGACCATCTTGTTCTCGTGAAAAAAGAAAGGCTTAACATAAACATACCCTGTCTCTAAAAACAACTCCTGAAATGCTATGAAACAACTAAGAAATAGGTCTTGTTTCTGGAAACAGTAATTCGTATTCGTACTTGCTAATATATAAACAACATACAGACTATTTTCTTCAAAAATATAAGGGTACTAATGTTGCTACTAATAATCAGACATTTATCTTATAAAAAAATTATAAGCATCCAGTCCATCCTCCTTTTCGGACTGAATTTAAAATAAAAATTTCGTTCAAAGATTTTTAAGAACTGCATACGTAGATACAGACTATTTTCTTTTGACATAAAGCCGCCAATAGGACTGGAAAGAATTAGGTTCACAACAAGTTTGATACTCATATCATACCCTAAACCCTCGAGATTCAGTGTAACACTCGGCGCCTTAGAAGCAAGATGTGTTAAGTCTCTAGAAACAGGGTTTGCTAGTAGCTGTTTCATAGCTGTTTCTTGAAACTGCTGTTTTTCATTCAAAAACAGGATGTTTTCCACGAAACAGGCTGTTTTGCTATTTATACGAGTCTATTATTACTGTTCTGTGTTGTTATTATGACTTCACAATTTAGTAAGCTTGATAAAGATGTTAAGCGTCGAATAATTCAAGCATCTAATACAATAAGAAGAAAATACTTGGCTTTAAAGTTGGAGCGGGGTGAAGGAGATGAAGCATGGAATAAGTTCTGGAAACCTATCACAAACCCCCTAAAGAAACTTGTAGAAAATTCAGTACAGACATCGCGGAAAACGAAAAAGCGAAAGATTAAAGCCGAAGAATCAGAAATTCGAGAAAATGAGCCTAAAATCAAGCAAAGTGAACCTCCTTATCCGGCGAAATTCCCATCAAAAGAGGCCGAAATCGAATATGGGGATTTGTCCAATAACGACTATGATGATGATGACGTTTTTGTAGAAGAAAAATCCATGCCGCCATTAAAAGAGGATCTAGAAACCACTTATAGAGAAAAGGTTTATGCATTTCCCGACTTTATCAATCAATATCCTAAAATTGCCCGAGAATACATATCAAAATATTGGAGAGATTAAGCTGATTTGATCTAACACAGGGTCTAAGCACGATATCGAAACTGATGCATGGAAACTGGGAGATTCACGGGTTGGATTTTTGAAAAATGGCGACATTCAAGTAGGCGATATTGAATACCGAGGAACTCAAGGGCTCTACGATCTTCTGTTTTTTTTTAAACCTATTTATCATAAAAAGGAAGATGAGGAACAATACAAAGATATTCTTTTACAAACAAACCTATACCGGAAGGACAGTGGCCAGTTAAAAAAAATATAGCTGACAAATATAAAAATATTGTTAAACCATTACTCTCAGTATCGGCAGAAGTTTCGAAACTTAGAACAAAATCAGCAAAAATACCTCCAAGTACAACAAGAATCTCAACAAGGTCGAAGACGTCACAACAAGTTTGATACTCATATCATACCCTAAACCCTCAGTAGTATACGACGCGGGTTCCGAGAACAATTTAGTGCCCTTTTGGCACTCTTGATGGCATCATCCCCTACACATATATTTCACCCCTTTTCCACCCCTCTCGAGTGGCGGGGGGTTGTCTACAAGAAGTGTCATCATCGACCAGAGACTGCTGGCCAAAAGGGCCTTATTAAGTGACGTAATTTAAAAATCCAGAAAGGCATTATTCGATTTGCTATAGTGTGTCTCGCCACCATTTCGTCAAGAATCTATTTGAAAAAAGTCCCCTATATAATATTGCTGCTGCTGCTGTGTTTCGAACCGGGGACCTCTGTATTGGTGGGCCAACGCCTTAGCCACTGCGCTACTCGGGATAATATTTTATTTATGCAAATTGGTTGATGTATATTTGCATTTCACTTGTTGGTGTATCCGAGCCTGGCCTAGCCTAGCCTCGCCTGATGGGTATATAAAAACTTCGAAATCTCACAATTGCCGTCTATCGTAAGAAATACTGATTGAAGAATGAAAAGGAGGAGAGAAAAGAAGAAACAGCAGTTTAAGATCAAAATAATTTATTAATGTATATAGAAATACACAAAATAAAACATTAAAAACATAATTTTGCTCTTTTATTGGTGGGTGGTGGTTGGAAATCTGGTTGGTGGTAGTGTTTCCACTGGAGTATATTGTACCATATTTCTGCCTTTGTCCTACACCAATACCGTCCACTGCAGGCGTCCCACAATTGGGCTTGTGTAAATTGTTTTTCCATATGTTCACACTCTTCTTGAGTTATTGGCTGGCTTTGGTACATTTGAAAGCAATTGTAAAACGCATCAGTCACAATTTCCTTTTTGAGTTCCATTATTTGTTCGGGATTTGGCAAGGGGTGGAAGATTATTGGCTGAAAAAAAAACAGCCGAATCAGGCATTGATTCCTCACAGTATAAATCTAAATATGATGTGGGTTGGTGAAGACTTTAAACAAAAGCAAAAAAAAATTCTTACAACTGCTGCACTCTCTTGTACCAGAGCTTTTGACGAGACCGGAAGCCATTTATCGTTTACCTAAAAAAAATCGTATTTTTTTTAGAATGAAATGATTGTCTCTTCCCCGGTTGTTTATTACCTTAGAGTTTTGTAAACCGTTTCCTTTGAAAACCACGTAGATTACCAAAGAATTAAGGAAGAATATATTATTTTTTAATCAAAATAACCCCAAGGAAATGTGTCAGTAGAACCATCATGGACAATTCTCTTGTCATCATAAGGGCTTAAAGCAGTTTTAATTTGTTCAATTGTAAAAACGGTATGGTGGAAGGATCTAATGGAATTTTGTGTGGTCTCCAATTTTTTGTTATTAAGTAAACATTCTTGATAATCCTCAAAAGAAATAAATTTTAGAGCAGACGATTGGACTCCTTTAGCTTTTTTTGTAATACCAAAATTTGAAATCATATTTTCCAAGAAAATTGTTCGAAAACCTTTACTTTTTAGTTGTTCTATTTTGTGAGCACTATCTTCCACAGTTTTATATAATTTAAAGCAATACATTTTTGAACGTAGACCAATGAATTCTGTTATTATTTCACCATTATTTTCGTCTTTCATTAACCCTAAAACCTTCTTGTTTTTAAGTGGTATATTATATATGTTATTTTCAGGATAATCAGAGGTATCAAATTTAGGTCTGCCTTCTTGAATATGTTTGTAAATATCTTCATCTTGAAAATGG
Organism: Philopedon plagiatum; assembly: GCA_963971165.1. NCBI lineage: Eukaryota > Metazoa > Arthropoda > Insecta > Coleoptera > Curculionidae > Philopedon > Philopedon plagiatum. The sequence goes on from OZ020190.1 coordinate 54,068,134, forward strand.
TATATTAAACTGTCTGTATCGGTGTACAATAATTTTGAATTGGAACCAAATTTATTTTTTATGTAATTATAATAACGTGTAGTCTGCAAAAATTGTGCCGGCCTTAGATCATCAGAAGTAAGGGTGATGATCCTGACTACCAGAACACTGTTGTTTTTCTGTTTTGAATGCACCGAGGGAATCAAGAATGCCCCAAAGATAATACAGAAAACCGAAAGTCTAGAAAATGACGTAGAACAACTGAAGCAAAAGGTAGATCAGCTTAGCAAACATCAAGGTCAGCAGCTGGAGAACAGGAGTAGGATCGAGAAGATCACGAAGCAGCTGCAATCTATTGCCACCAAAACTGATAAGCTCGAAAAGACGAAATCCTACTGTGATTTGCTTAAAACGGACCTGGAAGCAAAGTCAGTTAAGCTTACCTCAGATATAGACAATCTTAATGAAAAAATTGAAAAATGCTCCTCTGAGACCAAGGAATCATTAAAAGCCCTAACACTGCCTGGCAATTCTATGCCCAACGCAGCTCCTAACGTTATTCCTGCAGTAAGTGAGTTGGAGGATAGGGAGCGGAGGAAGAGAAATGTCCTGGCTTTTGGAGTGCCTGAAAGCGTGGCTGCCACAGATGGAGAGCGCACCAATTCTGAGAAACTAAAGGTAGATAAACTCTTAAAGGAGATTGTCCCAGATGCAACCATAAACTACATGAAGTTCTACAGACTGGGAAAGTATAGTGTAAAAAATAGGAGACCAATAAAGATCATTTTTGAAGCCCAACCTGAAGCTATTAAATATCTTAAAATGCGCACTAATATCAAAGACAAGTCGGTGTACATCAGGCCAGATCAAACACCACTACAAAGAGAATTCCTTAAGAGGGTTGTTGCAGAGCTGGAAGCAAGAGAAAGGGATGGAGAAGACCTAAAGATAAAATATGTCAATGGTGTGCCTAAAATAGTGCAAGCTGAGTCTCATGCCCGAGACACCAGCCAGATACCACCTCCAAAAAACTAGACTCACCACTGCTAAACATACATCTCCTCTATACCAACATCTGCAGACTTGTGCCCCGTATGGATGAGTTTCTAGTCACAGTGAATCTGAGGCAGCCCGATGTTATATTCCTCACTGAAACGTGGCTGCACCCAGACATTCCAGATTCCCTAGTTTTTATTCCCAACTACACAATACTCAGGGTAGACCGACCTAATAGGAGTGGAGGAGGTGTATGCATCTACGTGAAAAATAACGTACATGGCCATCTGACTCAAGCAACAGCACAAACCAGTTTAGTAGACCCCACAGCTACAGATATCGACTCACTCTGGGTGAGGGTGAGAGTCGGATCCTTAGAATTTCTTCTTGCCTGCATTTACAAACCACCAAATTGTTCCGATCAATCACACAACATTCTCTGCAATAGTCTCGTGAATCTCAATGACCGGGTGTCTCTACCGATGATAATATTTGGGGACTTCAATTATCCACAAATCGACTGGGACCAAATGGAACTAAGTGGATATAATCCCAAATCTGCAAACTTCCTAGATGCGTTCAAAGACACACACTTACATCAACTAATTAAACAAAATACACGCTTTAGGATGGGAAACCAGCCTTCACTTCTGGACCTCCTGTTTGTCTCAGAGGAAAATTTGGTCACGGAAACCAACTTTCTACCTGCCATTGGCAAAAGTGATCACGTTGTCATAGATGCTGTGGCCCAAATCCAGCTTCCACATTCAGCCTCACCCAAGACTAGACATGCAAATTACTGGAATGCAGATTACGATGTCATAAAGCAGTATATTCAGGGACATGATCTCGACAACTCAAAATCAGCATATTCTAATTTAATGCATGTCATAAACCACATTAAAAATGAGCTAATACCCCTCAAAATGGTTAAGAAAACCCACAATAAGCCATGGAACAGTCTCATATAAGAAAAATCAAGGATAAACGAAAGCTCTGGGATAAATATTGGTTATCTAAGGATCCTGATGATTACCATCAGTACCGAATTGCAAATAATGCCATCGTCCAAGAACTTAGAGAAGCGAGAGAAATATATGAGACTAACCTTCTTACTAATGGACCTAAATGCTTTTATAAATATATAAACAGCTCTCTCACCTCAAAAATCGAAAGCTTAGTCCTAAAGGATGGCGACGATACAGTTGTTGACCCACAGAGAGTTGCAGAGATCTTTGCCAAACAGTTCCACGGGGTGTATGTCCTGGAACCTCCAACTCTACCACAATTGCCACCAACCACCAGAACGTCCGCAAGCCTAACCTCAGTTTTATTTGACCACGAAAAAGTACTAACATCGTTACAAAAACTTAAATCCCACTCTGCACCTGGCCCAGATGAAATATCACCAGTACTGTTAAAAAACTGTGGTGGAGAACTGGGCGGTCTTTTGGCACAAGTCATGACAGAGTCCTTTGTGACTGGTAGTGTTCCGGAGCAGTGGAGGGAAGCCACAGTCATGCCCATCTACAAAAAAGGCAACAAACTGCAAGCAGTCAACTATCGCCCTATAAGTCTCACCTCTGTCCTGTGTAAGCTGATGGAGAGAATTATAGCCTGGGAAATAACAAATTTTGTGCTTGTTCACCACCGGGGGAGACTTATCAACCAGCATGGATTTTTGCCCAATAGATCTGTAACTTCAAATTTGCTTCAAAATATAAATATGTGGACAAGGTCGGTTGATGAGGGCTGTCCAATTGATGTTGTGTTTCTGGACTTCGAGAAAGCCTTCGATACTGTCCCAATAAACCGTCTACTGCAAAAGTTGGAGCACTATGGTATCAGGGGACAACTTCACGCGTGGATAGCACATTAATAATAATAATAATAATAATGTTTATTCAAATATAAGATACATATATATATATATATATATATATAAAATATTAAAGGATGGCGACGATACAGTTGTTGACCCACAGAGAGTTGCAGAGATCTTTGCCAAACAGTTCCACGGGGTGTATGTCCTGGAACCTCCAACTCTACCACAATTGCCACCAACCACCAGAACGTCCGCAAGCCTAACAAAAAAAAAAAAAAAAAACGGCACTTTCAGGTCAGGATTTCCAACAAACTTTCCAACAAGTATCCAGTCATCAGTGGAGTACCGCAGGGATCGGTGCTGGGTCCACTATTATTTTTGATCTATATCTCAGACCTACCAGATAATATGACATGCAACATAAGTCTTTTCGCGGATGACACCAAGTTGTTTTGTGACCCATCGCTTCAACATGGAAACCTAACCAATGACCTAGCAGCACTTGAGGGATGGAGTCAAGAGTGGTTAATCAAACTCAATGCTAACAAATGCTCGGTACTGCACATTGGGAGCAACAACCCTGAGCTGGTATACTACATTAACAACCAGCAGCTTGCCTCCACCAGCCAGCAGAGGGACCTGGGCGTCGTTATAAGAAGGGACCTTAAGTGGGAAGACCAGGTTGCAAGAGTTATAAAATCGGCCAATTCCATCATCTACAGAATAAAAAAAACTTTTAGGAGAATCACAGAAAAAATGTTACTTGTACTTTATAAAACCTACATTAGGCCGGTTCTAGAACACGCTATTGTTGCTTGGTCACCATACTTTGTCAAGATGTTGAGACCTTAGAGAAGGTGCAAAGACGCGCCACAAAACTACCATTTACCCTTAAAAATGTACCATACGAGGAGCGTCTGTTGAGGCTAAAGCTGACTACTCTATGTCAAAGACGGAAGAGAGGGGATCTCATCGAGACCTACAAGGTTCTTCATAATCATTACTCGGTGCCCCTAAACTTATTTCACTACAACCACAATGAAAATCTTCGCGGCAACAGTCAAAAACTTCAGTGTGAGAGGTGCAATCGTCTCCCTAGGCAAAACTTTCTGACTAATCGGGTAGTGCGGGAGTGGAACAATCTCCCAGATGGGGTGGTAGCAGCAGTGTCAAAGAACAGCTTTAAAAATAGACTAGACTCTCTGTAGTAACGCCTAAACTCGGGACAGTAAAGCAAAACAAACAGACATTAAAGCGTGCAACGTATCGGCTATGCCGCCTGTTGCTTCTAAACTAATAATAATAATAATAATAATAATGAAAGTCATAAAGAAATAATTTAGAAATATCCAAAATAGCCATTCCAACATAGATTGCCTTGTTAAATGTAATTTTTAATCGCTTCATTTCGATTATTATCATGTTTTTACTAATAATGACACAGCTATGAAAATTCGGTTGTGAAATATAATAGTTCCCACCATATTTTCCTGGCCACTTAGTCACCAATTCAACGTCTCTATATTTTTTAACGTTCTCAATAGTTTTACCAAACACATCATTATTCATAAGTTTATATAAATTTTTCCCAAATTCATTTTTAGTTTGCTTTCTCAGTACAGTATTTAAATCGATATATTTTTTTAGCCATTTTGACTGTTTAAATTTTAAACATCTGTGAAATTCAACAACTTTAAAACCCAATTCGAGTGCTTGATTTAAATTTATATAATGAATGACATATTTCTTTTTATTGTAAAGGGTAGTTAAAAGTTTGGTTTGATTTTATGATGATGTGGGTGGTGCTAAATGTTCAGGACAAAGTGGTAAGTCCTTGTGAAGATCAAATAACGTTTTAGGGTTATGAAGATCAACTTCAAAAATGTATCCGTAGTCACTATCTTCAGGTATACTACATATATATTGTTCGTTATAAATTTCATCACCACATACCCATTGAAATTCTCCTGTAGGTAGAGGAAAACTCATTGCTGCTCCATACAAATTATTGACATCAAAATACATGAGGTAAGATGATGGTTCGCTTGAATCATAATCTGACCCCATATATTTGTTATTGGCTTTGCCATATCTGTTAGAGCATTGCGAAATACCACCACGAATACCTTTCTCGATAAACATAATCATGTCTATATCAGTTAATAGTTCAAGTTCTACTTGGGTAATTTTTAACATTGGCATATCCCGGAGCGGTGTAGTAATGGAGAACATCCAATTTATATGTGTTAAAACAATCTTTTCGAAAATTTTCAAATATATCCTCAAGTAAAAGTACATCTGTTTTTAAATAAAGATTTGCATACTGTTTAAGAGTCAAAATATTGAAAGCTTTCCACACATCACAAGCATGTGTGTAGTCCTCATTTGAAATATCAGCATTATTTATTTTGCTGTAAAACTTTTTCCAAGAATTGATATATTCGTACGGAAAAATTCCCTTTCTTGTTAGCAAATTAAATTTCGTGTCATCAGGATAGTAACATTTTAATGTTGTTTTTTGATCATTTGTTAAATAGGATGCCAATTTTTCCAAACTACTAGACATAAACCGAAATGAATCAAGAAAACGAATATTTATTCTACAATTTTTAATAAATTTGGTAAATGATATATGTCTATCCTTATTAATTGATAAAAGAGTAAGTCGTCCTTCAATTTCAGAGCAAAGTGCTTTAATTATAAAGAGTGAGTCGTATCCTGAAAGATTATGAAATAAAACTGGTATCGAGAATTATTTCCTGTACTGTAAATTACAGTTGTTATGAGCAGGACCTCTAAACGCTCCTGTAAAATGACAGTGGTCTTTGACTCTATATACTCATTTTCAGAAAAAGGTTTACATATACATACAATTTTTTTATTGATAAAAAACGTCATATTCTTCTTTACTTAACTGTTGTGGTAGTTTAATGGGATTTAAAAATATCTTTTCTACTTGTTGAGCAATTTGATTTAGTTCCCTAGCAAACCATTCAGCACACTTTTTACCAGTATAAGTTTTAAATTGGCAAAGAGAATCGTTATACCCACATTTTAGGTAAAAAGCAATGCTAAATGGTTTGTGTTTTTGAAGCTTTTTGGTTTTTGTTACATTAGTTGCAGACTTTTTATTTTTACACTTAACTAAAATACTTTCTAAATCAGCATAAATTACGAAGGGTACTGATAGTTTATGCAAAAAATGTTTAAAGCGAATAACATTTTCATTTTCTCTTGGTCAAATAATTTTGGTTGTATTGTTTAAATGATTACAATCATCCAAATGGATTTTTTAAAACGGATTCGTTACTAAAATGATTAAGACATCGTTCACAAAACCATTTTTTATTTCTAGTATTACCCATTTGTTTGTTTAGTAAACGACTTAAATTTTTAATATATGCAAAATGAAATAAAGGAGTAGTAGTATTTGGTTCAGTTTGACTTAGATAATCATCAACATCAACACCGCTAGGAGAGAGTAAAAGTAAATTAATTTTGGTTGGAAACTTATTTTTACTTAGCATTAAAGGTAGAATCTCGTTTTTATTATAGCAACAAAACACATTTATATTTAATTTATTCATGTTTTCAAATTTTGGTATATCATTCAATGCAATAGGAAACTGAATATTCCCAAATTGTAAAACTTTGCTGAAATGGGGATAAGATGAGGTTCGATTTGAAACTTTATTTTTAGCTGCAGGATAAAGAGCGCATACAACTGACCAAAGAAAACAGTATACATCATTATTTTTATATTAATAACACTTTGGGTTCTCTTGATAAATGCTGGTACATCTATGTACAGGGTCATTCTTTATATTTGCGTGGCCTTTTACATAGGTTTAGGTAACTGCTAGAAAAAGGCTTCAAATACAAAAGTTGTATAATTTTTTGCTTATTATCTTTTGGACTATGTCAGAAATGTCAAATGTCATTACTTATGTCAAATTTTGACAGCAACTTTCTTAACTCAAATAAAACACCCTGTATATTTTCCGCTAAAACGAAAGACCAAATTTCCCTGATTTCAAAAATATATACAGTTGTTATATTTGGATAAGCCGTTTTGGAGTTATTTTAGTTCAAAATTTAAAAAAATTAACCAATGATAATAATGAAGTGGGCCAGGCATTTGACATAATTGTTGTTAATATGACATTGACAAAATGACAAACATTCTTTATTACAAAAATGGGGTATTCGGAAGATGAAAAGCTTGAAGTGGTTCGACTTTTTTATTCAAATAACAATAGTTTTGTGGCAGTTCGACATCAATATCGGTTAAATAATCCTGGACGACGCGCACCATCCATCGACACAATTAAGCGTATTATACGAAAATTTAACGAGAACAAAAATCTTTGTCGGAAAAAAAGAACAGTCAGTAGGAATGAAACGGAGGACCTAAATATTTTACTGTCCTTTGAAGGTAACTATTTTCTTTTGCGTTAAAATAAAACCTTCTTATTAAACTCTTTTAGAAAATCCCGAAATTTCCATTTCACACGTTTCCCGACAATTTGGAAAATCGACGCACAAAATTCAGTCCACCTTAAAACATTACAAATATCACCCCTATTCATTTATGCCAGTACAACATTTATCGGAGGCAAACAAACTTCAAAGGCTAGAATACTGCCAACAAATGTTGGGACATTTGGAAGAAGATCCGGCGTTTTTCGAAAAAATTGTTTTCACTGACGAAGCAAGCTTCTCGACGGCAGGGATGTTCAATAGGAAAAATAAACACCATTGGGCAACTCAAAATCCACATAAGATTCAATCTATTAAAATACAGGGACGAAGATCCGTCCATGTGTGGTGTGGAATGCTAGGTAACCGCGTCATTGGACCCATTATTTTTGATGGGTACCTTACAGGCCATCGATACTTAGATTTACTTCAGGATCAAATAGAAAACTATTTGGAAGGCCTTCCACTCGAACAATATAACAACCTTGTTTGGCATCAAGATGGTGCACCACCCCATAATATTCTTCAAGTCACTGAATACCTTAATGACAGATATCGGCATTGGATAGGCAGACATGGCACTATTCAATGGCCGGCGAATAGCCCAGATCTAAATCCCTTGGATATTTTCCTGTGGGGGTTTTTTAAAAAACCGTATTAATTATGACGGACCTCACAATATAAATGTTTTAAGACCAAAAATTGAAAACGAAATTTTTATACTGAATAGAGATCATCGAGAATTTATTTATAATGCAATATTTCATAAGATGACGGAAAACATTAGAAAATGTGTCCAAAATAATGGTGGATATATAGAGAATATGTAACTGTTGGTATTTCTAGTTATTTAAATATAGGTAGTTAATATTAGTCTCTAAATCAGTTTTGTTTTGTTTTAATTATCATTAATTATTAGGTAACTGAAACAAAAATAAATTCTTATATTTTCTATTTAATAATAATATTAATATAATTGATAATATACAAAAGTCATTTTTTCTGTCAATAAAAAAAACCCTTTGTCATGCTATGTCAATGTCAAATTAACGATTATGTCGAAAGCCCAGCCAACTTGATCATCATTATTAGTTCATTTTATTACATTTTTGAACTAAAATAACTCCAAAACGGCTTATCCAAATATAACAACTGTATATATTTTTGAAATCAGGGAAATTTGGTCTTTCGTTTTAGCGGAAAATATACAGGGTGTTTTATTTGAGTTAAGAAAGTTGCTGTCAAAATTTGACATAAGTAATGACATTTGACATTTCTGACATAGTCCAAAAGATAATAAGCAAAAAATTATACAACTTTTGTATTTGAAGTTTTTTTCTAGCAGTTACCTAAACCTATGTAAAAGGCCACGCAAATATAAAGAATGACCCTGTACGTAGATAAACCTGCATTGATGGGATTATACTTATTAAAATTTATTTTTAAAAACCATATTTCAACCAAAGACCAGCCACCATCACGCTCTTGAAACTCTTCCATTGTAAATATAATTCTGTTTAATACATTCATCTGATACCATTCAGCCAAGTTTGTAGTACGTTCAATATTTTCATTTTTCGTAGTGAAATGCTTTATTGATGTCTCTAAGTTTTGGGGTTTTATATAAAGACCGGTGAATGATACATTTACTTTTAATAAAGAAGATTTTAATTCGTGTTTTGTTTTGTTTGAGAAAATACGAAAAGCTTTTTGTAAAAACTCTTTGGGGTCTTTATATTTCAAATTGATAATGATACCTGTTTTTATTCTACCATTAAAACAGGAGTCCACATCCTGCCATAACAAATTACGTCTTGAAAGGTTTCTATTAAAGTTACTTTTAAATTTTTGTAAATAATTTTTCAAAATCGCTATGTTTGATTCTACTCTATTGAAATTTTTTATGCACTCTCTATTTTTCAAACCTTTTTTAAAATTAAAATAGTTTTTTTAAGATAGGAAATATAATAGCTATATTCTTCCTTTGACTTGAGTAATCTACTTACTGCTTCGATTTTCCCAATCACGTTAGTCGACATTCTGTCCAATAGTTTTTGGCTGTGAGTATTGTTGTTGTTGTTCATTTTGTAGGTTTAGCTGTGAACCTACAAACAACAAATATAAACAACAGATAAACATGCATACTATTTGTCCCAAACTCCGGTTAACCTTCCAGGCTATGTGTTTTTGTAATTGATACAATCACATTTTTAATTGCCCTTCAGGCGCGCCCAACCCACTAAGAAAAATAAACGATTAACCATCAGGACCACACACAAAGTGTCTCCGTCAGGCGCGCCAACCCTTACATAGTAATCCCCACACACTGTAAACTTCGAAGAAAACTGACATGAATACTATTTGTCCCAAACTTCGGGTAACCTTCCAGGCTATGTGTTTTGGTAATTGATACAATCACATTTTTAATTGCCCTTCAGGCGCGCCCAACCCACTAAGAAAAATAAACGATTAACCATCAGGACTGTCGTGAAGCCAGCCCTTCACGATGCTTTTTCAAGAAAACTGGAAAAACCCAAATTATGACAAAACGCATTAGAGCGTAATTAGAAATATTTACAGAAGTATCAAAGATTGAACACCCTGTAGATACAAAAATAAATAAGAAGATAACTATTTATGCGCGCATTCGTTAGGAAAAACGAGAAATGTGCAGGTGTTGTGAATCTGAATATTCACAATGCAATTAATGGAAAAACCGAAATGAATGTAATTCAATCAGTCTTGCGGTAGCCTCCTATTTCTGGAGCTCCAGCGGGGCATCGACGTGTCCCTGCGCTTGCAAGGCGACGACTAAAGAATTTCATCCGCCGCCGGCGATTATATTTGACTAGATTCTCGCTGCAGAATGCAGAAAATCACCGGAGAGCGCGGTGTCGGTTTAAATAAATATAAAACTTTAAAGTTTTACAAAAGCATTAATTTATGCTATTACAAAAGCATTGCGTCTACTGAGATGCATCAATCGCTCCGGGATATTTAAGATAGAATTGACTCCCAAAACAAGCCACGCCCCTTTTGCACAGATTCGATGTCTGGAAAGCGATTGGACATTTTTTGAAAATGGAATAGATACTGTCTCGGCCATTACGGTCGAAAATCGCTAAGCAAAAGGGAGAAACCATTAGAAAAATGGCGCGAAGCGCGGTAATTGGCTATGTTGGCAAACGGAGGAAATCTATAAATACCCGTCAGGGCAAAATAAATTAAGCAGTATGTGAGGCGCCCTAGGCCATGCTGACTTCGAAGAAACATCAAGAAAGAAGACAGAAGCAGAACTCCGATTGCAGCGATTGCAACAAGAGACTGACTTCGGATCTTCAAGATAATTAAACCACAACGGTCGACCGTGGGTAAACAACAAGGATCTGCAAATATTCAAGAATATTTAGGATTCCAAAAGACTTCAAAAAGAAGCAAGAAAAAATATTCCAGTCCAGGAGCTAGACTGGCAACATCAAGAAAACAGCAGGACAATGCGGAACAATTAGACCTTCTAGTGAGCTTCAAGAGTCCCGTGCGCACCCGGTATATCGCGAATAATATCCCTAGACCAACCATAAATTGCTGAATGTACATATCGCCTCATATAAAAGCAATAATTGTATTTATTTGTTAACATTAATTTTGTGTAAAAGCTAGAAGGCTGTTCAAGTTAATCGTTCACCATAGTTCCTAAGATTGTAAATTAAGTTAAGGCCGTTTTGTGAAAAATAAAGTTTTTTAAAAGGAAGTTCGTTGGTCGTGTCATATAATTGGCGCTGCGAACAGGATAGTGCAGTTTCGCCCTTTATCGGTTCTCCGTTGTGCGAAAGTGATTCTTAAATCTTAGTGCATTATCCGAACAAAAAGGACATTCCGGACTCGTCCTAGTGAAAGTGTACGAGCCGTGAGTTCCAAAATTTTGTAAAAAGGATATTGGAGACACAAGCCTGCTACCGTGCTGTCAGCGACGCTGTGGATCTAGTTCCCGACTTCCCGACGCAGATCAACGTCCAGTCACGAGCCCTTCAGCCACGCCTCTATAGGAATCCCTTTGGTTGTGAACCACTGCGATACAACCTCTATGGACTCATCCTTGTTTGTGTCGTAAGTAATTGCTGAATTGCCATTTAATGACTGACGCTTCTAATCGTTTAAGAAATATTTTATTACGAAACAGGGCCGCTTTAGGGTTAGATATTCAAATTAGTCAAAATACACAAGATTCTGACAGTGATTCAGATAGTTTAGATAGAACTTTAACTCCAAGCGCTCAAAACGAGTTAGTAAATTTACTTGAAAATTTAAGTTTAAATAATAAGCCTAAGATGGAAAATATTAGATTCCATACTTCCCTTTTACCAACCTTTTCTGGTAATCAAGACCATTTAGAGAGTTTTATTTTGTCTGTAGACGAATTTTATACATTATATTCCAACAATGACGAAAATCAATGTAAGGTGGTCTTGGCTGCTATTAAATCTAAATTAGTTGATAACGCTCGAAATTTTCTACTCTCTAGGCCAGATTTAAACAATTGGGCTTCTATAAGAGAAGCTTTAAGACAAAAATTCGGTGACCCCGTTACTTATCAGATTTTAATGCAACAGTTGCAATATTTTAGAATCAACAAAAACGAAGATATATTACAATTTGTAGATAGGCTAAAGACCTTTGTCCAAAGAATAATTTCAAAAATTCAATGTGAAGTTTTAGACGTCAACTCAAAATTAATTTTAGTTGCGCAAATAGAAAACACCTCAGTGCTTATTTTAACGGCTATTCTCCACAAACCTTAAAAACTATGCTTATGCTTCAACGCCCAAAAACGCTCAATGAAGCATTCGGACATGTAATAAACTATAATATGATCGAATCCCAAGTAAACTTTACACATAATTATTCTACTTTGCAACACGCCACTCCTAGGCAAAACAACAACCACAACCAAAATAACCGAATACCCAACAGGCCATTTAACACACAACCACCAATGCCACCAAGACAAGTATTTCCTAGCCAACCTATTACATTACAACCCCGACCGATTCAAAGACATTTTCCTACCAACTCTCAAGTTTTTGGCAAACAACAAAGAATGGGGCCCCCACAAAACAGTGCCCCTCGACATAACGCTCCTATCCCCATGACAACTTCCACCGCGGGACCTTCCCGTATGCAACAACAAAGGCAACCTTCAATGAGATATCCAAACTTTTTCCAATCGACAGGACCCAGAAATTTTGTTTCTCAAGAATTGTATAACGTAGAAATAAACCCTGAACTGTCGTACCCTGACCAACCCTTAGACCAGTATCAGGAACCTGTATCACATTACAGCTATCTCGAGGAACAGTCCTATGCTCAAGATCCTAACCCATATATCCAGTATCCCCCAGATCAAAATTTCGATTTTGACACAAGTCCTGAAAATACTGAGGAAAATTTTGAAAATTTTCAAAACCAAGCCTCGAACCAAACATTAACCTAAACAACTTAGCACAACAAATCGAATTGCCATATTTCTATCTCCCCGAAAAACAAATTACAATACTAATCGACTCAGGCGCTTCTGACTCCATTATTTCACCAAAAATAGCCAAATTATACCCAAACAACTTATTTTTTGAACCCTTCGAGGTTACTGCATGTAAAAGAATTTATAAAGAAAATCAAAACTTAAAAATTCCCCTTTTACAAGAAATCGGCATTAAACGAGATTTCAAACTACGAGTCTTAAATTGGCACCACGACTTTGACGCACTTATAGGCACTAAAGACTTGAAAAATCTAAATGCACTTATTAATTACGAAGACAAAACACTAACCTTACAAAATATTAAAATACCTTTCTCGCTTGCTTACAATAAACCTTTAACACAACCTATTGAAAATCTTAATAATAATTTTCTTGTAATACCAGTTAACTATGAAAAGGGTTTAGCAATTTTGCCCTCGTTTACAATTCAGGAGCATATAGTCCCTGACTCCCTTATTGAAGTAAATAATGGGCTTTGTAAAATACCCAATCCAGCACCCACAGTAAGCATCAATTTTCACCAAAGAGTTAAGGTTATTCCCCAAGACCAATTCGAATTAATTAACCCTTCACCTAATACACCACGGAAATTTAACCCCGAAAACCTGTTAAGACTTGACCATCTATCACCTCTAGAAAAATCAAAAATTTTACCTCTTTGCCACGAATTTAAAGACATAATGTACCATGAAAACTGTGACCTCACCTTCACAAGCCAAACCAAACACACTATTCGAACGACAGACGATCGACCAGTCTATGTCAAATCCTTTAGGCATCCTCCTAGTATGAACCAAGAAATACAGTCCCAAATCCAGAAGTTATTAGATAACAAAATTATTCGACCCTCTATTTCCCCATATTCAGCACCTGTCTGGATAGTTCCAAAGAAGCTCGACGCTTCTGGAATACGAAAATTTAGGATGGTTATAGACTATCGTCGGCTTAACGACGTCACTGTAGAAGAAAAATGGCCTCTACCCCGAATCGAAGAAATCCTAGATAGTCTCGGGAAATGTACTTACTTCACCACCCTCGACCTAGCCCAAGGATTTCACCAAATCGAGATGGATCCCAAATCAGTCGAAAAAACCGCTTTTACTGTAAACAATGGTCATTACGAGTACTTGCGCATGCCGTTCGGTCTTAAGAACGCACCCGCAACTTTCCAAAGAATGATGGACGAAATCTTGCGTGACTACCTCTACAAATTTTGTTTCGTTTACATGGACGATGTGGTTATTTTTTCTAAGTCCTTATCCGAACACATTGATCATATCCGGAAAATTTTCAAAAAACTAAAGGACGTCAATCTTAAAGTCCAACCCGATAAGTCAGAGTTCTTATGCAAAGAAGTCGCATTTCTTGGACATATCATTACTCCTGAAGGAATAAAACCAAATCCTTCAAAAATCGAAGCGATTCAGCGGTATCCCATGCCAAAAACCCAAAAAGAAATTAAAGGCTTTCTAGGCTTAGTAGGTTACTACCGTAGGTTCATAAAGAACTTCTCAAAAATTACCTTCCCCATAACAAAATGCCTTCGAAAGGGCAGTGAACATAGCATTGGCAATCAAGAGTTCAAAGAAGCATATTTAAAATGCAAAGAACTCATTAGTAATTCACCCATACTCCAATACCCCGATTTTTCTAAACCGTTTAAATTAACAACGGACGCATCAAACGTGGCTATTGGTAGCGTTCTTTCCCAAAATGACCATCCCATAGCATATTACTCTCGCACACTTAATTCCGCCGAGAAAAATTACTCCACTATAGAGAAGGAACTTCTTTCTATAGTCGACTCAACTAAACATTTTCGTTGCTATCTTTACGGAGTCAAATTTACTATAGAAACCGACCACAACCCTCTTGTGTGGCTTTCCAAAATTAAGGAACCTAACTCCCGCCTAATCCGCTGGAAACTGAAGTTAGAAGAATTTAATTTTGAAATAAAATACAAAAAAGGCAAAGAAAATGTCGTTGCTGACGCCCTATCCCGTATAGAGCTCAATGCTAATGAAACAAATGACGCGATTGACACACAATCTAACGCCCCTAATGTTGACGACACCGTTGCCAATCTTTGTGACTTTGACCTTGCAGACTTCGTTCTCAACGAAAAATATAATGACGTAATTACTGACGAAACCAATAAAACTAACCCACCTCAAGAGAATAGACCTGACGAAACCGACAATACTTCTGACGTAACCGTACACTCAAATAATGATACACAAGGAAAACGGTTACCTATTTCAGAACTACCCCTAAACCATGCGACAAATCGCCTAGTAATCAGCTATGACGAAGAATTTAAGCACACATTTACAAAGCCATTTAAGAAAAATCATCACTTTGTACGCATAAAAAAGGAAAATAGACAACAATATATTTTAACAATATTAAAAGAAATAATAAGACCTGATCTTACTTTTACTATTTTTATCCTAGATCAAGAACTAAAAACTGAATTTGAAAGAATAATCTCAGCAAAGTTAAACACAACGGCAAAACTTGTATTTTCTAATATTTATTTAATTGATGTAATTAACCCCGAACAGCAACACGAAATAATTACAAACTACCACCAAACTAACCATAACGGAATAACAGAAACCTACAATCATATTAAACAAAAATATTATTGGCCTAAACTAAGAGACTCCATAACGAATTTTATAAACAAGTGCGAAATATGCCTACAAAATAAATACGAAAGGCACCCTTATAAAATCGCATACGAAGGCCCTTTACTTGCCGAAAAACCCTTCAAAACTCTTCATTTAGACATCTTCCAGTTTTCAAACTGTCAATTTTTTACTATAATCGACTCGTTTTCTAAGTACGCACAAGCTTACTTTGTACCAGATAAAAACGCAGTCACTATTTTAAGTAAATTAAGGCACTTCTTTTCACACCATAACACACCCCAAAAAATCGTTACGGATCAAGGAAAGGAATTCCAAAATAATCTGTTTAAAGAATTCTGTCAACTCTTTTGCATAGAAATCCATTACACAACCCCTGGTAATTCTTCCTCAAACAGCCCCGTAGAACGACTACATTCTACACTGCTCGAAAAACTAAGAATACTTAAAATGCAAAATCCAGAAGAGACTCCCCAAAACCTCATGATCTCTGCCATTCTTATTTATAATCAAAACATACATTCTACTACGGGACAGTCCCCCTTTTCCATTTTATACGGTCCATACCTTAATGAACCCAACATAAATAATGACCTTACACTCTTCGAACAGTACAACGAAAAACGGAAAAAAGAACTAATGCCTTTTTACGAACATATTTATAAAACAGCTCACCAAAAACAATCCGAAAATACTCAAAAACAAAATAAAAATGCTGAGCAACCCCCAAACATACAACACGATCAAACAATATATAAGAAAACAACTCTTAGAAATAAAATAAACCCTCAGTATATACCAACAAAGGTAACATCGATCGACAAAAACAAAATAACAGGTGTCGCGAAAAAGAAACCAATAACTACACATATCAGGAAGATCAAAAGAAAAAATCATACTTCTTTTCAGCCTCCTGATCCTGATCATGCAAGCCCTAGTGAACCCTTACCAGGCACTTCAGGTATACAAAACCCCCAATAATGGCTACTACATAGAAGAAATAGCACCCTCATTAGTCATTGATCATTATCATACCACATATATACCTTTTAATATATATAATATAAACATTACATTGTCCCAATTACTACGCAATGTTTTAATTTTACAACCTATGGTGAATAAGCAAAATAATAACTTTACTAAAACACAATTTTTTCATGTATTTAAAGCCTTAAATAACACATATGATACATATGCAAAGTTAAATGTTCGCGAAATTATGAATCGCAAGAAACGCGGGTTGATGAACTTCATCGGCAGTGGTATCAAGTTCATTACAGGAAATTTAGACAACACTGACCTAGAAACGATTACTCAAAACTTAGAAATACTCAAGCATAATCAACAAAACTCAATGCACAAGATCAACGACCTTAGTTCATTTGCAGGGAATATTATGAATAAATTCGAAGAAAATATAAAAATTATAAATAAAAACTCCGAAACTATCAGAACTGAACTTTCAAAACTAAATAACGAAATTAATTTAATTTTGTCGTTACAAGACCAATATATACAAATAAATAATTTAAATCAATTTTTGGAAAAACTTTTACGAATTTTCTCCTTTGCACATTTGCAAACTCTAGATTTAGAAATTTTTAGCTTGGACGAAATAAACGAAATTTGGGAATACTTAAAATTACACTACCCTAAAAACACCCTATGGTCTATTAAACACATTTCAGAATTAACCTTAATCTGTAAAACCGGGTTTTTAATTTTAGACGAAATGGCAATTCTCGCAATTAAAATACCCATTTTCGAAAGAAACGTATGCGACTTAAAAATTGTATACCCCATTCCAAGTAACGAATCTAAAATTTTAATTAGCCCTAGTAAATATTACTGTAACGAATTATGGTATGATAATTGTAAAGAAATTAACTCAAAATGGATATGCTTTAATCCACTTGTTAATAGTTGCTTATTGCTCAAAAATTGTCAGTATGCTACTGTTCACAACAGCTATCAGGTGCATACACTAACTTATAAAAATTCCTTATTGTTTTGCACAAAAACACCAGAAACAGTCTACGAAGAGTGCTTCCAGTTTCAAAAAGAAATCCTTCAGGACTGCTCCCTCATCCAAAGTCAGTGTGATGTCATCATTAGCCAACGCAAATATTCGTTAGCTATAAATAATATATCTATTATATATCCAGAAGCAACAAATCTTCAGCCAACCAACTTCTCCCTAAACTTGCAAATTAGGCACTTAGAAGATCCAGCAAAAATTCGAGAGGATCTTTTAGAACCAATTAATTTTGAAAACCTCATCCCACAACAACAAATGCATACTTATTTTATCTTTTCATCAATATGTATTATTTTTATATGTAGTTTAAGTGTTGTTATATATCAGTGGAGAAAACACAAATATTTAAAGGCCATTCCTGTGAAGACCCTACAGAAAATCATCAACGAGGACGTTGAAAGAACTCAGGGTGGAGGAATAATATCCCTAGACCAACCATAAATTGCTGAATGTACATATCGCCTCATATAAAAGCAATAATTGTATTTATTTGTTAACATTAATTTTGTGTAAAAGCTAGAAGGCTGTTCAAGTTAATCGTTCACCATAGTTCCTAAGATTGTAAATTAAGTTAAGGCCGTTTTGTGAAAAATAAAGTTTTTTAAAAGGAAGTTCGTTGGTCGTGTCATATAATTCGCGTATCTTCTTCAAACATTTTAATCCTCCGGTTCTTTATTGGTATCATCCATATACCAAAACCTCGTTATAACACATACAGGACAACGTCATGACGATATCCGGACAGCAACAGGACGTTAACAGGACAACAACAGGGCAGTAATCGGACAACAATAGGGGGGTTCACTGGGCGTTAACGGGGCGTCACACAACACAAAGACAAACGCCATGAGAAAAGTTAGAATTCTTTTGAAAACAGGATCTTTTCTATCAATTGCTTGAGGTTGAGAATCGTTTAAGGCCGGCGACATACTAGCGGCGAAGACGTGCGGCATGGTCGCAGCGGCGGCGCCGCAAGTTTCGTTCCACACACATTTTTATGTATGAAGACATACTTGCGACCATGCCGCAGTATGTCTTCATACATAAAAATGTGTGTGGCACAAAAATTGCGGCCCCGCCGCTGCGACCATGCCGCACGTCTTTGCCGCTTGTATGTCGCCGGCCTAAGTTTCGAATAATTTTGTACCACCTGCAATAGAATATTTGTTGAGGTTAGGTTTGATTGTCTAAGGTAATAAACATATAAAGGACTTAGTTTAATTCTTTTTTTAATACATCTAGCTACATTTCTATGGATAATTTTTCTCAGAGTTTTAAGTTTCTCTGGAGCGTTGGAAAAGTTCGACTTGAGCAACTATGTTTGCAGTATCTCTTACAAACAAAACAGACAATCGAAACTAAATCGTTTAATACGAAAAATAAGGTCAAAACTTCAACAACAACAGATTTATCTGATATTTATAAGAAGTTTTTGTCTGAAATAAAAGAAAAGATGTCAATATTTGCGGAGAATGGTTCAGGTTGGGCGTTGGAAAAAATATTACATTTGGAGCTTAACATAAATAAATTTAATCCAATTAGAGCTTCACAGCTTGGGGGCACAAACATGTAAGTATTTTGGAAGAGAAATCTGAAAAAAAGGCAAAGGGAGTTAAAACATATGTTATAGAAAATTCCATTACTAAACAAGATCATAAAGATGTAGTTGAAAATTTAGAAAAATTAATATTTTTCATTCAATTTTACATGATATCTTTACACAATTAAAAAAAAAGGTTGCTTTGTCTCCAAAAGATGATAAACGCTATACAATTCCAGATTCTTTTACAACTTTAGCTTGGGGGCACAAACATATAAGTATTTTGGAAGAGAAAATGATGATGATATTGTCACCAAATTGCTTTTAGATTTCTCCCGGGTCACCCCTTCCGACGCATGTCGATACGTCAGCCCGGCGGTAGGGCTGGAAGAGGTCTACTTGGAGTGAGAGAACAGCGGTAGGGCATCAGTCGATCAGTGGATATCAGTCAATATACCTCTAGCCAAGCGAGTCTGCTGCGACCAGAGCCACTTTCCACCAACAACGTATTTTTAGGTAGTGTACAGGTATGAATCTTTCTGGGTTATTTTAAAAATGTGTAAAATATAATATTTCTTTAAATTTAATAAATATAGCTGCACAATTAATAATGAAGCCAGTGGTTTTAATAAGATCCCCGTGACAATATGGTTAATAATTTAATTGATATTCTAAAAGATTTATAAAACATAAGAACCCTGGGAAAATATTTTATTTTTAAAATGGCTCTGCTACCAGTAGGAGTTCTATTTCTATCAGCATTCGTTAACAATACTTTGTTCATACAAGTTGATCCTAATGTTCGAGAAGCATTTATTTGTCTATCTGTTAATAATGTAAATAATGATAGTTGGCCATCAACATGGAAAAGAATGAATATAAATAATGGTTTATTTACCTCCAAAATAGATGATAATATTATAAATGATTCTACCATTGTACAGTATAAATTAAGATTATATTATTTCAATGAAACTTCAATAGTGACACAGGAATGGAATCAGTTGCATAAAAAATCTTGTATAGAAGAATGTAGATCAATTGTGTGTGTAGTATTATTAAGTATATTTTTATTATTGTTTATATGTTCAATAGGATATATATTATTCAAAGTATATTTGTATTATAAATAAAATTCTGGAGTCAATAAAAAAACATATTTATAATAATGGTTTTTATTCATAACAATGTCTATAATTATATAACAATTTTACGTTTGCTAATGCACAATGCCACGGATTGGTAAACTTCTAACACATGCTTTAAAATATCATCAATTTCATTAAGTTCTATATTTCCAAATTCCCATTTTAGTCCATGATACTCTTCGGCCCATTTAACCATTTTGAGATCGAGAGCAGATAACATATTTTTTTGAAATGGCAATTTAAACAGATAATTTGAGCAACGAATCCCAACTTAAATCGCTAATTCTTTTGGAATGTATCCAAAGGAACAGTTATATCCTTGAATGTCGATAAAAAGTTCTGTCTTACACTCATTCATGATTAGTCGCTAAATGATGTTTAAATTTATAAGATTAGTGTTTAAATCCCTCCACCACTCTTACTATCCCCACTACCACGCTTACTATCCCCACTACCACGCTTACTATCCCCACTACCACGCTTGCTTATTTAAGCACTCACACACAGTTCTACAACCATTATTTTAAGCATGCATCTGAAAATGTATCAACCAACAAACTATAACCAACAAGAGTATACTAGGAAGCGCAATGCAGCTCTCATCAATGAAACAATTTACTACATAAACAAATCCAAATCCAAATGGGTCAGCATTGGATTTTCCTTAGAGAGAAAATATATTCCTGTTGTTAAACTCTGTGGATACAAATATAATCAAAATGTGATTTTTAATGAAGATCAATGGATTTCCTTCCTAAATAATCAAGGAATTATGTTATGTTTCATTTATTCCAACAACACCGGGTGGCAACCCATGAAGGCAAATTGTTATGAGATTCACTTTGTGTTTATTGGTGATGCAAGAATAATTAAGATTACACAAGATGGCGGTAATGAAGTATTCCTAGCTGGTGATACTATAAATGAATTAGTGAACTTGACAAATTTAATCAAATATCGTTTTGATATCTTAAAAAACCAGGAATTTTCCAAATATTACAATATTTTAGTTAGTGGAATCTCTATGAAAAATGGTGATTTGTTAAAAAATGTATATGATGTTATTTCACCTATGGAAAATAGTTTAAATGTTTGCTGTGTTTTAGAATTATCAAACTTTTACTCAGATTGTGTTGTGGAGGATGTAGAAACATTTGCATGTAATGAATTTGTAAAAAGTTATATTGAAAATAAAAATTTATAAGTATATTTTTCTTTTTATTCCTCCCATCTCCTAAATTAATATTTAAAGCTCTGAACTTATTTTAAGTCTGAACACTCTCCAACAAGATGTGGTTAGCATATGTTCGTGAGTAGCATATAGCCTAACAAGTGCTATAGAGAATCTATCACAATACTTTAGTAATTTAGAATTTGAGGCTGAGCATGAAGCCGAGTATGGATTCGAAACATTCTATACGTATGAGGAATGTATGGATATGGCAAGAAAATATGAAAAAGCGGCAGAAGCCTGTAACATATATTTACATACTTCCGATTTAAAGTCTTTTCTGTACACGATGAAAGAAATGGGATTTGAGGAGCATTCGAATGAAGTAAAGAAGTTTTTGTCACCTGAAATTATTCAAGAAGTGTGTGAAACCTAATTTATAACAAATAAAAAACTTTATTTCATTTATGTGTTTTATTCAATCATTAAATAATTATTATATAAATTGTATACATTAGTAAGTGCGCATATACATGGTGATTTAGAATGATAAAAACAATGAGCTTCTCCTTCTTGAAACGATGGATTTTCATCAAGTTCTATGACTGGTTTTAATGAATATTTTCGGATGTATTCGGATTTCCCTCTCCCTTTCACATAAACTTGATCCGCCTTTTCTGTTAGATTTTTGATTATTTTAGAAAATTTGTGAATTGGTGTATATCCTTCATTCCACGGAATACAGTGATGATTTTTCATTAACCATACAGCTTGTTTATGTAAGTCAGGTGGTAGGTATTTTATATCAAATGGTGATTTAAAGATATAGTGACATATTTTGTGTCCATCATAGGCAGCCAACTCTTTTGGAATAAACTTCTTATTTTCTATGTTAAATCCTTGCACATCGACCATTAGTAACCTCATAATTTCAAAAATGAGAATTGTTTAATCATAGATTTCTTGTCAGAATATTCTTGTCAGAATATTCTTGTAGTTGTTGTTTTAATTTTTTCAGTTCTTTTAAAAAGCAGGATAAGCGAAGTTCCAGTTCTTCACCCATAATGGTAGGAAAGAATAGTACAGCATTGATTTTATATAGTCAGACATGCGATTTAAAGTTGTCTAACATTTTTGGATAATGGATTGTAGCTAAATACTTTGTCGTGCATAATAAGACAATAGGCAGATATTTTGTCTTTAAGATCATCATGTAATTCAAACTCAACTCTCATAACAATAGGTCGATATATACGATAGGAGCATCAGTATTAAATTCCTTTGGAGAAAAAATGGGTTCAGGTGTTAATCCATAGTAAGATTTTTGAAATTGTGAAAACATTTCATATAATGATGCAAATTTATTTTTAACAAAGTCTAAACAGCTAAAAACAACTAAAAACAGCTAAAAACCAGCTAAAACAGCTAAAAAACACCTAAAAACAGTTAAAAACCAGCTAAAAACAGCTAAAAAACACATAAAAACAGCTAAAAACCAGCTACAAACAGCTAAGAACAGCTAAAAACCAGCTAAAAACAGCTGGGAGAGCGAGAAAGTAACATAAGAGAGAGAGAGGTGTTAGGGAGGGAGGTATCATAACAGAGAGAGGTAGCATAGGAGAGCTAGTAAAAGAGAGGAGAGCTAGTAAAAGAGAGGAGAGGTAGCATAAGAGAGAGAGAGAGAGAGAGAGAGAGAGAGAGAGAGAGAGAGAGAGAGCAGAGAGAGAGAGAGAGAGAGAGAGAGAGAGAGAGAGAGAGAGAGAGAGAGAGAGGTCAGGTTTGCGCGTTTTAAGGCTAGCTCAGGTTGAGGGCGCCTCGATCTGAGCTAGCCTTAGAACGCGTAAACCTGTTATGATACCTCCCCTGTTATGATACCTCCCTCTCTTTTACTAGCTCTCCTCTCTTTTACTAGCTCTCCTCTCTTTTACTAGCTCTCCTATGCTACCTCTCTCTGTTATGATACCTCCCTCCCTAACACCTCTCTCTTATGTTACTTTCTCGCTCTCCCAGCTGTTTTTAGCTGGTTTTTAGCTGTTTTTAGCTATTTCTAGCTGGTTTTTAGCTGGTTTTTAACTGTTTTTCGGTGTTTTTAGCTGTTTTTAGCTGGTTTGTAGCTGGTTTTTAACTGTTTTTAGGTGTTTTTTACCTGTTTTTAGCTGGTTTTTAGCTGTTTTTAGTTGTTTTTAGCTGTTTAGACTTTGCTAAAAATAAATTTGCATCATTATAAGAAATGTTTTCACAATTTCAAAAATCTTATTATGGATTAACACCTGAACCCATTTTTTCTCCAAAGGAATTTAATACTTATGCTCCTATCGTATATATCGATTGTTCACATCAGAAAGAAACAATTGAATCCGGATGAATTGTTCTGAGAGTTGAGTTTGAATTACATGATGATCTTAAAGACAAAATATCTGCCTATTGTCTTATTATGCACGACAAAGTATTTAGCTATAATCCATTAACCAAAAATGTTAGATAACTTTAAAGCGCATGTCTGACTATAAAAAATCAATGCTATACTATTCTTTCCTACCATTATGGGTGAAGAACTATAACTTCGCTTATTCTACTTTTTAAAAGAACTGAAAAAATTAAAACAACAACTACAAGAATATTCTGACAAGAAATCTATGATTAAACAATTCTCATTTTTGAAATTATGAGGTTACTAATTGTCGATGTGCAAGGTTTTAACATAGAAAATAAGAAGTTTATTCCCAAAGAGTTGGCTGATATGTCACTATATCTTTGAATCACCATTTGATATAAAATACCTACCACCTGACTTACATCAACAAGCTGTATGGTTAATGAAAAATCATCATTGTATTCCTTGGAATGAAGGATATACACCAATTCACAAATTTTCTGAAATAATCAAGAATCTAACAGAAAAGGCGGATCAAGTTTATGTGAAAGGGAGAGAGAAATCCGAATACATCCGAAAATATTCATTAAAACCAGTCATAGAACTTGATGAAAATCCATCGTCACAAGAAGGAGAAGCTCATTGTTTGTATCATTCTAAATCACCATGTATATGCGCAGTTACTACGCATACAATTTATATGATAATTATTTAATGATTGAATAAAACACGTAAATGAAATAAAGTTTTTTATTTGTTATAAATTAGGTTTCACACACTTCTCGAATAATTTCAGGTGACAAAACTTCTTTACTTCATCCAAATATTCCTCAAATCCCATTTCTTTCATCGTGTACAGAAAAGACTTTAAATCGAAAGTATGTAAATATATGTTACAGGCTTCTGCCGCTTTTTCATATTTTCTTGCCATATCCATACATTCCTCATACGTATAGAATCTTTCGAATCCATAGTCGGCTTCATGCTCAGCATCAAATTCTAAATCACTAAAGTGTTGTGATAGATTCTCTATAGCACTTGTTAGGTTATATGCTACTCGTTCACGAACATATGCTAACCACATCTTGTTGGAGAGTGTTCAGACTTAAAATAAGTTCAGAGCTTTAAATATTAATTTAGGAGATGGGAGGAATAAAAAGAAAAATATAATTATAAATTTTTATTTTCAATACAACTTTTTACAAATTCATTACATGCAAATGTTTCTACATCCCCCACAACACAATCTGAGTAAAAGTTTAATAATTCTAAAACACAGCAAACATTTAAACTATTTTCCATAGGTGAAATAACATCATATACATTTTTTAACAAATCACCATTTTTCATAGAGATTCCACTAACTAAAATATTGTAATATTTGGAAAATTCCTGGCTTTTTAAGATATCGAAACGATATTTGATTAAATTTGTCAAGTTCACTAATTTATTTATAGTATCACCAGCTAGGAATACTTCATTGCCGCCATCTTGTGTAATCTTAATTACTCTTGCATCACCAATAAACACAAAGTGAATCTCATAACGATTTCCCTTCATGGGTTGGCACCCGGTGTTGTTGGAATAAATGAAACTTAACATAATTCCTTGATTATTTAGGAAGGAAATCCATCGATCTTCATTAAAAATCACATTTTGATTATATTTGTATCCACAGCGTTTAACAACAGGAATATATTTTCTCTCTAAGGAAAATCCAATGCTGACCAATTTTGATTTGGATTTGTTTATGTAGTAAATTGTTTCATTGATGAGAGCTGCATTGCGCTTCCTAGTAAACTCTTGTTGGTTATAGTTTGTTGGTTGATACATTTTCAGATGCTTGCTTAAAATAATGGTTGTAGAACTGTGGGTGAGTGCTTAAATAAGCAAGCGTGGTAGTGGGTATAGTAAGAGTGGTGGGGGGATTTAAACACTAATCTTATAGATTTAAACATCATTTAGCGACTAACCATGAATGAGTGTAAGACAGGACTTTTTATCGACATTCAAGGATATAACTGTTCCTTTGGATACATTCCAAAAGAATTAGCGATATATGATGGGATTCGTTGCTCAAATTATCTGTTTAAATCGCCATTTCAAAAAAATATGTTATCTGATCTCGATCTCAAAATGTTTAAATGGGCCGAAGAGTATCATGGACTAAAATGGGAATTTGGAAATATAGAACTTAATGAAATTGATGATATTTTAAAACATGTGTTAGAAGTTTACCCATCGCCCAAAATTTACGTGAAAGGGAATGAAAAAATAAACTTCTTAAAAAAGTTTTTGGATGAAGATTTCATTTACGCTATTCCCATTGGTCAGGAACTAAAAATTAAGTAAATTTAAGAAAGTTCCAGAATGTTATTTTCACAAAAATGTGAATCCATGGCATTGTGCATTAGCAAACGTAAAATTGTTATATAATTATACACATTGTTACGAATAAAAACCATTATTATAAATATGTTTTTTTTTATTGACTCCAGAATTTTATTTATAATACAAATATACTTTGAATAATATATATCCTATTGAACATATAAACAATAATAAAAATATACTTAATAATACTACACACACATTTGATCTACATTCTTCATTCTTCTATACAAGATTTTCTATACAACTGATTCCATTCCTGTGTCACTATTGAAGTTTTATTGAAATAATATAATCTTAACTTATACTGTACAATGGTAGAATCATTCTATTTTGGAGGTAAATAAACCATTATTTATATTCATTCTTTTCCATGTTGATGGCCAACTATCATTATTTACATTATTAACAGATAGACAAATAAATGCTTCTCGAACATTAGGATCAACTTGTATGAACAAAGTATTGTTAACGAATGCTGATAGAACTCCTACTGGTAGCAGAGCCATTTTAAAAATAAAATATTTTCCCAGGGTTCTTATGTTTTATAAATCTTTTAGAATATCAATTAAATTATTAACCATTTCATCATCAGTCTTGGATATCTCTTACAAAATACACAAAATGTTTGTGCCCCCAAGCTAAAGTTCTAAAAGAATCTGGAATTGTATAGCGTTTATCATCTTTTGGAGACAAAGCAACCTTATTTTTTAATTGTGTAAAGATGTCATGTAAAATTGAATGAAAAATATTAATTTTTCTAAATTTTCAACTACATCTTTATAATCTTGTTTAGTAATGGAATTTTCTATAACATATGTTTTAACTCCCTTTGCCTTTTTTTCAGATTTCTCTTCCAAAATATTTATATGTTTGTGCCCCCAAGCTGTGAAGCTCTAATTAGACTAAATTTATTTATGTTAAGCTCCAAATGTAATATTTTTTCCAACGCCCAACCTGAACCATTCTCCGCAAATATTGACATCTTTTCTTTTATTTCAGACAAAAACTTCTTATAAATATCAGATAAATCTGTTGTTGTTGACGTTATGACCTTATTTTTCGTATTAAACGATTTAGTTTCGATTGTCTGTTTTGTTTGTAAGAGATATTGCCCACATAGTTGCTCAAGTCGAACTTTTCCAACGCTCCAGAGAAACTTAAAACTCTGAGAAAAATTATCCATAGAAATGTAGCTAGATGTATTAAATAAAGAATTAAACTAAGTCCTTTATATGTTTATTACCTTAAACAATCAAACCTAACCTCAACAAATATTCTATTGCAGGTGGTACAAAATTATTCGAAACTTAAACGATTCTCAACTTCAAGCAATTGATATAAAAGATCCTGTTTTCAAAAGAATTCTAACTTTTCTCGTGGCGTTTGTCTTTGTGTTGTGTGACGCCCCGTTAACGCCCTGTGAACCCCTATTTTTGTCCGATTACTGCCCTGTTGTCCTGTTAACGTCCTGTTGCTGTCCGGATATCGTCATGACGTTGTCCTGTATGTGTTATAACGAGGTTTTGAAGGATAAAAAGGACATGTCCAGATTAAAGGTTTTAGTTAAAAATATTTTCGCGCGACTTTCTCGATTTCGATTTAATTAATTCAACCTGTCGGCGTTGGTATGCAGACCGGTTGGTATTTTAGTTTGCTTTCAGTCTGGTTATAAAGTAGGTAATTAGAATAATTGTTGAATATATCGTTTTTATGGAAGTTTTTAGTGTTAATAGTTAGAGAAATGTATTTTTTTATAGAAAAATAGGTGAGTACGTATATTAAGAACGTGGATATGCCTTAAGAAGTTTTGCAAGCTTACTTTAAAAACAATTTTTAATGACATAATCTGTTTAAGTTCTATGACAAAAATGTTTTTGCTATCGTTTAGGTAAAATAAACCCAGTAATGTTTAAAATTGTTTATTCAATTGAAACAAATCCTAAGGGTAGGTAGTGCTATTTTTGAAAAAAGTTAAAAAATGTATACAACAAATTCGAAAGGTTCAGTGAAAAATGTGGTAAAGTTATTTTTTATCAAAGATCAGTTTTATGAAGTAAAATTGCCTATAGAATACAAACGAAAATTAAACATGAAATGAGTATTATTATATATGAAAAATATGACTAAATCTAAAAAACCATTACAAATGATTATTAATAATATCAACCAGTCTTTCACTATCTCAAATAGATGCGCGATTTTCCATTATCGCTTTTTCACGTTTGTTTAAATGGTCTAAAAGTTCATTAATGTTGGCAATCATGGTAGTGTACTGGGTAAGACGCCTTTCCATCTCTAATCTGGTTAATTTTATTTCCTCTAACTGCGTTTCTGTTTCCAGAGCAAGTAATGCGCGTCTTTCCATGTCACGATCTAGCATTTCTACATCATTAAGAATAAGACGTTCCTGGACTGGACTTCCTGGAATTTCCTGGATTGGACTTTCTGGAATTTCCTGGACGTCAGGGTGGACAGGAATTTCCTGGGCAGCGGGTTTGGACTACAGCGATGTCCTGGACAGCAGACTGGACTACAGCGACGTCCTGGATAGG
Organism: Philopedon plagiatum; assembly: GCA_963971165.1. Lineage (NCBI taxonomy): Eukaryota > Metazoa > Arthropoda > Insecta > Coleoptera > Curculionidae > Philopedon > Philopedon plagiatum. The sequence continues at coordinate 54,096,823 of OZ020190.1, forward strand.
TATTTGGTTCGCATTTGGTTGATTTTGGATTATATCTTCCAAGTTAAATGTGTCTTCCAAAAAATTTACAGGAAGTTCTTGGTTTATTAGATTTTGAACTGCTTCACTTTCTTCGTCTCTAGCCGGTCTTATTACTATATTTTCTAAAATATTGATTGCACTTAAGCGTGCAAGTTGCTTGATATTTGGTTTAGAGTACATTTTAAAACTTTTTTCAAGACGAGTACTGCCTACTCTTAGGATTTGTTTTGATTGAATAAAGTACTTTAGCGCTCGTAGCCAATATATACTCTCTGAACAAAAAAGAAAAAAAAATTCTCGATTCCTCCCTACCGCCTGCATATGCGCGGGGAGAATCTCGTTTGGGCGGGGCATGCCCTTGCGCATGTCTACTGCGCACATGTAAAAAACGAAAAATATTTAAAGAAACTTTTTTTATTGTTATTTTTTTATTTTTTCATATTTTTTTAATTTTTTAATTTTATTTATTTTTTTTTTATTTTTTTTATATATTTTTTATTTTTTTCTTTATTTCTTTTTATTTTTTTCATTTTTTTTTATTTTTTTATTTTTTTATTGTTTTTTTATTGTTCTTTTGTTTTTTCTGTTTTTTTTTTGTTTTTTTTTTTGTTTTTTTGTTTTTTTTTTTGTTTTTTTTTTACTTTTTACATCTGCACAGTAGACGAAAATGCGTACCACGCGCACACCGAGCGTGCTACACATGCGCACGGAGTGTCAGGGGATGTACTTTGATGTAAACATTCCAACCCACCCACTTTTAAGAATATATCTCTAATAGTGAAGCTACAAAGTAGGTATCCCGTTACTTGAGACGAAGAAGAAGAATGTATACATAACCTCACTTTCACTGTCAAACGTCGCACTCTTGGGCGATGGCTACTTTGGTCTTAGCTAGTTGGGCATTAACTACCTGGGCATTAGCTACAGTAGCAATATCGGCCCCCTCGCGACCTTACCCTCGGAGCCCTACGCACCAGGGCCCCACAAACCAGCGCCCCATATTTGGGACGAGCCGCCGTTTCGGGAATCTTCGTATGAGATCATTGAACTTCGCTTACAGGGATCTAGATGACGCACTGTTGTAGTCATTCGATTTAACCTTTTATTAAATAAGTGAAAAAAGTTTTTGGACCGAATGCGTCTTGAACCGCCAACCTTCCGATGACAACTCCAACGCCGTACCCATTGAGCCACAGAAATATACTAACAATTTAACCTTTCAAGCCCAAGCCACTCGTTATGGTGACGTAACAAACTTATTAGATAGTCATACGGTATACGAGAAGATATAAAAATTTAAATATTCGAGGGTATTAGATTATTAAAAGAGCTATATATTTTTCAGAACGGATTAATATTAAGGGTGGTTCACTACAGGGGTTTCGAAATGTTTCATAATGGTTTTTATTAGTTGTTTTCAGAAACAGGAGCAGTGTTAGCGGTTGAGCGGTTAAGCGTTTGAGTGGTTGAGCGGTTGAGTGGTTGAGCGGTTGAGTGGTTGATTGGGGGTTGATTGATGGTTGATTGGGGGCTGATTGATGGTTGATTGGCGGTTGATTGCTGGTTGATTGATGGTTGATTGGCGGTTGATTGACAACTTCTCTTTCTGGAAATCAGCTCCTAAACGGGTAAAAATCAGACCCTGTTCTGGAAAAACAGCTAAAAAACATACCCTGTTCTGGAAAAACAGCTAAAAAACAGACCCTGTTCTGGAAAAACAGCTAAAAAACATACCCTGTTCTGGAAAAACAGCTAAAAATAGACCCTGTTCTGGAAAAACAGCTAAAAAACAGCTAATAAACAGAACCTGTTCTGGAAAAACAGCTAAAAAACAGCTAATAAACAGACCCTGTTCTGGACAAAAACAGCTAAAAAACAGACCCTGGTCTGGAAAACAGCTAAAAAACAGACTCTGTTCTGGAAAAAACAGGTAAAAACAGCTAATAAACAGACCCTGTTCTGGAAAAACAGCTAAAAACATATCCTGTTTTTAATAGGCTTTTGAGTGGTGGTTGATTGGGGGTTGATTGATGGTTGACCGACGGTTGAGTATATCACTCGCTTGACAGGGACAGGGTGTTTACATAAACAAATTAACTCTATATTTGAAGTTTCTTTATTAATTACATTTACTTTACAATTTTATATATTTGTTATATCCGAGTTCATTATTTAATTCCAGTCTGTTCTTTGCTTCTTATGTCCATAGGGCTCAGAGGTACCATCAGGAAGAAACTTTCTCTTTACTGTATTCGGTCTATACCGCTTGGTTTCCGTATTTGTTGTTACAGTATGGTCTTTCGTTCGTCGAATGTTCTTTGCTATAATAGGTACTGGGTCTGTCTTGTGGAGAACCATATTTTTTATTGTTTCAAAATTTATTAATTTTGATGCAGCATAATTTAAAGAGATGCCTTTTACTTTGCAAACTACTTCTTCTGTGTTGCATTTTGTTGAGTGAACTTTAAATGCGTAATTCTTAGGACCTCCAGAAACGAACTGAGTGATATAACTACCGGAACCATTGCACTCTAATTCATTAGTCAGATCTCCGATAAATTCGCCTGTTGGTAAATCAATTTGACCCGGTCTGGACACATAAATTACAGAGTCCGTGTCGTAATAAAGGACCCTGTCTTCAAGTTGTTCAAGATAGCCGTATATCTTCAATCTAGCCTGTGCCGTTACGAAAGCAGCAATTGACACATTAACAGTAGATAGTGGATCAGATGATTCTTCTGTGTGCTCACAACTAACAATCAATGTTTTTTCATTAACGGGGAAAACGCCATTAACATAAATTCCGGGATTAGCAAACAAGGTAAAAAAATCTGATGGTGTGCTTATAATTTTTGTTTTAGGTAGATTTTCCCTCTGATCAAATTTTCCCCAAAAGGAGTTAAGTATTAACTTGGCCAAAGACCTAAGACAAGGATTCTCGAGTATTTTGGAATACTCAAGTTTAACATCTTCTCGGTCGAAAAATTCTTCAATATATCGGTTTTTTTCTTTTTCCGTAGTACAAATATCCGGCCACCCTGATGCTTCCTGTTTTATCGTTATAAACTTGTTCATCATCGCTGTAAATAAGCCTTCCTCTCCTGCGTCTTTACTGAACCTTTGAATCTTATATCTCCAAATTTCAAAAATTTCTAATATCTGATATCCCTTCTCAACTGCTTTTAAGACTTCGTCTATTACCCAAGTACCTTCTAAGGACCTTTCTTTATCGGTATGGGTACAAGAAGTATTTTGGTTCATTTCTTGTCCACATGTTTGACACAATACAAACATAAGTTTATTGTTCATTTTTAGAGGCAATACGGGATGGTAAAGGTCCTTAGGTGGAAGTATACAGCATTTAATAAGTCCATCAGTAGAATTCAAATCCAAACGAATGCAATCTGCACCCACAAAAACTTCAGGGTGACCAATGGGGAATTTGCCATATTTACAGACGTAAGGATACAAGCTGCAAACATCAGCGTATTTTGTTTTCGCCTTTTTCTATTTCATAATATTCCCTAACATTACCAGTCCGGCCTCCAAAAAAGGTGTCTCTAGGGTTTAAAAGGATCGTAAGTAGAAGCGGATGTCTCTGAGTAAATTGTCTGATCTCTGACTTTGATTCTAACTGCTGTCGAAATTCGCACTCCCACATTTCAGTTACTAAATAGCCAAACTCCTTTAATCTTTTAATTTTTATCTGTGTTGTCTCATAACGCAAACTCAAAGTTGTTGTTGGGTCGTCGTAAAGGGTTTCATCTCTGCCAAATTTGTAACACCTAGGACAGCCATGATAATAACATCCTTGAAACTCAAATATTTCATTAAGGTCGGAACAATATCCGTCAACCTTTATACCTCGTAGAACGGCTTCTTGACCTTTGGCTGCATGTACAATATTTATTTTTCTTTGGTTCTCTAACCACAATAACCACTCAGTTGAAATACGACTCTGATTATCTCTCCAGCGATAGCCGTTTTTAGGAATAATTCCAATGGTGTTGGGCTTAAGAAAATTCCTTCTAAATACCTTATTACAGCAAGAAGCAATTGTAGTAGTCTCTGTAAAGGGGCATACGCTGGTGGTGTTAAGCATTTGATTTCTAAATTTCAGACATGCCTCAGTTAAAATTTTTACATCGGAAACACAGTAGTCAACAATATCTTTTTGCATCTCAAATACAGTATCTTTATGCTCTTCATACCATTTTAGAAATTTAGCGCGTTCGTCCTCTTTCATTGCATCTGAAGAGTAATATTCGATTGGGGGAAGAGTTCCAACATAGTTGTCGTTGGCCTTGGTATTAAACAGGTGAGGAAAATATCCTTTTTTAAAGGTGTCTGGAAGACCGAAAGCTTTGGTAGTTTTGCTAAAGCCATGGGAAAATAATTTAGCGAGTCTATAAATTTGACATTTCCCACCAATATCATAATGATTTTGGTTCCTCTCATAATGAGTTCAGGTGTTAGATCGGTTTCAGTCAGAATGTAATTTAATATGAATTGGTGATCAAATGCTTGCCCATTGTGCGCAATAACAATTACTTCTTTAAAGTTCTTCCTGATCTGTAGCACGTGTTTCGTAAAGGCCTCTACCGCGTGTAAACATTTAAGCTTTTGCAATTTGATGCCGCACCTCGTACAAATATCAATCGTCTGTGATTTTATGCACACGTCGCAACACTGTTGAAATACACAAAGATTGAAGCTACGGCAGATCACACCGGATTAAATCTCCTCTTCTTGCTGCGTCTCCAAATCATAAAACACAAATAAGGTATCTTTAGTTTTGGGTTTTCCTGTGTCAGGTTGAATGTGACAGAGATGATTGTCGGTAACGTGAGTACGACAGATCTTGCAAAATATCTCCCCACATATATGGTTTCTGGCACTTCGAATTATTTTAAATCATTGATTACAACTTCGAAGTTCCGCACAGACAGTAGTTTTTTCCCATGAGCCAACTTTTAGATGATTTTCATAACAGTCCTCTCCTTTAAAATACCGATGACAAGAATAACATTTAACTTTAATTTGATCATCAGGAATTCAGGACAGAGGGAAGCTTGGAGACAAGATCGACATGATTTACTACATCTATGTTCATGTTTATGATCATAAGGAATGAAACATTGCTCACAATAATAGCTACACACGAAGGCAGCTGTCAGGGATATTATTACATTATAATGATTATTATGGTGCAATAGATTAAGTCTCTTGTTGCTTTCTGATGTTCCCTCAAAGATAACATCTCTACCTTTTGATCCATAACTGTAAACAACGATTTTATAGCCCGTGAGATATTGTTGAAATTTTTCCAGCTCTAGCATTCCAGCACCCCCTTCAGGAATGGTAAGTTCAGCTTCCTCCATCAAAGTTTTAGTTCTCTCTGTCTGAATTTTTCCCACATCTCTCCTAATCTTGCTTAATACAGGGACTTTATTAGCACTAGCAATGGCCACTACGAGAGCACGTGGTAGGCATAAATTGTCCTTGTTTGGAATGGTTATAATTCCTCTTCTCATGCCACACTCCTCTTCAAAACTGTTGTATTTTTTGCCTCTCCCTCTACCTGATGGCAGACGTACCCTTGTTACCTTCAGGCAAAATGATTCCGTATTCGATCCGGAGGAAGTAGATTGATAAACGTTGCTTATAACATTCCAAACGTCTTCGTAATTGATTTCTTCTGCAGGCCTAAATCGAATCCACCCTTCACCACGACTAAAGTCTTTTGAACAAAAACTAAAACTAACGTAATCTGTCGATTGAAGTCCTTCAGTGGCTTTATGAATAACCTGCTGTATAGTATCTCTCACCCAGTCAACTGGTTCAGTTCCTTCTGGTACAGGCTTTAACTTAAATTCCACCGCACGACCTGTAACATTGTATCTTCGCACCTTTTGAATAGAGTCCCTAATAACAATGAACTTTTCAATTTTAACTAGACACGTCCGTACACTTCAAGAGGTTGATGCGAAATGACTAGACTGCTCTGACGCACCTCTATTTATAACCTCTGTCATGTTTGTTAAAGCAAAATTTTAGGATGCGTTCGGAAAACAGGGGTGCGTTCCGAATACCAACTGAAGTTCTGCAAAAAGAGTTTAAGGTTTAGTATGCAGTAAAAGTTTAAGATAAGTATAGAGCTAAAATATTTTAAAAAATTAACAGGATATTACCCCCACCACTTATTTTGAGTATTAATCTATCTTTATTACGTTTAAACGTTCAGTCTTAGTTGATCAGCTGAAGCGAGCACAATGCCTAAAAAGTGCTTTTGGAGAAGGCCTTGCGACTGTAGCGAGTGTCGACCAGAGCTAAAGGAAAAATGTGAAATATGTTTAGACAAGGATGGATATAAGGTTGGTGGTATACGAAGAAAAGATCGCAAGAGGATCGCATATTACGACTTTAAAACTTATTGTTTTGAATATTAGATTAGATTTAGTGGAGTGGTTTATCAAAACTGTCATGGACGCGTTAATAACCCAAATTCAAACATTTCAAGCACCTATTTGGTTCCTGTATCTTCATGCAAACATTAATCTATGAGGATTTTATACGGAAAACGTCTGCTGAGGCACGAAGAAGGGAGTGGTGCAAACGAAATTTGTAATCTAAATAGAATAACTCGGTAAGAAATGTTTAGTATACTGTCAACCGTCAAACGATTAACATGGCGAAACTATTAAAATTATTCTTGACAACATTGAAGAAGTATTTAGTAGAAACCTGTATTGCGGGTCCTGTTTACCTTCAACTTTAATGGTTTGGGAACTTGCTAAAAAATATAATGTACATGTAGAACCAAAATGCGGAAAGCTTTTCTATGGGGAAATAGGAGGCAACATTCATTTTTGGAACGTCTTTGAAGAAGTATTTAGTCGAAACCTGTATTGCGGGTCCTGTTTACCTTCAACTTTAATGGTTTGGGAACTTGCTAAAAAATATAATGTACATGTAGAACCAAAATGCGGAAAGCTTTTCTATCGGGAAATAGGAGGCAACATTCATTTTTGGAGCGTCTTTGACGGAGAAATTTACGACCCCACCGCTAAAGTTATAAAACATATGATACCATCCGTGGACCTAACGAACTTTGTGTACAAAGAAGATACTAGTATGGGTACAGATATAGAGGCAGCAGTAATGTTAGATATTTTTAATCAGTTCCAGAGAACAAACACAACACACCAATACTTTTTCAACGCTCCAGATAAACTTAAAACTATTAGAAAAATTATCCACAGAAATGTATCTAAATGTTTTTAATAAAGAATTAAACCAAGTCCTTTATATGTTTTATTACCATAAACAGTCGAACCTAACCTCAACAAATGTTCTATTGTCGGTAGTACAAAATTATTCGAAACTTCAACAACCCGCAGCCTCTTAACAGCTAAATAAACATATCCTATTTCTGAAAACAACTAATAAACAGACTCCTGTTTCTGGAAACAACTTCTAAACAGCTAATAACAACTAATAAACAGACCCTGTTTCAGGAAACCACTTAAACGTCTAACTGCTCAACCGGACAACAACCGGGCGTTAACAGGACAGCAACCGGACAGCAACCGGGCGTTAACCGGACAACGTTCAACCACTTAACAGCTAAAAACAACTAATAAACAGACCCTGTTTCTGGAAAACCACTTAAACGTCTAACTGCTCAACCATTTAACAGCTAAAAAACAGACCTTGTTTCTGGAAACATCTAGGAAACATCGAAAAACAACTAATAAACAGACCCTGTTTCAGAAAACCACTTAAACGTCTAACTGCTCAACCATGTAACAGCTAAAAAACATATCCTATTTCTGAAAACAACCCCTGAACAGCTATGGAACAACTACTAAATGTATTTTCCTTTCAGTGGTAACATATAATTAGACAGAATTATTTCAGCTAAAAACAGCTCCTTGTTTCTGGAAAACAGATCCTAAACCGCTATAAAACAGCTAAAAACAGCCTCTGTTTTTAATAGATCAAACCCAATCAAACCTCGGATAGACGCAGCAACACTTTAATTTTTAATACATCTAATTGAAATATTTCATTTCTACGCCACTGAGAACTTCCGTAGTAGGTATGTTTTATGTGTTTTAGGTAAATAATAGAATATTTTCTTTATATTTAACTCCCACACGTGTTCAGCGTAACGTAACAAGTCGTTTAGAGAAAAAAACGAAAAACCTCTGGCTATTTCTCCTCATGCTATTTCTATGGAGCGTCAGAAATAGCACGAGATAATTAGTACAGCGAAAGCATACTCGCAGCGCCCTCTCACTAACGCTCGCTGGTCAATCTTTGAACTAACCAAGGTTGGGCCGAAAGCCACCGAGGACTACCGAGTGAGAACGCAGTGGGTAACAGGGTGTCACCGCGGGCCGGTCGACGAGCGTGGTCCGGCTGGCGGTTATGCCAGCGATAAGCAGTATAATTAGTGGATTGATACAATGGAAGTGAGCGCATTAGGTCTGACAAAATTGTGGTTTTTTTATATAGTTTTTTCGTATAAAATGTATTGTGTACACACTGCCTTATTTTACGTAAGTCGAAAAAAAATATTAACGAGTGTCACTCGTTCCTGTTTTGTATGAATATTACTTGGTCAAATAAAACAAATTTTTATAAAATGACGCCTACCTTATGCAATTAGTTTTACTACTGTGCAAAATTTTATATGTTCATAAAGTGCTAGGTTTTATTTTTTATGTTGATATAGTCGAGGCGCGAGCGAAAATATTCGGCTGCTGAAATTTTCAAACGCTTACTAGATGCCAAAAAATTAATAAATTTAAATTAAAAATTACCAAAAACCTCCCGATCATGATTGTAGACTCGTACGAAAGCTCTCAGTAGCGTAGAAATGAAATATTACTGTAACATATATTAAAAAAATAAAGGCTGCTGAGTCAATCTGAGGTAGGGTTAGAACGTGGGCTAGAGCCAGCAGAATGCCTCTGTGATGAGACGTGACGTAGTAGGTATATTGTATGTATTTTAGGTGGATACTATAATAATAATAATAATAATAATAATAATAATAATAATAATAATAAGTTTCTTATATTTAGCATACATCACGTGTGCCAGCATTATCTACGGTAAGCTAGTTAGCGAGCCATTGATGGAACTGAAGAACCAACTTCAGATTCGACGTCTACAATTTGGCACCACCAGATCACCACCGTTATCTACGGTAAGGTAGTTAGCGAACCATTGATGGAACTGAAGTACCAACTTCATACTCAGCGTATACTACTGCTCCTCTTTCATTTGACACCACCCACTTGCCGCCATTATCTACGGTAAGCTAGTTAGCGTAGTAGTGATATAAGAGGGTTTCTGCAGCCACACCACACTGTCTATGCGCATGCGCGAGAAAAAAAGCGAATCCATCAAACCCAACGCCGGTACCGAGTAAACCAGAGCAAACCCAACTCTCGGTACCGGGAATTTGGGCTGACGGATGTGCACAATTCTCGCTCATGAAGAACTGAAGAACCAACTTCAGATTCGACGTCTACAATTTGGCACCACCAGATCACCACCGTTATCTACGGTAAGGTAGTTAGCGAACCATTGATGGAACTGAAGTACCAACTTCATACTCAGCGTATACTACTGCTCCTCTTTCATTTGACACCACCCACTTGCCGCCATTATCTACGGTAAGCTAGTTAGCGTAGTAGTGATATAAGAGGGTTTCTGCAGCCACACCACACTGTCTATGCGCATGCGCGAGAAAAAAAGCGAATCCATCAAACCCAACGCCGGTACCGAGTAAACCAGAGCAAACCCAACTCTCGGTACCGGGAATTTGGGCTGACGGATGTGCACAATTCTCGCTCATGCGCAGCCAGTGTGGTGTGGGCGAAACCCTCTTATATCACTACTACGCTAACTAGCTTACCGTAGATAATGGCGGCAAGTGGGTGGTGTCAAATGAAAGAGGAGCAGTAGTATACGCTGACTAGGGTTGGGAATTTTTTTCGATATATCGATAGTTATCGATAACTATCGATATATCGACAATCGATAAATGTTTTAAAAAATATCGATATATCGATAACTATCGATATATCGATAACTATCGATAACTATCGATAACTATCGATATATCGATAACTATCGATATATCGATAACTATCGATAACTATCGATATATCGATAACTATCGATATATCGATAACTATCGATATATCGATAACTATCGATATATCGATAACTATCGATATATCGATAACTATCGATATATCGATAGCTATCGATATATCGATAACTATCGATATATCGATAACTATCGATATATCGATAACTATCGATAACTATCGATAACTATCGATAACTATCGATAACTATCGATATATCGATAACTATCGATATATCGATAGTTATCGATAACTGCCGATATATCGATAACCATCGATATATCGATATTACTCGATATATGGATAGTTATCGATATATCGATAGGTTATACTTGCTGATAGTACGTGGTGAAACTCTTTAAATATACCTACGCAAATTTTATTCATTTTTCGCTGGCTTAGGAAGAGTCCATGGTATCTTAATTTTAGTTAGGTACCTCCTTGTCCAAAGGAAAACGATTATTATTTTTTAAGAAAATATTTGTACAGGGCGGACCTCGGGGTGGACAAATAGTGTGAAATTTATAGTAATTCTAAAAAAGAAAAAAAAAGATAGATAATCAAGTGTCAATATTAGTCACATGTTTTGTTGTGCAACAATTGCTTTTTTAAGATTTTAAGGGCATCTTTTTGCGCTTCAGCAGCTTATGTCACATTTTAATGCCGGATTCTCAAATCACGTCACGTGATTCAAATGAACCAATGAAATCTTTAGTTCTGTTCCGTATTTAGGCGGAATTGGGGTCCGGTCTTAAAGACGCTTACAGCGTCTTACGCGCGAAAATATGCCCTAAGTTAATTGTTTGTATGCTTGACGCAAAAGCTATAGACGATTTTTTAACTTTTTAAATAAGTCGTTGAAATACAAAGTTGCAGCAGTCCTAATGCTGTTCCAGTGGAGGTATAGATGTTTGAAATTTAAATCATATAATTGAGAAAATAATTATATTTCAATAAAAAATAGTCCCACTGCCCATGCCCATCTAATATAAATAACTCAGTTTTAAATCCAAGCTATTGTTGATTGTTTTTCAAAATGGTGGTTAGATGGTAGCGCATTAGTCAGCGGTAGATTGAAGAGGTTTTGTGATTCACCGAGAAAATTTATCCAAAAATCAATTTTACTGCATTGTGTGGTAAGTAAACATCCACACTTTAAAAATACTAGAAATATACAGGGTGCTTCAGAAAGGTAAGGCAACATGGAGACATATTTTCCTTAATGGAACTTCCTGTATACGTTTTTGTTACAGGATTTTAAGGTCAGTTCTTAATACATCTCAAATGCTCAATACGTAGCGGAAATAATGTCCGAGATATTGACATCTGGAAAGTCGCATTTTCGACTGTTTGATTGCCTTTAGCAGCCAAATGGTGCATCTTACAGTGAAACGACTTGCATGTTCCTGAAAATTGACCGTAAATTACTTAAAACCGGAAGTTTTGATATCCAGTCGTTAGCTATTCTTGATTAAATGATAAAAAACTAAGTAACAAGCAAATTACTTGCTCAAAAATACACCATTTGGCTGCTCCAGACTGTCAAACAGCCAAAAATGCCACTTTTCAGAAGTAAATATCTAGGAAATTATTTGAGCTAAGTATTGAGCATCTGAGGTGTATTAAGGATTGACGTTAATATTATATAACAAGATAGTATACAGGATGTTCCTTTAAGGAAAATATATTTCCGTGTCGTCTTACTTTTCTGGAGTACTGTATATTTCTAATATATTTAAAATGTGAATCTTTACTTACCAGACAATATCGTAAAATTGATTTTTGGATTTTTTTTAAAGCCACTTCAATCTATCGCTGACTAATACGGTACAATCTAACGACCATTTTGAAAAACAATCAAAAATAGCTTGAATTTACAATTGAATTGTTTATATTAGATGTATGGGCACTTCGTTAGTGGGCACTATTTTTTATTGAAATATAAATTTTCTCTCGATTGGAGGATTTCAATATTAAACATCTATACATCCAGGGGAACAGCCTTAGGGCCGCTGTAACTTTATACAGTGGCGTAGCCAGGTGGGGGCCAGGGGGGCGAATGCCCTCCCCGCCCCCCTGGCTTGGCGCCCCTTGCCGCTCGGGCGAATTCACACAATAAACTGTTATTACCGTAATACCGTATTTTTATTAAGGTTCTAAAAAATTATGAAGCGCCCCCTTATATGTTTGCCCACCCCGCCTCGCAAGGCTGGCTACGCCTCTGACTTTGTAGTTCAACGACTTATTTAAAAAATTTAAAAAAAACTTCCGGAGATTTTTTTCGTAAAACATGCAAACAATTAACTCAAAATTTTAAAAGAGCAATTGTTTCACAAAACATGTCACTAATATTGACTCTGGGATGATCTATTTTCTTATTTTTTTTAGAATTACTATAAATTTCACAATATTTCTCCACCCCACACAAAGTTTTTCTAGAAAATAATTCAAAGATCAGTGTTTCTTGAAAATTATTTAAAGATCAGTTGTTCTCTAAAATTATTAGCTGAAGTGATAATCACTAGTGGAAAAAAAGGTAAGATACAGGGTGAAAAGAACATCCCTTTTTCTGTATAAAAAAATATATATCTATAAACTTAGGGAAGGTATTAAAAAATCCTTAAAATTGTTTTTCGCAAATTGCCCACTGAATGTCCCAAAGGCGCAGAAAATAGATAAGTTTAACCACCCTGTATTTAAAAGTCTTAGAACACATGAAAATCAGCATGGCCTTGAAGGCATAGCGAAAAAAATTTCAAGAAAATGTTAAAAGTCGCATTCGATTACCTTTATGCAGTTCGAACAGCCAGCAGTTTAGTTTTTGTCAGAGCCTATAAGTGAAATAAAATTATGGTATTAAATAATTTGCTTAAGTTACACAAATCGCTTTCCCATGTGTAATGAAGAAAAATGCTTTCCACATAGTGTAAAACGAAACAGGTAATTGTGCCTATTAAAAAAATTTTCGCAAAGCTCTGTATGATACTATTCTCTTGATAAGAATTCTTCTAACGTAGGTAGTAAAACTTCAAAGCAATAAAAACCATCAGATGATAAAAATCAGGACAAAGCGGGTTCATTAGGTGTATTAAATTTTAGAATGTGATTTCTTACATAACTGTGGGAAAAAGATATATAAATCCGGGCCTTCAGCTTTGTTTTCAAGATACAGAAGTAGTTTGAGCTGCCTATCTGAAAGAATTGCCCAGCTTTTGCATCACTGTTGAATTAGTTTTACTCAAAACTGTGCATTCTAAACCAGTACATTAAAAAAAATGGTAATTTTTTTACCCACAACTTCCTTTACTCAAAAACAGAAGTTCGCTTACCTATTACTAGTTTTAAATGTGTTTCCGATTTTGAGTTAATGCCTTATTATTAGTTTTTCAAAGGATGTTTTTAATGAACTTACAGTATATTTTTAATTAACTGCCTTAGAATTATTGTACGTTAATTTCGGAACACCTAGTGCATTATCAGTAATTAATTTTTTAATTATTATAATATACTGCTAAAGCACTTCTCGTAAACCTCCAGAAAGCAGAAATTTGGTAAATATCGGCTCGAGCGAACACTTACGATTACGAACTACCTTTTAAATGTATATTAATGTATCTATAAGTATTATTATATATAATTTATAGTTATCGATAAATCGATAGTTATCGATATATCGATAGTTATCGATAGTTATCGATATATCGATAGTTATCGATAGTTATCGATAGTTATCGATATATCGATAGTTATCGATATATCGATAGTTATCGATAGTTATCGATATATCGATAGTTATCGATATATCGATAGTTATCGATATATCGATAGTTATCGATATATCGATAGTTATCGATATATCGATAGTTATCGATATATCGTTAGTTATCGATATATCGATAGTTATCGATATATCGATAGTTATCGATATATCGATAGTTATCGATATATCGATAGTTATCGATAAATCGATAGTTATCGATATATCGATAGTTATCGATATATCGATAGTTATCGATATATCGATAGTTATCGATATATCGATAAATCGATAGTTATCGATTTATCGATATATCCATAACTATCGATTTATCGATATATCGATAACTATCGATATATCGATAACTATCGATATATCGATATATCGATAGTTATCGATAAATCGATAAGTATTGGCATATCGATAACTAAAACTTATCGATAGGTACCTTGCCGATGGGTATCGATAGGTAAAACCCATTATCGCCCATCCCTAACGCTGACTATGAAGTTGGTTCTTCAGTTCCATCAATGGTTCGCTAACTAGCTTACCGTAGATAACGGTGGTGATCTGGTGGTGCCAAATGGAAGAGAATCATTTGTAGACGTCGAATCTGAAGTTGGTTCTTCAGTTCCATCAATGGCTCGCTAACTAGCTTACCGTAGATAATGCTGGCACACGTGATGAATGCTAAATATAAGAAACTTATTATTATTATTGTTATTATTGTAACGTGTTAAAATTTCAGTCTTATGTTTTTATATTTTGGCGAATGCGTGGGTATAATTTTCTCTCTTAGTTTCAGTAATTTAGAAGCAATTCAGAAGAAATTCAGAATAATTCTCTTAAAGACTGTCTTGGCGTGAAGATTATTCTCAACATATATTATTCCCTAGTATACTCTGTTATCTCATCTAATATTGTTGTCTGGGGTCATTCAATAGATTCAAACAGGGTTTTTGGTTGCCAAAAACGGATAGTAAGATTAATATTTGACTTACCTTATAATCAGTCTTGCAGGAATACTTTCAGGGACAACAAAATACTTACTGTTCCATCTATATTTTTATTAAAATCTTTAATTTATACATTCAAAAACATAGGGAATCTTGCTTCTAGCGGAGATCATCACTATCACAACACTAGAGGCAGACAAGACATTTATTTAAAAAAACACCATCATGCTTTCTATGAAGTCACCTTTATATTTTGGTAGCAGGTTGTTCAATGCGCTGCCTCGGGCTTTGAGGGAGGCCACAAATGTAAACCAATTTAAAAATAACATTAAAAATATATTAACACAAAACTGTTTTTACTCTGTGGCAGAGTTTGAAACTTATCTGGCTGACAATGCTAGGTGATCTTCTACATCCCTTTCTTTTCGCTATATGCCGTATTAACGGTTGCCTTGAACAGAATAGTATATAGTGTAGTATATAGTGTGGTCCAAATATTTTACCTTTTTAAAATGTTCTGTTTTGTCTTATCTTATTTTATTTCATTTACTGTGTGTGATAGTATAAGCATGAATATTTTAAAATATTCTTTGTAAACTTTTGACGTGTTCAAACTATTTATTGTAAATAGCCTATGGACAAATAAATAAAACTAAACTAAACTAAACTAAATAAATAAGTAACCAGAAGGTGTTTTTGTTATTTAAAAAGGAATTACTATTAAAGAAGCTAAATTATAGTAATATACAGGTCTATGCCTTCTTTTCTCCTGTTTTAGGTATTTATTTAATAAAGTAACGATTCTCATAACTTTATAATACAATATACTTACTATAAGTAATATTCACTTATTATAATTGTCTTTTGGCTAGTTTTTGAAATTAAAATATGATATATTGTTTTACCATTGGTTTCACGCTTCAGTATATACTCACACTTTGATCAGTTTCAGTTATGCTTCCCTGAATCAGTGCTTTCTTCCCACTAAAAAGAAAAGTAAAAAGGAATGTAAATAGGGCTATCGGTTAAATATTAGTATTGTTACCTTGATATTCACTTGACAGCTTCGATAAATTTCTAGGATATGTGACAACTGTTGGCCTAATTTCAACCATTATTTGCATACAGTTTATTGTATTTTACGAGTTTCTTCTGGACGGCCCCCCTTTCTTGCTTAACAATGCTCGATCTGGTTTGTTTACATTGTGTCCGCCTAAATATTTTTGGTTTATACTGACCACGGTTATTTGTGGATAAGTAATGCACTTTGTTGAGTGTTTTGGAGATGGGTTGAACTGATTTCTGGTCAATTTTCCCTAGAATAATTAATATTTGGAACAATGTCATGTGTGTGTGGATGTAAACATTGGGTTAATTTTCACATCCAGGGCACCAGGGTTTGAGGAATGATTTGCTGTACTTACTGTGGTTATTTTTGTAGTCTTATTCATGTTTTTGTATCATATAAACTTCAGATTTCAATCTTTTCTCTTCCAGACCCAATAGGGATTTTTTGGCGAGATAAACGGTTTTAAATTTTGAAGCGGTATCTGATACCGGTCCGTTTTCGCGACAAGCGGTCTTTCAAATGACGCCATTGCTGACGTCATCGTTTTAAAAACGGTCTTTTAATTTATTCAACAAGGTGCAAGTTGTTGATAAAAAGCCATCACCGGTTAAATTTGACATTAAGAGCCAAATTCGCCATTTTTCAACGTACATCGCCTAAAAAAACGACTTGTGGAGTCCTGTGCAGTGATCTAGTCCTGTGTCTGTGCCTGTGCCAAAAATGCATCCACAAAAATGGAAAATGAACAGTACTAGCAAAGTGCTCCAGAAAGAGAAGCTAACAATCCATTAGAGAGACAGAGAAAGTGAACAGTATGAATACTCGGTCAACTTTAGAGGCAGGGATGGGCGCCCTTAGGGAGGGGCCAGGGCCCCCCTGAGATTGTGAGATTGTCATCCTTTTTAATTATTAGTAATAAAATCTTTAAAAATATATATATTTTTTATTTTGCCCCACCTGAGAAAAAAGTCTGCGGGCGCATAAAGCTGGTAACAGGTTTGGCTACTGTCATGGAGTTGCTAAACGGTAAGTAAACAGTCAAATTAACTATTAATAAATAAAATGACACGTTTTGTTATTTTATAATTATTATATAACTTCAATTTGTTTTGCATGTTTTTTTTTGAGTTAATAATTGTGCCTTGTGCTGCTAGTGCTAGTAATTATATTAATACATTGCAGTCAGTAAACACTAGTCAGTCTAAGTACAATAAAACAAAACCAATAAATGAGAAATAAAACTTGACAGATGGTTTTATAAACAAATGAAAAAACCGTGTCATTTTGGCGATTTTAAAAAACCGCTTGATTATGACGTCATTATTAAAAGACCGCAGCGGTCATTTACGTATAACCGTTTATCTCGCCAAAAAATCCCTATTGTTTATTTGTTTTCTGTCTTTCTGACATATCTGTCACTGTCACTTGCCATGTGGTAGTGAAGTTGGAAAGTGTTGCCAACTTGATGAAATAACCTGACAGTGTTGCCAACCTGAAGTGACCTGACAACGCCCAGTTTCTGGGGTATTTGTTGTTATCTAGGGAGAGATCTAGATATAGCCTTGAACCCCAAATTTAGGGTACATTTTGGTGAAAATTTCCAAAAGTAATAAGCGGAATTTCTTCGGAAAATTCTTAAAAATCCTATTTTGTCTTGAGGAAACTTGTCCTAATGGAATTGCAATAAAGTTCGCGTTAGATTGGAAAAACGAAAAATAATCTAGACCCCTTGCTTTCTGCGCATGCGCAGATTCCGAAATTACCGATCCGGATTGGTCTGCTTTAAAAACTGGTCTAGAGAATTCGAGAAATTGACACGTCAGACGAAAATTAGACTCCGTGCTAGCACGACACATTTTGGGTGTGGGCCGAGAAAATGGAGTTTTTTTGGAATTATTACTGTTTAAGTGATTTAACGGTACCTATTTTTGTTAGGGAGTATCTCTAAAAAAACTTATCGTGGGCTTAGGTCATATATTGGAACTTTGGATAGTTTGTATGTAATTTGACCGCCTACACTTTCCTGGAAAGGGAGCAAAATTCTCAAGGCCCACGTGTTATTTTGATCAACCCCGATTAAGATCTAAGATAAATGTACATTTATTGTGTCATAGATAGTGTAGAGATATTGATAATTCAGTTTACTGGACAGAGAATGTTATGCTGATTGTTTTCTCTTTCCAGGGTTTTTTTCCTTTATGTTTATGTGTTAGTTTGGTTTAACGTCTCCTGGGATAGAGCGGCCCTTCCTTGCGTCCGGCCTGATTTTAAGATCACTCATAGCTGTCCCAGTCATTTCTACAGGACTTCTACCACCAAGATTGTCCATCTTCACCTGGCAGACCTCAGGCGATTGTTGCTGGCTCACCACTCCTCCACAGAGAAGAGGCTGAGACCTTTCCAGCTAAGGAAACCGCAAGTTTTTGCTCATTTTTATTATAACGACCATTATTTTGTTGCTCGACAAGATTAATAATAATAATAATAAGTATATATCTCAAGATTTTTACCTCAAGGAGCAACATGAGCTTTTTCTGTCCCCCCTAAATGTAAAGTTACTTTTTATTTCCCCCCTTAAATGTCAAATTTACTTTTTATCTTCCCCCCATTAATGTAAAATTTACTGTATACTGTATATAATACTTACGGATACTAGTTATAAGTGTCATTGAATGATTCTTTTATTTTGGTAATTAACCAGTGGGAATCCTATCGTGTCCCATATTATTGTTAGATTTAAGTCAGGGGTTATAATACAGGGTGTGCGACAGTGCTGTAAACTAGACGTGATCACGTTTGGGAACTGAGCGTGCGCCGGTTATACCCCTAGAGACTACTTTCATTTACCTACACGGTATTATATATATACTTTTCCTTTTTAATTTAAACATTGTTATTGGTTGTACCAAATTTAACTGGTTATTATTAATATAACCAATTTGTTGTTTTAAGCGGTGTTGTTTTATTTGATACTAGTATCGGAACGAGTGTTGGTGGAAGGCAGACTGCAGCCAGGGGCTTGACAATTCGTGATTTTTGTCTTTCCTCTTACAACATCTATACAGGGTGGTGCAACCAAGATGGGGTGGACGATTGTGAGTAAACGGTGAGGAATTTCGAAAAAACTTTTTTGGATATTATCGATAGTCAGACACGCTATATTTTAAAATTATAGCCATAATACAGGGTGGTCCGAAAAACTCATGGCGAACAAAATTTTTTTAAATGGGACACCCGGTATATAATTATTCCAATTGATTCTCCTGTTCGTTACGATCATTTTGATATAGGGTTTATTGGGTCTAAAACTTATAGTAAGGGAATGGGACGCGGTTAAATTTGAAAAAATGCTCACAGTTCGGACATTTTTAAAAAAAATTTGAAACAGGTATGGAAAAACCAAATATTCCATAAAACGTTACATATCCTTGAACACATTAATCACTTGCAATTTGTTTAAAATTATTCACTGTTACACAGGGTGGTTAAGTTTTGCAAATACGCCCTGGACTCATTTTTTTTAAATGGAACACCCTGTATATTTTATTTTCATGTTAAAGATAACATTACTACCTTTCAAAAAATACCATACATGATGCCTTTCTGACCAACAGTTTTTTAGTAAACTAGCCGTGAAAGCAAAGTTTGTTCATTCTAATACGATTATACTGAATTTACGTTGTTTATTATTGAAATGAAACAAAAGATTGACGAACTTGTTAAAGCTACTGCCGCATAATCCATTATTTATAAGTTAAGTGTAGGTGGCCCAATAATTATGAGGTAAGAAAACTGAGACCCGAAACTTTTACATGTTTATTAGAGATATTTCAAAAAACAGAAAATATTGTTTTTAGGAAATGTAAAGTAATTAATAAACCAGTTATAAACAAAGATAATTAGTTATCAGTATTATTAATAGTGTAAGAAAATTAATTAAGCAAAAACAGAACATCTTTTAAAATTATTTAGGTATGTACAGGGTCTTCCAACGAGGACTGAACAGGGGCTCATTTTTGAGCTTCCTTGTATTTAAAGAAAAATCTAAAATATCCAATCGATGTACTTTTTCCTGCAGAATTCAAAAATGAAACCAAAAATTTATTTGAACCAGAAACAAAAGAGTTACGCTATGGATAAGGTGTTTTTTAAATGGAACATAGCTTTTTTTATACGATTTTCGGAACGAGTGATTTTTTTTTATGTCCGTTCTGATTAAAATATTTAATATTGTGACAGCTATTTTTATTAAATTTTAATGTTTTATCCAGTATAATTTAACTTCAACCTGTTTGAAACATACACTAGGTAATAAAGGTAAAATCACCTTGAAATCCTTCAAAGTCAAAAAATTTGACAAATTTACTATAATATTGCCGAAATGAAATATTCATTAGATGAGAGATTGCAGATTGTTATCTTGTTCTACAAATGCCAAGAAAATGCAAGAGAACAAGATAACAATCTGCAATCTCTCATCTTAATGAATATTTCATTTCGGCAATATTATAGTAAATTTGTCAAATTTTTTGACTTTGAAGGATTTCAAGGTGATTTTACCTTTATTACCTAGTGTATGTTTCAAACAGGTTGAAGTTAAATTATACTGGATAAAACATTAAATTTTAATAAAAATAGCTGTCACAATATTAAATATTTTAATCAGAACGGACATAAAAAAAATCACTCGTTCCGAAAATCGTATAAAAAAAGCTATGTTCCATTTAAAAAACACCTTATCCATAGCGTAACTCTTTTGTTTCTGGTTCAAATAAATTTTTGGTTTCATTTTTGAATTCTGCAGGAAAAAGTACATCGATTGGCTATTTTAGATTTTTCTTTAAATACAAGGAAGCTCAAAAATGAGCCCCTGTTCAGTCCTCGTTGGAAGACCCTGTACCATTGTGCCGATAAAAAACTAGGACAGCAAAATCACAAAACTGGGAAAGGAAATACATATCTCCTAGACTTTAAAAGGTGCTCTAGAGCTGGACAGGTAAAAACACCTAACTTTTAAAAAGCAACCTAGGTTACATAATTTAACCTTTTGTATTTTGCAATACGAGGTGGGATCAAAATGTATTTCTTGTTGTATAGATTTGACAGTTTATATGGAGAAACTAAATTTATTGGGCATTTTTTTATTTACAAAAAAGTGAAATATTTTATTTAAACTATATTTAACATCGCCTGAAAATAAAACCAAATAATAAAATAAATTCAATAAAAGATACAAAAAAAATACAAACAAAATTTGTTAAAGCAACACAAAATTTTTAATATTTGGTCATAGAACCATTTCTGTTTATTACTTCTTGAAGCCTTTGCGGCACACTTAAAACTAGGTTTCTGCATAATTTGGCCGTTACTTCATCCCAACTCAAGCTTGATTTATCCTGTAGCGTAATTCATCCTTGTTTCTTGGTCGAAAATCATGTTTATACATGCATTTGACCATTTTCCCCAAATGTTTTCGATCAGGCCAGGGAAGAACTGCTATATTATTTTCTTGGAGAAAATTTTGCACAATGCGTGCTGTGTTTATTGGAGCATTATCATGCTGAAATGTAATTTTGACCATATACAGCGTTTATCGATGGTATCATCACTTCATTTAGTATATTAACGTATACGGCTGCAGTTAGTCTTCCTTCTACGATTTGGCAAACTGCAATTCCGTGTGGTTATAGTTTTCTATAATCGACACAAAGCGATCGTGTTGTTTTTGTCTGCCGGTCATTCGACAGTGAACGTTAAACAGAGCGAAAAAATATGGCTTGGTCTCTACAAATAGAATTCTACGACCTCGCGGAATCCCACATCTGGCTCTCTAGCGCTAATCCAACCGCAAACATTTATAGAGAAGCGCCCAATTTGGTTGGTTTTGGGGGTGTATATCCCATCATACCGCATGCCGGAAGGCCTATGAACCCGAATTCTCCCATTATTACATGACTGAAAAGTTTTCTCGTCAGAAAATATAACTGTTTCCCAGAAATTATTCTGATTTAAATATTCATGTGCAAATTCTAACCTGCCGGGTTTATTTCTTTCCGTTAAAAATATTTTATTAGCAGCACAACGACTTTGTATATCGGAATTTCGAATCCTGTCTCTAGCAACATTTGCAGAACCTGGAAAGTTCGTCTCTTCTTTCGCCTTTATTGCAGTTTCGAATAGATGATCCCTTAGTTAATTAAGTAGTCTTCTATTTTGATCTTCAGTAGAAATTTTAGGGGGACCTAAACCAGCTTTTCTAATAACAGTCCCATGCCTTGGTATTTTTTGTTTTTCTAACAGCACGGTATTCTTGTTTACTCCCAGTTCGTCTGCAATATCCCTAATAAAAGCACCATCTCGCAACCGACTGTAAATAATAGCTTTTTGTTGGGGGTTAATTGTGGCATATTTTTAGAGAAAATGTGCTTGACAAGTTAATGATAAAGTGACAATCTATATTGACATGTAAATTTTTCATATGAAATTTTACTGGTACCAGGCTTGATAGTAAATAATTCCTAATAGTCTAGGAGAAAAAAGGAAATTTTGCTGTCCTAGTTTTTTATCGGCACGATGGTACTAACTTGTAAACCTAATTTAATATAAACGAGTAAGTAGGTACATACCTAAATAATTTTAAAAGATGTTCTGTTTTTGCTCAATTAATTTTCTTACACTATTAGTAATACTGATAACTAATTATCTTTGTTTATAACTGGTTTATTAATTACTTTACATTTCCTAAAAACAATATTTTCTGTTTTTTGAAATATCTCTAATAAACATGTAAAAGTTTCGGGTCTCAGTTTTCTTACCTCATAATTATTGGGCCACCTACACTTAACTTGTAAATAATGGATTATGTGGCAGAAGCTTTGGTACAAGTTCGTCAATCTTTTGTTTCATTTCAATAATAAACAACGTAAATTCAGTATAATCGTATTAGAATGAAGAAACTTTGCCTTCACGGCTAGTTTACGAAAAAACTGTTGGTCAGAAAGGCATCATGTATGGTATTTTTTGAAAGCTAGTAATGTTATCTTTAACATGAAAATAAAATATACAGGGTGTTCCATTTAAAAAAAATGAGTCCAGGGCGTATTTGCAAAACTTAACCACCCTGTATAACAGTGAATAATTTTAAACAAATTGCAAGTGATTAATGTATTCAAGGATATGTAACGTTTTATGGAATATTTGGTTTTTCCATACCTGTTTCAACTTTTTTTTAAAAATGGCCGAACTGTGAGCATTTTTTCAACTTTAACTGCGTCCCATTCCCTTACTATAAGTTTTAGACCCAATAAACCCTATATCAAAATGATCGCAACGAACAGGAGAATCAATTGGAATAATTATATACTGGGTGTCCCATTTAAAAAAATACAAGTTTGGTTCGCCACGAGTTTTTCGGACCACCCTGTATTATGGCTATAATTTTAAAACATAGCGGGTCTGACTATCGATAATAGCCAAAAAAAAAATTATCGAAATTCCTCACCGTTTACTCACAATCGTTCACCCCATCTTGGTTGCACCACCCTGTATAAAGGGGCATGGTGTAAAACCTTAAAATCACGTGGCGCTCAAAAATAAAACATCTCAACTCCGACCCATCTCGCTGTTTAAAAGCTGGCGGCCACCATTGTCCCCTGGAACAATTCGTTGTTAGTCTGTGATTAAGCTTGACCTAGTTTGGTACTAGGGATCATTTTTCAAAATCCAAAATTATTTTTATCAGTCTTTGGTTTAATGTAAAATTAGCGTGGCATTATTATTATTATTATTATAATTATTATTATTATTATTATTGGATACGCACTAACTTGTGGACTGTATGAAGATTTGCAATAACACTAACTTATTGCTTGAAATGTGATTTATTTTAAAATAATTATAAAAACTGACAAGAACGACATGTTCTCTTGTTACTATCAACAACAAACTCTTAAAACAAAAACTGGTCTTTTTTCTCTCTTGCTCTTCGGCGCGCTCTCTTTTAAGGCAGAGTTGATTTATTTAACGAAATTTAAAATAGTCTTTTATAGGGCTGAACATACCGCCCGCCTTGAAATATACAATTTCAACATATCAAAAATTGTTAAACATAAATGTTTTTCCATTTGTTAACTAACTACTTTATTTAGAATTTAGGAAGTGAGTCCGATCTAAAATTAACATGGTTAGGTGTATTAGTCTTTACTAGTTAATTTGTTGTCCAACGGCAACGGACATACTTTATTCAACGCACGTTTCGCGCAGCTTCCGTCGCTAAAACGCACATTGATAACTCGCGTTACTTTGTCTTTTTCAGGAAAAAGTTCGACAACCCTGGCTAATTTCCATCGAAGGGGTGGTAAATTGTCGTCTTTAATGACAACTAAATCTCCGATCTGGATAGTATTAGGTCCATTTTTCTTCCATTTTTGACGATTTTGTAATTCTGACACATACTCTTTATTCCAACGCTTCCAGAAGTGTTGAGTCATTTGTTGAAGATGTTGATATTTACTTAAACGATTTTCCTTCACTTCAGTTATATCAGGATCGGGAAGAGAAACTAAGGGTCTCCCAATCAAGAAATGACCTGGCGTTAATGGAGAGACGTCGTCTGGACTAGAAGATAGAGGACTTAATGGCCTTGAGTTGAGTATGGCTTCGATTTGCTGTAGTACGGTCGTAAAGTCTTCGAAGTCTAAGTTACTGTTTCCGGCTACGCGTTTCAAATGTTGCTTAAAACTCTTGACCCCGGCTTCCCAGAGCCCACCGAAATGCGCTGCGCGCGATGGTATAAAGTGCCATTTTATACCTTCATTAGCTAAATTGTGCTTTATGGCACTGCTGTTTGATTTCAAGAAATTTTGTATTTCAGAATTTGCACCGACGAAATTTGTTCCATTATCGGAAAAAATATTCAGAGGTTTACCTCTTCTAGCTATAAACCGTCGTAGAGTAGCCAAAAAAGCATCACTGGTTAAACTAGTGACTAGTTCTAAGTGGATAGCCTTTGTCGCCATGCAAACAAAGATACAGACGTAGACCTTGATCAATTTATATCCACGAGTTTTTCGATCCTTCAACATAAAATAACCTGCGTAATCACAGCCTGTATTTAAAAATGGTGAGCATTGATTAAGTCTTTCAGCCGGTAAGTTTCCCATTATGTAATTGCACGGTTTTGGTTTCGTCCTAAAACAAACTATATATTTATGAATTATCTTCTGCCCGAAATTGGCCAAAAATGCCCACGAACAGAGTAAAGTACCTGCTGAGGTCCGCAATGCAATAAACGTACGTGTTCATTAGTCAGAATTAATTCAGTTAATTTATGTTTATTGTGTAAAAGTATCGGATGTTTTTTAGAGTATGGAACGTCGGCATTTTGAATTCTTCCCCCAACCCTAATGATATCGCTATCTAAAAATGGATGGAGCGCCAAAACGTTACTGGAGTTACTAATCGAACCTTTAAATTTTAAATCACTTAGTTCTGATCTAAAAGACTGTACTTGAGAAATTTTTACTAATGTGATAAGAGCATCGTTCATCTCTTTTGGCTCTAATTCTCCTGTTACACGTTCCAACTTTTTATGTCTAATATTGAACAAAAACCTCTTGCAATATGCAATTACTCGTTGTAGTTTTGTTAATCTGGAAAATTGATAAAAAATACCCCAATCGTTTTTTGCGACTACTAAATTAACTTGAATTCGTTGTTCGGGTAAGTCATGATCTACGATCGTTTCACTTGGGAGCCAGCAGGTTTTATCAAGTTTTAACCAGTTTGGGCCTTCAAACCACAACGAACTGTTTATTAAAGATTCCGCTGACATTCCACGGGAAATCAAGTCAGCTGGATTGTCATGTGACCTGACATGAAACCAATCATTAACATTTGTTTTATTTTGTATTACACCCACCCTGTGAGATACAAATTTTTTCCAACGCTCAGGAAGACCTTTAATCCAACAGAGAGTGATAGTCGAGTCGCTCCAATAATAACACCTGTTAAAATTTATCGTTAATGAGCTTTTTACTTTTTCTGCCAGTTTACAGGCTAAAAATGCGCCTAATAATTCTAACCTGGGCAATGTTACAGGACGCACAGGAGCTACTTTACTTTTAGCTGTTAATAGCCTACAGGAAAATTCAAATTCTTTAATTTTGCACCGTATATATACGCATGCGCCATACGCAATCTCTGACGCATCTGAAAAAGTATGCAGTTCAACGTAACTAGGGTTGCTGCACAGCACGTGTCTCGGTATTTTTATTTTGTTAATGTGTAATAAATCCTTGCAAAATAAAATCCAGTTATTACGAAGATCGCCCGATATGTCTTCGTCCCAAGAAAGTTTATTTTTCCACAACATTTGCAATATAATTTTTGCTCGGATTATAATTGGCCCCAATAAACCTAAAATGTCAAATATTTTGCCAGTAATAGACAGTATTGATCTTTTTGTTATCTTGGAAAAGTTGGAGTTATTTTGAACATGGTATTCAATAGTGTCATTATGCGCGTTCCAATAAACTCCTAATGTTTTATTACTCTCATTTTCCCCAAGGTGCAAAATACTCGCTTCTAACGAAGTATTGACATCAAACTGCTCAAATAGTTCCGGTTTATTCGACAAGTATTTACGCAACTCGAAACCTGCGCTTTTCAGAATTTTACTAACCTCCCTTTGTATTTGTAATAATTCAGTCTCAGAATCCGATCCCGTAAGTAGGTCGTCTATATAAAAACAATTTTTAATGACATTGCTAGCCAACGGATACAACTCTTCATTGTCTAAGGAAAGTTGCATCAAACATCGTGTTGCTAGGTAAGGGGATGATGCTAAGCCGTAAGTTACTACGTTAAGTTCATAACACCGTAACTTTCCTGACGGATCGTTTCTCCAAAATATGCGCTGATATTTTCGATCAGGTTTGTCAATGATTACCTGTCGGTACATTTTTGAAATGTCCGCATTTAAAACATATGCGTGTTTTCGAAAATTTAAAATAATAGATAATAAGTCGGTTTGTATCGTAGGTCCCGCATATTGAATATCATTCAACGATAAACCACTATCTGTGGGGGCGGATCCATTAAAAACAACGCGACAACGAGTGGTGAGACTATTAGTCTTAATAACCGCGTGATGACTTAAATAATAAGCGTCGGCATTACCATCCGAAAGTTGCTCAATATGGTCAGTTAATAAGGACATGTGTCCTAACTCTTTGTACTCCTTCATAAACTCGGTATATTGTTGTTTTAATTCACTATTTTTTGAGAGGCGTCGCTCTAAATAATCAAAACACTTTAAAGCATTTTGTTTCGAATCTCCTAACAAATTTTTATTTTCCTTAAAGGGAATTTTCACGACAAAACGTCCGTCTGTATTTCGTGTATACTTTTCCTTAAAATGTGTCTCACAAATATCGTCGTATTTGACAACACTGTCGCATTCTTCGACCTCCCAAAAACGCAAAAGATTTTTATTAATTTCTTCGTCAATTTGCTGAGAACAATGATACGAATATAATTTATTATTACTTGAAGAAAAGTTACTTATTTCACCTGCCACAATCCAACCCAATTTGGTTGACTGTAACACTAAATTTGTATTTAACTTAATTTGGTTCATCAAAAGAACGTCATAGAATATGTTGACTCCGACTAACATATCTATTTCTCCTTTAATATTAAATTCTGGGTCGGCGAGTTTAATATCGCCCGGTATATTAATCAAACTAGGATCAAAACTGTGCATTGGCATAGGCTGAGTGATTTTTGGTAAAATTACACAAGTAATTTCCCTCGAAAAACCCCCATTGCGTGATTTTATTTGTACATTTGTTTTATAATTAGTCAAAATAGTTTCATTTCCTACACCAGTTATAGAAATATTCACTCTTTGCTTGGATGCACCAATTTTATTAGCAAAGTTCTCCGTTATAAAATTAGATTGCGACCCAGGATCTAATAAAATTCTTGCTTTAAAAACATCATTTTGTTTGTTTATAACTAAAACTTCGGCGGTGGACAATAAAGCATATTTATTTGCCTGACCTAACAACGCGGATTGCGAAGACGATGCTATTATCGACTCGTCTTTGTCTAATTCATTGCTTAAGCGATTTTGTGTACTCTCTCGCTCACACGATGGTGTGATGGCCGCGTACCTGTTTGCAACGTCAGATGCAGCGTCGCTAGCTTTTCCTCCTTGCTGCTGAGATGGTGGCCTAGGCCTATTGGACTGATTATCGTCCGTGTTTGAATGTCCGTCAATATGTAAAAGTGAGTTAATGTGTCTTGAGCATTTTTGGCATGGAGCCTTTGGACATTCCTTCACTGAATGATTAGGATTAAGACAGTTTAAGCACAACTTTAATCTTTTTGCTTCATTATTTCTTTTATTGATGTCTAATTTTGCGAACGAAATACATTTAAAAATCGAATGATAATTCTTACAGTAAAAACAAGAAAATTTGCTGCTTTGAGATGAAATCAATGCATTAACAGGTCTATTCTTATAACGAGACCACGGAGGCTTAGTGGTGCTACTGAAAATTTTAGCGACTTCTAGCTTTTCTAGTAATTCGCATTTTCCTTTTAAAAATTCATTAATATCGTGCAAAGTGGGCAAGTCACCATTGAACTTATGTGCTTCCCAATCATGTCTGGTACGATTATCGAATTTACTAGTAATTAGATAGATCAACATAATCGACCATTCGTCAGTGGCTTGACCTAGAACCTGTAAACTACGCAAGTTTTTGTTGAAGGCATCGAAAAGGTTACGTAAATCCGTATATGATTCTTTAGTCACTGCTGGAGCTTCAAATAAAGCCTTAACATAATTAAATATGATCAAACGATTATTCTCATATCTTTGCTTGAGTAGCGAAAAAGCCACGTCATAATTTTGTGCAGTAACTGTTATTGATTCTATCATTTGCGCAGCTTCTCCCTCAAGATGAGCCCGCAAATAATAAAATTTTTGTATAGAGTCTAAAGATTCATTTTTATCAATCATGGAAACAAATGCATCCCTAAACTCCAACCACTTATCATAAGAACCTGAAAATTTGGGTAGTTTCATCTCGGGAAGCTTTATCGAAAAGGTACACCCTTGAACATTTCTTGAAGAAGCAGTACTTTCAGCGATCGAAACATTGTCAGAGCGATTTTGCTTTCCCTCAAATATTGAAACTACAACAGAGGCTTTTGAAATTAAATCAAAATAATCATTCTCAAAAGTGACCAAATCAGTACTATCTGTACGAGTGTCTTCGCCAGACTGACTAAGCAATTCAATTTCATTCTGACATTGTAAAAACTCATCAAATATTGGTTGAACTTTTTCTAACCTAGCGCTAACTTGCGCAACTTTGACCTGATCAAGGTTTCCAGTGTCAAGAGTGTCAAGAAACGTTTTGAATCTAGTTAAAATGCCTTTTAACTGGCCCCTTTTAAACTTAAGTTTATTTAAATCTTCCGACATTTTACTACGTCTAGCAATAATCAAGAAAAATGGGTGAGCGAACCGTGTCAGGTCTTAGTTAAGTCTAGCAAATCAAATTGGAATAAACTCACAGATTGATCCGGCCTGGATGTCACCAGCGAAGGTCCTTTCTAACAGGTGATCGTCGTCACTGACTTGGAAACGTCGTGGCTTGACGTTGGCAAAATGGTTTTGAAGTTTTTCAAATTTATTTGAAAATTTTCGTAAATAAATCACATCCGGCTCGAAGGACCATGAATATGGATACGCACTAACTTGTGGACTGTATGAAGATTTGCAATAACACTAACTTATTGCTTGAAATGTGATTTATTTTAAAATAATTATAAAAACTGACAAGAACGACATGTTCTCTTGTTACTATCAACAACAAACTCTTAAAACAAAAACTGGTCTTTTTTCTCTCTTGCTCTTCGGCGCGCTCTCTTTTAAGGCAGAGTTGATTTATTTAACGAAATTTAAAATAGTCTTTTATAGGGCTGAACAATTATTATTATTATTATTATTATTATTATTATTATTATTATTATTATTATTATTATTATTATTATTATTATTATTATTATTATTATTATTATTATTATTATTATTATTATTATTATTATTATTATTATTATTATTATTATTATTATTATTATTATTATTATTATTATTATTATTATTATTATTATTATTATTATTATTATTATTATTATTATTATTATTATTATTATTATTATTATTATTATTATTATTATTATTATTATTATTATTATTATTATTATTATTATTATTATTATTATTATTATTATTATTATTATTATTATTATTATTATTATTATTATTATTATTATTATTATTATTATTATTATAGTATCCACCTAAAATACATACAATATACCTATTACAGAGGCATTCTGCAGGCTCTAGACCACGTTCTGACCCTACCTCAGATTGACCCAGCAGCCTTTATTTTTTTAATATATGTTACAGTAATATTTCATTTCTACGCTACTGAAAGCTTTCGTACGAGTCTACAATCATGATCGGGAGGTTTTTGTTAATTTTTAATTTAAATTTATTAATTTTTTGGCGTCTAGTAAGCGTTTGAAAATTTCAGCAGCCAAATATTTTCGCTCGCGCCTCGACTATATCAACATAAAAAAATAAAACCTAGCACTTTATGAACATATAAAATATTGCACAGTAGTAAAACTAATTGCATGAGGTAGGCGGCATTTTATAAAAATTTGTTTTATTTGACCAAGTAATATGCATACAAAACAGGAACGAGTGACACTCGTTAATACTTTTTTTCGACTTACGTAAAATAAGGCAGTGTGTACACAATACATTTTATACGAAAAAACTATATAAAAAAACCATATAATTTTGTCAGATCTAATGCGCTCACTTCCATTGTATCAATCCACTAAATTATACTGCTTATCGCTGGCATAACCGCCAGCCGGACCACGCTCGTCGACCGGCCCGCGGTGACACGCTGTTACCCACTGCGGGATAGCCCCAAATGGCCTAAAGTTCATCTGGCCTCATCCCGAAGCTCACTTCGTGTCGAGTCCGAGATCTTCATTTCTGCAATTGGCCTAACACTCGAGAAGTTGACAAACAAGGATGGAATACGCATACTTTCTTTATTGTATTCGTGCCAGTCTATTGTATGGAAAAAATTATTCGGTTTAGTTTTTTTTAAGGTTAGGAATGGATCCATCAAGACATCGTCAAGAATGTTACCCACGACGGCTATTTATTTAAAACACGGCGAACAAAAATGCTATAAGGTAAAAATCGAGCTATGTATTATCCTACTATTATTACAATGGTGTTAGGTAACTTTTAAATATGTATGGCTATTTCTTGCTTCTGTTCTTTAGGTATATGGTCTGTAAAAACAAAAGGAAACTAGGATGTACGGCATCGGCGAATATTACAGCAACTGGAGAATTTGCAGTAATGAATGCCCATCACAACCATCCCAGGGAAGGAGGAAACAGCCGAGCAGCTGAATTTAGAAGGCGGCTGAGAGAAGCCTGCGTCAGAGAAAGGGGCATTTTAAAAAATATCTACGAGCATGCTGTTACAAGGTAAGGAATTTTATTGCTTTAAAAAGTTTTGACAACCTTATTATTGTTTATTAATTTTATTTTTATCGTTCTTATACTGGTCAAGAACATCGGATTTTTTTCATTGGGGTAATGTGCACGCAAATTTTAAATCAAAAACACCAAACGTCCATATTATACGGGGTGGTCCTTAAATACGGTCAAATATTTTAGGGGGCGGTTCTCTAGGTCTCGGACATTCTAAGAAAAAAAGTTCCTATACTTAAGCCCATGTCTGCAAATGCTTCAATTTTAAGATGGTGTTAAGACTTAAAAAAAAAAAGATTTTTGTTAATATTTTTAAAATCTTAAATATTAGGTATTTATAGGAAATCGATGTTACACCTTTTTGGTGTTCCGCGAAACGGAACACTTATGGAATCACTTCGGTGTCCGTCTGTAACAGGCGAATTTCTCTGAAACTATTGGGCGTAAAAATTTGAAATTTAGCACAAAGATAGAGTGTGGTGGCCCAATTATAGAAGTGAAGTATAAAAAGTTGAATTTTGATTCTGGGGGTTAATTTCAGGGGGTAAATTGGGAAATGAAAAAAAAAGTTTCAAAGGCATAGTGTAGGGTGTCAAATGAAAGCTTATTGAAGCACGAATTTAACAATATATATGATGAATTTTAGAGCTTCTTAAACACAAACAACTAAAAACCGCCCTTCAAAATATTTAAACGTACTTAAGGACCCCCCTTTATAGTGGAAGCAATACCTACAACAGAAACATTTTTTGGGTTTGGTTGGTGTCTTTTTATATGAACATGCTCAATACTCAATACTCAATACTCAATTTATTCATGTCATTACATTAAATATGCTTACACACGTCAAAATATGGGCAGCAAAGCCTCTACATCTAAAATACATAAAATTTAAAATATTTTCACACTTTAAAATATTTTCACACCTCAAGATTAACATTGAAACAGAATAAAATATAATAAAATATCAAGTCAATGATTAAAATTAAAACCCAGGTACTCCTCAAAAGAATAAAATGCGTTATCCATTAATAACTTCCGGACTTCAGTCTGAAATTTTTTATAATCTAGTGTTTTAATAGCCTGAGGAAGTGTATTATAAAATTTCATCACCCAGTATCCTGGCCCGCTCTGACACCTCTTCAGCCTCCAGTATGGCATTATCAGGTTTTGTTTATTCCTAGTGTTATGATTATGCACATCTTCGTGTCTTACAAGATGTTCCTCATTCCTCTTTACAAAAAGCAAATTCTCAAAGATATACTGCGAGGGCAAAGTTAGCACCCCGAGCCCAGCAAATGATCGTCTGCAGTCATCCCTGTACCCGAGACGGGCCAGGACTCTCACAGCCCTTCGCTGAAGTGCGAAAATCCTAGCAGACCCAGCACAGTGCCCCCAGATCAGTATGGCATATGACAGGTGGGAATGAAAAATTGCAAAATAAGCTGTTCTCAATATACTGGAAGATACATTACTTGCAAGGTTACGTAACAAAAACAAACCGCGACTCAGCCTTTTGCTCAGTTCACCTATGTGAGGGCTCCACTGCATCTTTGGGTCCACATGCACTCCCAAAAATCTAACACTTTGCACTCCCCGATTTACACCCTCGCTCTCACGCAGTGAAAAGACCATTAAACTTATCTTGTTCTGATTAAGAAGCAGTCTATTCATACAGAACTACTCCTCGGCCCCCGCCCGTGCCTCCGCAGAACCCTCAAGTGCCCCCTGGAGGCTGTCAGCAGCGAAGGAGATCGTGGTGTCATCGGCAAAGGGTGTATACTTGCCTATTGTGCCTGACTGTGGCAAATCGTTGATGTAAATGAGGAAAAATACTGGCCCAAGCACGGAGCCCTGGGGCACCCCAATATTAAGCACACTCTCCTCCGACGACACCCCGCACACCCTAACCGCCTCCCTCCTGCCCTGGAGGTATGATTTTAAAAGCAGTCTACTTTGGTAGGAGAAATTATATTTGGCGAGTTTCTGTAAGAGGATTCCGTGATCGACACAGTCGAACGCCTTGGTCAGATCGCACAGGATAACCGCACTAAACTGCAACCTGTGAAAGGATTCAACAATATATGAAAGCAAATCCAAAATACCCATCACTGTGCTTTTACCACTCCTAAAACCAAACTGGCTCCCTGAAAAGCAATCGTTAGCCCCAAAGTACTGGCTTATTTGCATGGACATACATTTCTCTACAATTTTTGATATGATGGGAAGCAAAGATATAGGTCTATAATTTTCTGCTTGTTCTACATCACCTTTTTTATAGATTGGTATTACTATAGCCGATTTAAGGATAGAGGGGAAATTGTCCTCTTTGAAACATAAATTTATTAGTTTAGTTAGGGGGCTTATTATGATATTTTCAATTGATTTGATTAGTCTTACATTACGTCCGTATATATCTCGGCTGCTTTTATTTTTTAGAGAATTTATAATATCTCGGACTTGGTTGTAGGTTACAGGTGAGAAATCAAACTTTGTCAGTGTGTTAATATTAATTTTATTGGTAGGATCTTTGTTTACCACTGGAATATTTTTAACTAGATTTTCAGCTGTTTTAGAGAAGTATTCATTAAAAGTTTTTGGTGTTATGTTATGTTCAGACTTATTGTTAGTTTTAGTTTTGCCCCTGTGGCTGTTTATTATCTCCCACATTGTACGGGCAGGGTTTCTAGAAGAGAGAATGATATTATCATTTGCTCGGATTTTGGCCTTCCGTATTGCCAATTTATAATCTTTTTTGAATGCTTTATATAGTTCAGAAGTATCTCTACTTTTATACTGACGTGCAAGTTCCTCCAAGAGGTGGAGGTGCTCGCGCATTTCTCTGAGTTCTTCGGTGAACCAGCTGATCTTATTCGCTTGATCTGACCTAACCTTGTACTCCTTCTCAGGAAAAGATTCCAAGAAGGCCTCCTCCAATATTCTAATAAAGTGGGAGAATTTCACCTCTACACTCACACCATTCATACTTACAAAACCCCAGTCAGTTCTAGTTATTTCATTGTAAAAATCAAACATACCTCTTTGGGTCATTGGTCTGCAAGTGATTGAGCTTTCACTGAAGCCCGATGGCCTCCCTTGGACCAATAACTCTGCAAATTGACCCTTATGATCTGAGAACGCAAAGTCAAGAACCCCAGAAGAATGAAGTGTCATTCCGGAATCCACAAATATATTGTCAAGACAATTATTTATTCTGGTAGATTGAAATATGGTCTGTTTCATATTGAAGCATCCCATTACATCCAAAAACCCACCTACATTTCGATCAGGCTTCAAAAAATTAAGGTTAAAGTCTCCTGCCATTATAACCTGTTTATTACGAGGCATCTGATTTAGAACTCCATCAGTGGAAGCAAAAAGGTGCCATGGCTGCCCTTTGGAGAGCGGTATACTGTAATTAAGCTAAAATTAAAATCATTGACATATACACAACAGTATTCAAAACATTTTTCAACATTTGGTACATTACTGACATCTATAACACTAAAACTTAAACAGTCTTTTAAAAAAATAGCTGTTCCACCTTTTTCGAAAGTTATTCTTGCTGAAAATCCTGCAAGCCTATATCCGTTAATCCAAATACACTGGATCTCTTCCCCAGACAGCCAGTGTTCAGTTATGCATATTGCATCGAAGTTTTTATCTTCTAAGAGGGCTTCCAGTTCGTTAATTTTATTTCTAAGTGATTGCACATTTAAATGCAAGATCTTGGTGGTTGGAACCGCCTTCTGCTTGTCGATCCCTGGGATTTTGGTGTCACCATCCCTCGGCTCTGAATATTGAGAAAATGGTTTACAAAAGTTCCCTGTGGCCAGAGATCAGCACAAAGGAATTTCGGTCGCTGGTCTACCGAAATTCCTGTGTTTTCATTAATAATACTCGTGTACCTCGAGTAATTTTTTGTAGATTTTCAGTTTGCATACATGACTCGGATGGTTATATGAATTAACTCAGTAGTATGAACTTTAATTCTATCGACACAGAATGATACTTTTGTTTCCATTTTCTATCATGGGCTTTGTCAAGGTTGATTTAATCCTGTTGAATTAATTATTTTATATTGTTATAAAGGTTGGTAGCCAAGAATTCCTGCCACAAGATATGAAGAGAATGAGATGTAGTATTTGCTACTTAAATAGAGTGCAATACGTTATAGTATGGCATGCTTTCTGCACTTCTTGTACAGACACTTCATTTAACGTGCAAACACCTCCCTGTGGATTTTGTCGAACGGAATGCAACACCGAGCCATTGCTATTTAGCTTAAATTTCATTCAAATACATAAATTTATATATTTTATTTTTTACAGGTTATTAGAGAAATGTAATCATTTCTACAGGGTAGTCCAAAAGTAATGGGACACAGACCAACAGCAGCAGATTCCTTAAGTCAAAATAATGCGATTTAATCAAACTTGCCTAATCCCCAAGTTGATAATATTCATTCATTAATTTATTACATAAGAAGTTTTAGGGAGGGGGTTGGCTACCTTCCCATTGATTCTTACTTGGGAGGACAGGGGTGGTGACAATTTATTATAAGATTTTTTTTTAATTATTTCGGAATTGTAGACTAATACTTTTATTAAGAAAAGGATATCTCAGTAGCTGATTGCATTTCTGACTGCCTTTTGAGCCCATGAGCAGCTAACAATGATTTTTTTGATTATCTTGTTGAAACTTTTTACGTAAGATTAGAAGGTGGTGAGATTATACATTTTCTTATTGGGAGGGTCTAAAAGTAAGAAAAAAACGTCTACGTAATAAATCAATAGCCCTTTGTAGAATTAAAAAAATTGGTGTATGTTAAATTTTAACTACATATGTTACGTAATGTTACTTAGAATATATTATGTGTGATCATATTTTGCTTTTGTTTTCATTTGACATTTTGTTTAGATACTTGCTATACCTTAATAAATGTAATAATTAATCCAATATGTATTTTTGAGCCTCTCTGTTTTAATGTTTTGAATAAGCCAATATACAGTTATGAATGTGCTTTTGGTTTTTTTTTGTGGGTGAGTGTATTATATTTCTTGTTCAGTCATAATAAAATTGGATTAAAATAAAAATATGTTGATTTCCTTTTCCCAGGAATACCAAAGCGCATTTCAATATCATGAACAATTTTAAACAAAGATGAAAATTATTATTATTAAAGTTGGAAGTATCAAAAGTTATATAAAAATAAAAGTTTTGAGAAGTTTTAATGTTTTTAAACTAAAAATTAGTTTATTCTTTTGTCCATTTTTTTAGATTTGATTAGATTAGATTTTTCTTAGAGAAAAACTAATTAGAAGCAGTTTTTTAGATTGTTTTATTTTAGCAATGGTTGTATTTCTATTTAAATAAGTACATTTAAAGGATTGCTTACGAGCGTTTCAGTCAAAAATTAAACCCTAAAGTTAACATACACAAATTTGAGTTTCCGATGCTGCATTTTAATAATCCTTGCCCATAATTTAATTTTAAAGTCCCACCATCACCGATCGCTTAATAGAGAAAGCGGTAAGTACCAAACTTGGCATTTTTTAGGATGTCTTGTATTTTAAATAGTTATCTATTCTTAGTTCGGTCATTTTTGTCCGTTGTTGCTACTTAATATGAATAACTGCAATGTTTTTGGAGAACATTCAGTTAGGTGCTACACGAGCATACAAACAAAATTACACTAACTTCAATAATTCTATTTTCTTTTAGTTTTGTCTCTTCGCACGATGGATGCAAAATCGGTTATACCATACCAGGAAGTAAAATTAAATCATGTTTAATAGCGAAAAAAAGTTGAATTTTTGAATTGACCCACCTGGGAAAAAATTAACACACTCAGGTTTTCTATTTATTATTTTTCTAAACAAATTTTACATCATTTTGTAGACAATTCTTAAATTTTAAGAGAAAAAGATGTGTTAGCAGAAAGTTATAGTCATATTGATTTTTTTTGAATAATATTTTAGATGTAAAAAAATTCAAATGACTATAACTTTCTACTAAAATATTTTTTATCTTAAAATTTAAGAAATGTCGACAAAATGATGTACAAGTTGTTTAGAAAAAATAAAATAGCTAAGCGAGTTAATTCAAAAATTCAACTTTTATCGTAAAGTACAAAAAAAGATTTCTTTACCAAAACATTCCTAGTAGGCTCACTGTTAACAAACCTGACCTTGGCATGGGTCCCATAAGTAGAACAGAGATATACAACTTTAAAGTTTTACGGGCCGCGCCTGAAAAGCAGTGATAAATGCAAATAATAAATAATACACATTGTTTTATTTGAAATTTTTTATTTTAAATGTTTAGTGCTATTTTAGTACTACGCATAGGCAACCGTTGTTACATGTGTTTATGTGGCTGCCTATGGGTAGTAGGACACCTTTTAAACTTTGTTAGCCTATGCACCTTTGAAGAAGGCCTACTAAAAAGTTGCTAGGAGTAAAATTCATTCATGCGGATAAAACAGAGTATTTTAAAATTGATATAAAGTTATACATAGGTAAAATGGATGTCTAGCAACCGCTAAAGCTGCAAAATAGCTGCTTTAGCAGTTAAAATAATGTAGGTATTATTAAGAATTATGAGCATTTTTCAAAATGGTAATGTAGGCATTTTAAATCTCCCGCCTTTTTTAAATTTTGTTAGGTTAGGATTTTTTCACAAACATGATTTTTACTAGGGATGTTACGGAATAGCTTTTTTTGTACCTAGTAGGACCTGTACCTGTTTCAAACACAAACCTATTCCAGATACCTATTCCAAGTCCAACCTATTCCGCATCAAATTTATATGATGGGTGACAAGCGGCTGGCGCTATTCCGGCTGCATAAGCATTAAGCATATTCAAGTGATATTCGAGCCGAGAATTTTAGCACTTTTATTTTTAAGAATATTTGTTTTTTTAATAATAGTTCTATATTTTTGGTTATTTTTCTATTTTTTAATTTCTTCTGATAAAAAATACAACATCCTATCCCTATATCTCTTATACTTTTTTTAGTGACTAATAATAATAATAATAGATAAATCAGGGACTTTGATTCGTTTCTTTTCACTCACATGCTATTGAAAGATTTTAGCATTACAGTCCATTTATTTTACATATTATCAAAAAAAAACCTTTCAAATTTCATTCAGCTGCTTCGATAATAGGTAACCCATCCGATTTAAGAAAATACCTATTTCCTATTATACCTGTACTCGAATTGTACCTGTAACCGACAACTGATTTCACTGAAACGAGAGATTCCAAACGCGACAGTGCGTCGTAACCCGTCACGGTGCCAGCGGAATCGGAATAGGTATATCTGATATCTGGTAATAGGTACACGGAATAGGTAGGTGATACCTATTCCAAAAGAACAGGTCCAGTTCCACTGTAACAACTCTAATTTTTACATGTATGAAAGAGCAGGAAAGCAAAAAGAAGTGTTTTGTATTTTTTAAATTATAATTACAAACATGTTGAGGGTAAAATGTTGGGCGTTTTGCTTAACGATATAACGATAACGGGTAAAAACTTTTTTTTTTCAAAATTTCCCGCTGGTACCTAATATCGGATCGGAAACATCATTGACAATGATGTTTCTGTTACAAATATCGATATTATCATTGGGTTATGGAAATTATGCACTGGGGCGCAGTGAACAGAGTGTCAATATACTATAAAACATATTTTAAACTATAAGTACAAGAAATAAGACTCACTTTACTCTGTAATAAAAAAAATTTATTCACTGTTAACAAAACTCATACAATGCTTTACCAATTGTTTTCTAGATCATTTCACACTTAAAAAGCAAATAACTACCCATTATAAAAACGTACGATATGAGGTACGCTGATTGTAGAAGTTCTTCGGAGTTAGTACCTATACTTTGGCAACAATTTTCTAAAGTCTCCAGTTGCATAATATGCTAGAAAATATTAGAATGGTCGGTGATTTTCTCGTGGAAATAAATATGTTATAATAACAGTTTCTTTTAGTTCTTCCACAGATGTGTCCTGTATGACATAAGTATTAACTGCCAAAGTTTAGTTTTTGATTACCTATTTAATAAGTTAACCCTCTAAAAACACTTATAATCAAGTACTTACAATAAATTTTAAAGTAACAAAGTATTAGGTAATCGGAAGCTGATGAAAATGGAGTGAAAACGCACTACAAATAGACCTGACCGCTTAGCTTTATCCCAACAAAATCAATAAAACAGTTAATATTATTCACCATTAATTAAACCACTAAAAACTATTCTTAAAACGTAAGCTAATTACACAAAATAAGAAAAGCAATTAGTTATCCTTAAAACACCGAGAAAGATGCAAATAAATTAGTACAAACTCTTTTATGGGAAGATTGGGAAGACGATAATTTGAAATTTCGTCTACGATCAGCTGTTCAGCCGCTCTAACCAAAATAGTTTGCTCCATGTCAGGAGTTTAGGCCAAATTGGTGTAAAACAGATTATGCCATACGAGCTTAACCGAACGCCCGCCGTATACACTCGGGTTTAGGCCAGTTGAACTTTAGGCCCGATGGGTTTTAGGCCCGATGGAGCCATCTCCCCACTGCGTTCTCACTCGGTAGTCCTCGGTGGCTTTCGGCCCAACCTTGGTTAGTTCAAAGATTGACCAGCGAGCGTTAGTGAGAGGGCGCTGCGAGTATGCTTTCGCTGTACCAATTACCTCGTGCTATTTCTGACGCTCCATAGAAATAGCATGAGGAGAAATAGTCAGAGGTTTTTCGTTTTTTTCTCTAAACGACTTGTTACGTTACGCTGAACACGTTTGGGTGTTAAATATAAAGAAACTATTCTATTATTTACCTAAAATACATAAAACATACCTACTACGGAAGTTCTCAGTGGCGTAGAGATGAAATATTTCAATTACATGTATTAAAAATTAAAGTGTTGCTGCGTCTATCCGAGGTTTGATTGGGTCTGATCTATTAAAAACAGAGGCTGTTTTTAACTGTTTTATAGCGGTTTAGGATCTGTTTTCCAGAAACAAGGAGCTGTTTTTAGCTGAAATAATTCTGTCTAATTATATGTTACCACTGAAAGGAAAATAAATTTAGTAGTTGTTCCATAGCTGTTCAGGGGTTGTTTTCAGAAATAGGATATGTTTTTTAGCTGTTACGTGGTTGAGCAGTTAGAAGTTTAAGTGGTTTCCTGAAACAGGGTCTGTTTATTAGTTGTTTTTCGATGTTTCCTAGTTGTTTCCGGAAACAGGGTCTGTTTTTTAGCTGTTAAATGGTTGCGCAGTTAGACGTTTAAGTGGTTTTCCAGAAACAGGGTCTGTTTATTAGTTGTTTTTAGCTGTTAAGTGGTTGAACGTTGTGCGGTTAACTCCCGGTTGCTGTCCGGTTGCTGTCCTGTTAACGCCCGGTTGCTGTCCGGTTAACGCCCGCGCCCGTTTGCTGCCCGGTTGAGCAGTTAGACGTTTAAGTGGTTTCCTGAAACAGGGTCTGTTTATTAGTTGTTATTAGCTGTTTAGAAGTTATTTCCAGAAACAGGAGTCTGTTTATTAGTTGTTTTCAGAAACATGATATGTTTATTTAGCTGTTAAGAGGCTGCGGGTTGTTGAAGTTTCGAATAATTTTGTACTACCGACAATAGAACATTTGTTGAGGTTAGGTTCGACTGTTTATGGTAATAAAACATATAAAGGACTTGGTTTAATTCTTTATTAAAAACATTTAGATACATTTCTGTGGATAATTTTTCTAATAGTTTTAAGTTTATCTGGAGCGTTGAAAAAGTATTGGTGTGTTGTGTTTGTTCTCTGGAACTGATTCAAAATATCTAACATTACTGCTGCCTGTATATCTGTACCCATACTAGTATCTTCTTTGTACACAAACTTCGTTAGGTCCACGGATGGTATCATATGTTTTATAACTTTAGCGGTGG
Organism: Philopedon plagiatum; assembly: GCA_963971165.1. Lineage (NCBI taxonomy): Eukaryota > Metazoa > Arthropoda > Insecta > Coleoptera > Curculionidae > Philopedon > Philopedon plagiatum. The sequence continues at coordinate 54,138,339 of OZ020190.1, forward strand.
GATTGTAAATTTCTCCTTCAAAGACGTTCCAAAAATGAATGTTGCCTCCTATTTCCCCATAGAAAAGCTTTCCGCATTTTGGTTCTACATGTACATTATATTTTTTAGCAAGTTCCCAAACCATTAAAGTTGAAGGTAAACAGGACCCGCAATACAGGTTTCTACTAAATACTTCTTCAAAGACGTTCCAAAAATGAATGTTGTCTCCTATTTCCCCATAGAAAAGCTTTCCGCATTTTGGTTCTACATGTACATTATATTTTTTTTAGCAAGTTCCCAAACCATTAAAGTTGAAGGTAAACAGGACCTGCAATACAGGTTTCTACTCAATACTTACTACAAATTTCGTCTGCACCACTCCCTTCTTCGTGCCTCAGCAGACGTTTTCCGTATAAAATCCTAGTAGATTAATGTTTGCATGAAGATATAGGAACCAAATAGGTGCTTGAAATGTTTGAATTTGCGTTATTAACGCGTCCATGACAGTTTTGGTAAACCACTCCACTAAATCTCCTCGTTTAGGCAACACCATTTCCTGCGTGTTAAAGTTCTTTCGTTCTTTTCCGGAAGTAAAACCAACGGAAAACTATATCTTGATCACATCAGGCGTACCACTTATAGTAAATTTTATCTGTTTTAATTCGGTTTGAAAACAGCCTAAAAGTGCTACGCGAATGTCTTCCTCTGTCTGTGATTTAATATATTTTTGATATGGCTGAACTGGATTCTCAACTATTGCCTTTAATAATTCATATCTTGCTTGTTCATATTGTCCGATATCTTCCTGATAACATTCAAAACAATAAGTTTTAAAGTCGTAGTATGCGATCCTCTTGCGATCCTTTCTTCGTATACCACCAACCTTATATCCATCCTTGTCTAAACATATTTCACATTTTTCCTTTAGCTCTGGTCGACACTCGCTACAGTCGCAAGGCCTTCCCCAAAAAAAGCACTCTTTAGGCATTGTGCTCGCTTCAGCTGATCAACTAAGACTGAACGTTTAAACGTAATAAAGATAGATTAATACTCAAAATAAGTGGTGGGGGTAACATCCTGGTAATTTTTTAAAATATTTTAGCTCTATACTTATCTTAAACTTTTACTGCATACTAAACCTTAAACTCTTTTTGCAGAACTTCAGTTGGTATTCGGAACGCACCCCTGTTTTCCGAACGCATCCTAAAATTCTGCTTTAACAAACATGACAGAGGTTATAAATAGAGGTGCGTCAGAGCAGTCTAGTCATTTCGCATCAACCTCTTGAAGTGTACGGACGTGTCTAGTTAAAATGGAAAAGTTCATTGTTATTAGGGACTCTATTCAAAAGGTGCGAAGATACAATGTTACAGGTCGTGCGGTGGAATTTAAGTTAAAGCCTGTACCAGAAGGAACTGAACCAGTTGGCTGGGTGAGAGACGCTATACAGCAGGTTATTCATAAGGCCACTGAAGGACTTCAATCGACAGATTACTTTAGTTTTTGTCCAAAAGACTTTAGTCGTGGTGAAGGGTGGATTCGATTTAGGCCTGCAGAAGAAATCAATTACGAAGACGTCTTAAATGTTATAAGCAACGTTTATCAATCTAATTCCTCCGGATCGAATACGCAATCATTTTGCCTGAAGGTAACAAGGGTACGTCTGTCATCAGGTAGAGGGAGAGGCAAATAATACAACAGTTTTGAAGAGGAGTGTGGCATGAGAAGAGGAATTATAACCATTCCAAACAAGGACAATTTATGCCTACCACGTGCTCTCGTAGTGGCCATTGCTAGTGCTAATAAAGTCCCTGCATTAAGCAAGATTAGGAGAGATGTGGGAAAAATTCAGACAGAGAGAACTAAAACTTTGATGGAGGAAGCTGAACTTACCATACCTGAAGGGGGTGCTGGAATGTTAGAGCTGGAAAAATTTCAACAATATCTCACGGGCTATAAAATCGTTGTTTACAGTTATGGATCAAAAGGTAGAGATGTTATCTTTGAGGGAACATCAGAAAGCAACAAGAGACTTAATCTATTGCACCATAATAATCAGTACAATGTAATAACATCCCTGACAGCTGCCTTTGTGTGTAGCTATTATTGTGAGCAATGTTTCATTCCTTATGATCATAAACATGAACATAGATGTAGTAAAACATGTCGATCTTGTCTCCAAGCTTCCCTCTGTCCTGAATTCCTGATGATCAAATTAAAGTTAAATGTTATTCTTGTCATCGGTATTTTAAAGGAAAGGACTGTTATGCAAATCATCTAACAGTTGGCTCATGGGAAAAAACTACTGTCTGTGCGGAACTTCGAAGTTGTAGTCAAAGTTTTAAAATAATTCGAAGTCCCAGAAACCATATATGTGGGGAGATATTTTGCAAGATCTGTCGTACTCACGTTACCGACAATCATCTCTGTCACATTCAACCTGACACAGGAAAACCCAAAACTAAAGATACCTTATTTGTGTTTTATGATTTGGAGACGCAGCAGGAGATGGAACCCGGTGTGATCCGTCATAGCGTCAATCTTTGTGTATTTCAACAGTGTTGCGACGTGTGCATAAAATCACAGACGATTGATATTTGTACGAGGTGCGGCATCAGATTGCAAAAGCTTAAAGGTTTACACACGGTAGAGGTCTTTACGCAACACGTGCTACAGACCAGGAAGAACTTTAAAGAAGTAATTGTTATTGCACACAATGGGCAAGCATTTGATCACCAATTCATATTAAATTACATTCTGACTGAAACCGATCTAACACCTGAACTCATTATGAGAGGAACCAAAATCATTATGATGTTGGTGGGAATTGTCAAATTTATAGACTCGCTAAATCATTTTCCCATGGCTTTAGCAAAACTGCCCAAAGCTTTCGGTCTTCCAGACACCTTTAAAAAAAGATATTTTCCTCGCCTGTTTAATACCAAGGCCAACGACAACTATGTTGGAACTCTTCCCCCAATCGAATATTACTCTCCAGATACAATGAAAGAGGACGAACGAGCTAAATTTCTAAAATGGTATGAAGAGCATAAAGATACTGTATTTGAGATGCAAAAAGATATTGTTGACTACTATGTTTCCGATGTAAAAATTTTAACTGAGGCATGTCTGAAATTTAGAAATCAAATTCTTAACACCACCAGCGTATGCCACTTTACAGAGGCTACTACAATTGCTTCTTGCTGTAATAAGGTATTTAGAAGGAATTTTCTTAAGCCCAACACCATTGGAATTATTCCTAAAAACGGCTATCGCTGGAGAGATAATCAGAGTCGTATTGCAATTAAGTGGTTATTGTGGTTAGAGAACCAAAGAAAAATAAATATTGTACATGCAGCCAAAGGTCAAGAAGCCGTTCTACGAGGTATAAAGGTTGACGGATATTGTTCCGACCTTAATGAAATATTTGAGTTTCGAGGATGTTATTATCATGGCTGTCCTAGGTGTTACAAATTTGGCAGAGATGAAACCCTTTACGACGACCCAACAACAACTTTGAGTTTGCGTTATGAGACAACACAGATAAAAATTAAAAGATTAAAGGAGTTTGGCTATTTAGTAACGGAAATGTGGGAGTGCGAATTTCGACAGCAGTTAGAATCAAAGCCAGAGATCAGACAATTTACTCAGAGACATCCGCTTCTACTTACGATCCCTTTAAACCCTAGAGACGCCTTTTTTGGAGGCCGGACTGGTAATGTTAGGGAATATTATGAAATAGCAAAAGGAGAAAAGATAAAATACGCTGATGTTTGCAGCTTGTATCCTTACGTCTGTAAATATGGCAAATTCCCCATTGGTCACCCTGAAGTTTTTGTGGGTGCAGATTGCATTCGTTTGGATTTGAATTCTACTGATGGACTTATTAAATGCTGTATACTTCCACCTAAGGACCTTTACCATCCCGTATTGCCTCTAAAAATGAACAATAAACTTATGTTTGTATTGTGTCAAACATGTGGACAAGAAATGAACCAAAATACTTCTTGTACCCATACCGATAAAGAAAGGTCCTTAGAAGGTACTTGGGCAATAGACGAAGTCTTAAAAGCAGTTGAGAAGGGATATCAGATATTAGAAATGTTTGAAATTTGGAGATATGAGATTCAAAGGTTCAGTAAAGACGCAGGAGAGGAAGGCTTATTTACAGCGATGATGAACAAGTTTATAAAGATAAAACAGGAAGCATCAGGGTGGCCGGGTGTTTATACTACGGAAAAAGAAAAAAACCGATATATTGAAGGATTTTTCGACCGAGAAGATGTTAAACTTGAGTATTCCAAAATACTCGAGAATCCTGGTCTTATGTCTTTGGCCAAGTTAATACTTAACTCCTTTTGGGGAAAATTTGATCAGAGGGAAAATCTACCTAAAACAAAAATTATAAGCACACCATCAGATTTTTTTACCTTGTTTGCTAATCCCGGAATTTATGTTAATGGCGTTTTCCCCGTTAATGAAAAAACATTGATTGTTAGTTATGAGCACACAGAAGAATCATCTGATCCACTATCTACTGTTAATGTGTCTATTGCTGCTTTCGTAGCGGCACAGGCTAGATTGAAGTTATACAGCTATCTTGAACAACTCGAAGACAGGGTCCTTTATTACGACACGGACTCTGTAATTTATGTGGCAAGACCGGGTCATTCGACGAACGAAAGACCATACTGTAACAACAAATACGGAAACCAAGCGGTATAGACCGAATTCAGTAAAGAGAAAGTTTCTTCCTGATGGTACCTCTGAGCCCTATGGATATAAGAAGCAAAGAACAGACTGGAATTAAATAATAAACTCGGATATAACAATATATAAAATTGTAAAATAAATGTAATTAATAAAGAAACTTCAAATATAGAATTAATTTGTTTATGTAAACACCCTGTCCCTGTCAAGCGAGTGATATACTCAACCGTCGCGACGGTTTGCTTAGGTTGGGTTGGATTTGATGTTGGGATGGGTTTGATGGGTTTGATGGGTTTGATGGTTGACCGACGCGTCGGTCAACCATCAATCAACCACCACTCAAACGCCTATTAAAAACAGGATATGTTTTTAGCTGTTTTTCCAGAACAGGGTCTGTTTATTAGCTGTTTTTTTTCCAGAACAGAGTCTGTTTTTTAGCTGTTTTTCCAGAACAGGGTCTGTTTTTTAGCTGTTTTTTCCAGAACAGGGTCTGTTTATTAGCTGTTTTTCCAGAACAGGGTCTGTTTATTAGCTGTTTATCCAGTACAGGGTCTGTTTTTTAGCTGTTTTTCCAGAACAGGGTATGTTTTTTAGCTGTTTTTCCAGAACAGGGTCTAATTTTTAGCTGTTTAGGAGCTGATTTCCAGAAAGAGAAGTTGTCAATCAACCGCCAATCAACCATCAATCAACCAGCAATCAACTGCCAATCAACCATCAATCAGCCCCCAATCAACCATCAATCAACCCCCAATCAACCACTCAACCGCTCAACCACTCAACCGCTCAACCGCTCAACCACTCAACCGCTCAACCGCTCAACCGCTACCACTGCTCCTGTTTCTGAAAACAACTAATAAAAACCATTATGAAACATTTCGAAACCACCTGTAGTGAACCACCCTTAATATCAATCCGTTCTGAAAAATATATAGCTCTTTTAATAATCTAATACCCTCGTTTATTTAAATTTTTATATCTTCTCGTATACCGTATGACTATCTAATAAGTTTGTTACGTCAGCATAACGAGTGACTTGGACTTGAAAGGTTAAATTGTTAGTATATTTCTGTGGCTCAATGGTTAAGGCGTTGGAGTTATAATCGGAAGGTTGGCGGTTCAAGACGCATTCGGTCCTAAAACTTTTTTCACTTATTTAATAAAAGGTTAAATCGAATGACTACAACAGTGCGTCATCTATATCCCTGTCAGCGAAGTTCAATGATCTCATACGAAGATTCCCGAAACGGCGGCTCGTCCCAAATATGGGGCGCTGGTTTGTGGGGCCCTGGTGCGTAGGGCTCCGAGGGTAAGGTCGCGAGGGGGTCGATATTGCTACTGTAGCTACTGCCCAGGTAGTTAATGCCCAAGTAGCTAAGACCAAAGTAGCCATCGCCCAAGAGTGTGACGTTTGAGAGTGAAAGTGAGGTTATGTATGCATTCTTCTTCTTCGTCTCAAGTAACGGGATACCTACTCTACAAATCAAAAACTTTGTTGTTGGGCGGACCCTTTCTACCGCTTTTTCTACATATGAGAGGAGCTTGCTTCACACTATATTGAGTCGCGTATTGTTATCATTCATTAGTTCAATACTTGCACATTAGCCGCACTTACCTTTTAAGTAACACGCTGTAATACGATGAAATTAGCTATGAGTGAAGCTTTGCTTAAAAAAGTGTCTAAAATGACGTTTAACGACTTGAGTTTTGCGACACACTTCATTTCGATACGGAAGCTTTACTACTGGATTTGTGGATTTGGGATATCCCTACAAGACCAAATTCTCCGAGCCGGTTTTCAGAATCCACAACATTGACTAGCGATGCAGCAGTACCCTCCGATGCAGCAGTGAACCCTGATAAATTTTATATCAATACATCGGTGAGCGTCGATGCAGCAGTGGGTGCCGATGAAGCAGTGTGCAACAACACCTTCACAGCCAACAGCAGCAGCGCGCCAAACTGTTCGAGTGAGTGTGATATTCAAGTGAACTATTTGGGGTGTTCGCCAGTGTGACGAAAACAGCCGAAAAGGTTGTGTAAACACATTTTTTATTATAAGTATAATTTTTAGTTGTATATTGCTTGTTTTTTAAATATATTTTCTTTATAACATCTTTTCTGTTTCTTTATTATAATTAAAAAGCGCATTTTTACGAGCCATAATTCACTTCACTGCACACCATGAAAGAGTGCACGTCACACATTTTTATTGACATTCAAGGGTATACTATGTTTCATTATGCTTTTAATTTATCTATCGTAAAATTATAAATAAAATTTTATCTATCATTAGGCTTTTACTTTATCTATCGTAAAAATTAAAATTAAGTTACTAAAATGGTAAATGTGAAGGGAATTATAAACACAAAGTTTGGACTACAAATATTTATTAAACTAAATCTATTAACAATCCAAGTTGTATATTTATAATAGTCCAACATTTTTAAATGTATAGTTATACTGTTTAAACAATTTTGCAGAGTTAAATCTTCAAAGAAATCCTCACATGCTTTGTTCTAAAGTTGTTTTTTCAATTTTATGGTTTGTGATTTTCTGCACATCCGGTTTGTTACACATTACACAGACGTCTGATAAAATAATCATATGTAGAATGTAATTTTCACTAGTGCTTCTTCTCCACAACCACTTCCCAGAACTTCTGTATCACAATCTTTACATCGTGATAAAGTAAGTTTTGGTATTGGGGTCTATCTTCTACTTTAGCTCTTTTCATCGGTACATCACATAACTGGGTATTGGTTTTTCTTTTTTCGCGAGAACAAGATGGTCTCATGGGACACGATTCTCTTTTATGTCTATAAACATTTGATTTTTGGGTAAAAGTTTTGCATTCGCTGCACTGGTACATCTTGTGAACTGAACAAAAAAAGCAGAAAAGATTGATACTTATTCAACAATTCTTGGGATATTTTAGCTGGTCTCACAACACTCTGCACAATACTGTTTTTTTGCAATACTTGTTTTTTGCAAACTAAACAATGATACCTTGATAAAATACTAAATATGTAGTACTAATGAACCACTGAGGATACATAACTAACAAGGAATCATTCGGTATTGCTTTAAATATGGATTGGAAGTAGCGGGGAGAGGAGAGGGGAGAGGAGTGGGGGAAGTGGTAGGGTGAAGAGTGGTGGGAAGTGGTAGGGTGAAGAGAGGGGGGATTTGGTGCCATTTCCTGGAATTGACTGCAGTATATCCATATATATATATATATATATATATATATATATATATATATATATATATATATATATATACATATATATATATATATATATATATATATATTAGGGTGTCCGTTATTTCCCAAGTTGATTTTTTTTCTTGCGACGCCTCCTAAATTTTTAGTTTATCGTCTAAAAAAAAATGTCAGACCAAAATAAGCCCTTAATATTCAGAATAAACCGTGCCCTTAAGACGATACATTTCCCATTTAAATTACATGGGATTTTGCTACTTTTAACAATTAATTTTTTTTTCTCGGACAAGACGACTTATAGCAATGAGACATACATATTCTTATAGCAAATTGAACGCTCTACAAAAAAGGTATCTTATAATTTTTCGATTAATTCACTCCTTCAAAAGTTATTCAAGGTACTAAATGCGAATTAGCGCGCTTGCGTGAATAGAAAATCCGTGTGTTGGCGAGAATGCTTGTACTGTAATTTTGAGTCACTTACTGTATTGAAGAGAAATTTCATGAAAGTATACAAAAATTTATAAAATTCAATAAACATTAGTTGACTGCGTGTTATAAATGAATGGTCTCAAAAATGATTCAAACTAGAACCAGCTACCTGTTATGCGGTATATTATTTTCCATGTTTAAAATTTTTTTACCCTAATACCATCAGAATTATCTATTTTGAGAAATAACCTAATAACTTTTATCAAAATTATAAAAAGTAATAGTAAAAAAATCTGAAAATTTACAGAGTTCAAATTTCACCTTGAATAACTTTTGAAGGAGTGAATTAATCGAAAAATTATAAGAGACCTTTTTTGTAGAGCGTTCAATTTGCTATAAGAATATGTATGTCTCATTGCTATAAGTCGTCTTGTCCGAGAAAAAAAAATTAATTGTTAAAAGTAGCAAAATCCCATGTAATTTAAATGGGAAATGTATCGTCTTAAGGGCACGGTTTATTCTGAATATTAAGGGCTTATTTTGGTCTGACATTTTTTTTTAGACGATAAACTAAAAATTTAGGGGGCGTCGCAAGAAAAAAAATCAACTTGGGAAATAACGGACACCCTAATATATATATATATATATATATATATATATATATATATATATATATATATATATATATATATATATATATATATATATAGAAGGGTAGTCGTTGCTGACTAGTTAAGGAGTAAACTAGTAAATATTGGGGTATGCAGCAAATGAAAGTGTACTCTTTAAAGTTTAGTCCGAGCTTTCGGAAATTTTTATTTCCATCATCAGGGAATCTACAATTAATAGTTAAATGGGAGTGTGTTACATTAAACGAGCTTAAAGTAACTTACAACTTTGTTGAGGTTGGTCATCAAGATATCAATTGTAGAACTGAACATTGTCAAGACAAAAAGCCGTAATTTGGGTCCAAAACATTAAAACAAGTTAAAATTAATTTTTACAGAACACACAAACACTGATAAAATTGCTTAATTATTAGGAAAAGAGGCATTAGTTATATAAAATATTGTTTGAGTTTAATCTTAGGTTTCATTTTGAATACTGTCAATGACAGGAGAAAATAATTTTTTATATTCTTAACATTTTTGTAGGGTTAGGGACTAAATGTGTATAGTGGTTACACGAATTCAAGTTTTAGTGTGCAGTATCCTGATACCCGAGCAATAGCAAAGTTAAACCAAAGAAAAAATGGTACCATTCATATTAGAGGGTGGTTTATTATCTAGGAAAAGAAGATAAGAGTAGATTGAACTTAAATGATTAATATCTGTTTTTTTATTAATGCAGTTAGGCTGTTGTGAAATAAAGGCCATCTCCAGAAAAAGCCTCCTGGTGTAGTTAGGTTCTGAGATTAAAATTTTTGTGGAATTGTAGTCCATGTTGTGATTAAATTTATTTGCATGTTCTGCTAAGGCGCATCTTTCTGGGTGAAGTCTACAGTCACTCCTGTGCGAAACAATGCGGTTAGAGATAGGTCTTGAAGTTTGACCAATGTATATTTTATCGCAGTCCGCACAAGGTATACTGTAGACCACATCAGACCTAGCTGTTAAAGGGGTTTTATCTTTGAGTTTAGAGTATACAGAGCGAATTGTAAGAACTGATTTGTTTGCAATTTTTATATCTTTAATGTGAGTAAAAATCCTAGTCAGGCCGGGAGTGACCTCTCTAATGAAGGGTAAAGTTGCGAAAATAATTTTTCTTTCTGGGTTCGTCCCAACAACACTACTTACATGACTCCTATTAGGAGTATTGGTGTCAGTCAATGTATTGGACGAACTGAACAGTATCTTTTTTATTAAGGTTGGTGGGTAGGAGTTATCTGTAAAAAGTGTTAATAGGATGTCTAGATTCTTTTTGTGGAAGGATGGGTCTGAGATTTTCAAAACTCTGTTCTTCATTTGTTTTATTAAATTCACTTTTGTAGAGAATTTATGGTATGATAAATAGTTCAGGTACCTGCCTGAACTGCAAGGTTTCCTGTACCAGTCAATAATGATTTTATTCTCTGGAGAACGTATAAACTTGGTGTCCAGGAACGGGATAGCTTGTTCTTCATTCTCTGTTTCTATAGTGAATTGTATGTACGGATCATAACTGTTAATAGTTTCTACTATCTCATGAATACCATCCTGAGGTAAGGATAAAATGATATCATCTACATATTTTTTTATGAAGTGGAGATTGAAGGATAGGACAGGGATGACAGTGTCCAGCAGGTCGTCCATAACATAGGCTGCTAGAATAGGAGAAATAGAGGCACCCATCGGTGTGCCAAAAGTCTGTTTGTAATGTTTGTTATTAAAAGAGAAATATGTGTTTTCAAAAAGGAAGGTTATCAATTCCATAAAGGATTCTTTATTTATATTACAGTGAGTGCTGATACGGTCCCAGTTTTTGTGGATGGCTCTGTGAGCAGCATTTAAGTAAACGTTACTAAAAAGAGATATCACATCCAGACTAGCCAGGACATAATTGTTAGGTAATATCATGTTGTTGAATCTTTGTGTGACTTCAAACGAGTCTTTTATGTAATATTCATTATTATAGTCATAAGCTTTAGTTAGAATGTCTGTGACAAAAGATGCAATTAGCTCTGTAGGTGCTCCAATAGAGGCTACTATAGGCCTTACTGATAAAGTAGGTTTGTGTATTTTAGGGAGAGAATAAAATTTTGGGGATATACCTTTATAGCCAGTAAGTTGCTTTTTTTGAACTTCAGTAATCTGGTTAGTGGTTTTTAGTCTTTTAACCATATCATTGCATTTTCTCTGTATGGACAACGTGGGGTCCCTTGGTAGTTGAACATATGAAGTGCTAGTGACTATTAAGTCCTCAGTTAGTTGTAAGTAGTGTTCTTTGTTCATGATGACTGTCACGTTGCCCTTATCAGAATTTGTTACAATAATGTTGGGGTTGCTTTTTAGAAATTTTTGAGTTTTATTGTATAAATTATGAAAGAATGAATTATTAATTTTGTTATTGTGGATATAATTAGTAATTAAGTTAGTAGCTCTAGATATTGTGATATTTTTTAGTGAGATGTCATCTATGTTAGATGTGACATAATCCACGTCCGCCAAAACACTTTTGATGGAGATGTCCCTATTTATTATGGGTTCAATGCAAAATTTTGGACCAAGTGATAAGAACTGTAATACATCATCTGGTATTACTGTTTCTGTAAGATTTTTTATCCAATTAGGTTTGGTTTTGAGTTTTTTTATTGATTCTTCATTCTTTAATTTGTTTAGTTTGTTAATGTTATTAAATTTAGTTTTATGAAATAATCTATTGTAATGTCTCAGTTGTTTACCTGAGAAATTATTGAAAATTAATTCATTAGTATGTGTAATTATTTCTACTTTAAGAGTTTGGAGAGACGTTTCTAATTTATTAATAACTTTGTGATTGCTCGCAATCTCAATACTTATCAATCTATTCCCTAACCTTCGGACATATTCAGTAATGTTTGAGTGTGCATCTTGTCGGAGTAGAAGTTCTTCAGTAGGTCTAGTCGTGGATGTAATGTGTTGTGGGAGGATGCCTAAACTTCTGCATTTGAGTAAGAAAGACCTTCGGTTGTACTCCTTGGCAAGTTTCATTTTGGTCTTGGACCACAGCTTCAGCTTCTCCACTGCAATGTTCCCGTATGTAGCCAAGATGGTTTGGTAAAACCCCATACCTGAGAGTTTAGAGAAGGGTAGTCGTTGCTGACTAGTTAAGGAGTAAACTAGTAAATATTGGGGTATGCAGCAAATGAAAGTGTACTCTTTAAAGTTTAGTCCGAGCTTTCGGAAATTTTTATTTCCATCATCAGGGAATCTACATCCTCCCACAACACATTACATCCACGACTAGACCTACTGAAGAACTTCTACTCCGACAAGATGCACACTCAAACATTACTGAATATGTCCGAAGGTTAGGGAATAGATTGATAAGTATTGAGATTGCGAGCAATCACAAAGTTATTAATAAATTAGAAACGTCTCTCCAAACTCTTAAAGTAGAAATAATTACACATACTAATGAATTAATTTTCAATAATTTCTCAGGTAAACAACTGAGACATTACAATAGATTATTTCATAAAACTAAATTTAATAACATTAACAAACTAAACAAATTAAAGAATGAAGAATCAATAAAAAAACTCAAAAATAAAAAAACTCAAAACCAAACCTAATTGGATAAAAAATCTTACAGAAACAGTAATACCAGATGATGTATTACAGTTCTTATCACTTGGTCCAAAATTTTGCATTGAACCCATAATAAATAGGGACATCTCCATCAAAAGTGTTTTGGCGGACGTGGATTATGTCACATCTAACATAGATGACATCTCACTAAAAAATATCACAATATCTAGAGCTACTAACTTAATTACTAATTATATCCACAATAACAAAATTAATAATTCATTCTTTCATAATTTATACAATAAAACTCAAAAATTTCTAAAAAGCAACCCCAACATTATTGTAACAAATTCTGATAAGGGCAACGTGACAGTCATCATGAACAAAGAACACTACTTACAACTAACTGAGGACTTAATAGTCACTAGCACTTCATATGTTCAACTACCAAGGGACCCCACGTTGTCCATACAGAGAAAATGCAATGATATGGTTAAAAGACTAAAAACCACTAACCAGATTACTGAAGTTCAAAAAAAGCAACTTACTGGCTATAAAGGTATATCCCCAAAATTTTATGCTCTCCCTAAAATACACAAACCTACTTTATCAGTAAGGCCTATAGTAGCCTCTATTGGAGCACCTACAGAGCTAATTGCATCTTTTGTCACAGACATTCTAACTAAAGCTTATGACTATAATAATGAATATTACATAAAAGACTCGTTTGAAGTCACACAAAGATTCAACAACATGATATTACCTAACAATTATGTCCTGGCTAGTCTGGATGTGATATCTCTTTTTAGTAACGTTTACTTAAATGCTGCTCACAGGGCCATCCACAAAAACTGGGACCGTATCAGCACTCACTGTAATATAAATAAAGAATCCTTTATGGAATTGATAACCTTCCTTTTTGAAAACACATATTTCTCTTTTAATAACAAACATTACAAACAGACTTTTGGCACACCGATGGGTGCCTCTATTTCTCCTATTCTAGCAGCCTATGTTATGGACGACCTGCTGGACACTGTCATCCCTGTCCTATCCTTCAATCTCCACTTCATAAAAAAATATGTAGATGATATCATTTTATCCTTACCTCAGGATGGTATTCATGAGATAGTAGAAACTATTAACAGTTATGATCCGTACATACAATTCACTATAGAAACAGAGAATGAAGAACAAGCTATCCCGTTCCTGGACACCAAGTTTATACGTTCTCCAGAGAATAAAATCATTATTGACTGGTACAGGAAACCTTGCAGTTCAGGCAGGTACCTGAACTATTTATCATACCATAAATTCTCTACAAAAGTGAATTTAATAAAACAAATGAAGAACAGAGTTTTGAAAATCTCAGACCCATCCTTCCACAAAAAGAATCTAGACATCCTATTAACACTTTTTACAGATAACTCCTACCCACCAACCTTAATAAAAAAGATACTGTTCAGTTCGTCCAATACATTGACTGACACCAATACTCCTAATAGGAGTCATGTAAGTAGTGTTGTTGGGACGAACCCAGAAAGAAAAATTATTTTCGCAACTTTACCCTTCATTAGAGAGGTCACTCCCGGCCTGACTAGGATTTTTAGTCACATTAAAGATATAAAAATTGCAAACAAATCAGTTCTTACAATTCGCTCTGTATACTCTAAACTCAAAGATAAAACCCCTTTAACAGCTAGGTCTGATGTGGTCTACAGTATACCTTGTGCGGACTGCGATAAAATATACATTGGTCAAACTTCAAGACCTATCTCTAACCGCATTGTTTCGCACAGGAGTGACTGTAGACTTCACCCAGAAAGATGCGCCTTAGCAGAACATGCAAATAAATTTAATCACAACATGGACTACAATTCCACAAAAATTTTAATCTCAGAACCTAACTACACCAGGAGGCTTTTTCTGGAGATGGCCTTTATTTCACAACAGCCTAACTGCATTAATAAAAAAACAGATATTAATCATTTAAGTTCAATCTACTCTTATCTTCTTTTCCTAGATAATAAACCACCCTCTAATATGAATGGTACCATTTTTTCTTTGGTTTAACTTTGCTATTGCTCGGGTATCAGGATACTGCACACTAAAACTTGAATTCGTGTAACCACTATACACATTTAGTCCCTAACCCTACAAAAATGTTAAGAATATAAAAAATTATTTTCTCCTGTCATTGACAGTATTCAAAATGAAACCTAAGATTAAACTCAAACAATATTTTATATAACTAATGCCTCTTTTCCTAATAATTAAGCAATTTTATCAGTGTTTGTGTGTTCTGTAAAAATTAATTTTAACTTGTTTTAATGTTTTGGACCCAAATTACGGCTTTTTGTCTTGACAATGTTCAGTTCTACAATTGATATCTTGATGACCAACCTCAACAAAGTTGTAAGTTACTTTAAGCTCGTTTAATGTAACACACTCCCATTTAACTATTAATTGTAGATTCCCTGATGATGGAAATAAAAATTTCCGAAAGCTCGGACTAAACTTTAAAGAGTACACTTTCATTTGCTGCATACCCCAATATTTACTAGTTTACTCCTTAACTAGTCAGCAACGACTACCCTTCTCTAAACTCTCAGGTATGGGGTTTTACCAAACCATCTTGGCTACATACGGGAACATTGCAGTGGAGAAGCTGAAGCTGTGGTCCAAGACCAAAATGAAACTTGCCAAGGAGTACAACCGAAGGTCTTTCTTACTCAAATGCAGAAGTTTAGGCATCCTCCCACAACACATTACATCCACGACTAGACCTACTGAAGAACTTCTACTCCGACAAGATGCACACTCAAACATTACTGAATATGTCCGAAGGTTAGGGAATAGATTGATAAGTATTGAGATTGCGAGCAATCACAAAGTTATTAATAAATTAGAAACGTCTCTCCAAACTCTTAAAGTAGAAATAATTACACATACTAATGAATTAATTTTCAATAATTTCTCAGGTAAACAACTGAGACATTACAATAGATTATTTCATAAAACTAAATTTAATAACATTAACAAACTAAACAAATTAAAGAATGAAGAATCAATAAAAAAACTCAAAACCAAACCTAATTGGATAAAAAATCTTACAGAAACAGTAATACCAGATGATGTATTACAGTTCTTATCACTTGGTCCAAAATTTTGCATTGAACCCATAATAAATAGGGACATCTCCATCAAAAGTGTTTTGGCGGACGTGGATTATGTCACATCTAACATAGATGACATCTCACTAAAAAATATCACAATATCTAGAGCTACTAACTTAATTACTAATTATATCCACAATAACAAAATTAATAATTCATTCTTTCATAATTTATACAATAAAACTCAAAAATTTCTAAAAAGCAACCCCAACATTATTGTAACAAATTCTGATAAGGGCAACGTGACAGTCATCATGAACAAAGAACACTACTTACAACTAACTGAGGACTTAATAGTCACTAGCACTTCATATGTTCAACTACCAAGGGACCCCACGTTGTCCATACAGAGAAAATGCAATGATATGGTTAAAAGACTAAAAACCACTAACCAGATTACTGAAGTTCAAAAAAAGCAACTTACTGGCTATAAAGGTATATCCCCAAAATTTTATGCTCTCCCTAAAATACACAAACCTACTTTATCAGTAAGGCCTATAGTAGCCTCTATTGGAGCACCTACAGAGCTAATTGCATCTTTTGTCACAGACATTCTAACTAAAGCTTATGACTATAATAATGAATATTACATAAAAGACTCGTTTGAAGTCACACAAAGATTCAACAACATGATATTACCTAACAATTATGTCCTGGCTAGTCTGGATGTGATATCTCTTTTTAGTAACGTTTACTTAAATGCTGCTCACAGAGCCATCCACAAAAACTGGGACCGTATCAGCACTCACTGTAATATAAATAAAGAATCCTTTATGGAATTGATAACCTTCCTTTTTGAAAACACATATTTCTCTTTTAATAACAAACATTACAAACAGACTTTTGGCACACCGATGGGTGCCTCTATTTCTCCTATTCTAGCAGCCTATGTTATGGACGACCTGCTGGACACTGTCATCCCTGTCCTATCCTTCAATCTCCACTTCATAAAAAAATATGTAGATGATATCATTTTATCCTTACCTCAGGATGGTATTCATGAGATAGTAGAAACTATTAACAGTTATGATCCGTACATACAATTCACTATAGAAACAGAGAATGAAGAACAAGCTATCCCGTTCCTGGACACCAAGTTTATACGTTCTCCAGAGAATAAAATCATTATTGACTGGTACAGGAAACCTTGCAGTTCAGGCAGGTACCTGAACTATTTATCATACCATAAATTCTCTACAAAAGTGAATTTAATAAAACAAATGAAGAACAGAGTTTTGAAAATCTCAGACCCATCCTTCCACAAAAAGAATCTAGACATCCTATTAACACTTTTTACAGATAACTCCTACCCACCAACCTTAATAAAAAAGATACTGTTCAGTTCGTCCAATACATTGACTGACACCAATACTCCTAATAGGAGTCATGTAAGTAGTGTTGTTGGGACGAACCCAGAAAGAAAAATTATTTTCGCAACTTTACCCTTCATTAGAGAGGTCACTCCCGGCCTGACTAGGATTTTTAGTCACATTAAAGATATAAAAATTGCAAACAAATCAGTTCTTACAATTCGCTCTGTATACTCTAAACTCAAAGATAAAACCCCTTTAACAGCTAGGTCTGATGTGGTCTACAGTATACCTTGTGCGGACTGCGATAAAATATACATTGGTCAAACTTCAAGACCTATCTCTAACCGCATTGTTTCGCACAGGAGTGACTGTAGACTTCACCCAGAAAGATGCGCCTTAGCAGAACATGCAAATAAATTTAATCACAACATGGACTACAATTCCACAAAAATTTTAATCTCAGAACCTAACTACACCAGGAGGCTTTTTCTGGAGATGGCCTTTATTTCACAACAGCCTAACTGCATTAATAAAAAAACAGATATTAATCATTTAAGTTCAATCTACTCTTATCTTCTTTTCCTAGATAATAAACCACCCTCTAATATGAATGGTACCATTTTTTCTTTGGTTTAACTTTGCTATTGCTCGGGTATCAGGATACTGCACACTAAAACTTGAATTCGTGTAAGCACTATACACATTTAGTCCCTAACCCTACAAAAATGTTAAGAATATAAAAAATTATTTTCTCCTGTCATTGACAGTATTCAAAATGAAACCTAAGATTAAACTCAAACAATATTTTATATAACTAATGCCTCTTTTCCTAATAATTAAGCAATTTTATCAGTGTTTGTGTGTTCTGTAAAAATTAATTTTAACTTGTTTTAATGTTTTGGACCCACATTACGGCTTTTTGTCTTGACAATGTTCAGTTCTACAATTGATATCTTGATGACCAACCTCAACAAAGTTGTAAGTTACTTTAAGCTCGTTTAATGTAACACACTCCCATTTAACTATTAATTGTAGATTCCCTGATGATGGAAATAAAAATTTCCGAAAGCTCGGACTAAACTTTAAAGAGTACACTTTCATTTGCTGCATACCCCAATATTTACTAGTTCACTATATATATATATATATATATATATATATATATATATATATATATATATATATATATATATATATATATATATATATATGGATATACTGCAGTCAATTCCAGGAAATGGCACCAAATCCCCCCTCTCTTCACCCTACCACTTCCCACCACTCTTCACCCTACCACTTCCCCCACTCCTCTCCCCTCTCCTCTCCCCGCTACTTCCAATCCATATTTAAAGCAATACCGAATGATTCCTTGTTAGTTATGTATCCTCAGTGGTTCATTAGTACTACATATTTAGTATTTTATCAAGGTATCATTGTTTAGTTTGCAAAAAACAAGTATTGCAAAAAAACAGTATTGTGCAGAGTGTTGTGAGACCAGCTAAAATATCCCAAGAATTGTTGAATAAGTATCAATCTTTTCTGCTTTTTTTGTTCAGTTCTCAAGATGTACCAGTGCAGCGAATGCAAAACTTTTACCCAAAAATCAAATGTTTATAGACATAAAAGAGAATCGTGTCCCATGAGACCATCTTGTTCTCGCGAAAAAAGAAAAACCAATACCCAGTTATGTGATGTACCGATGAAAAGAGCTAAAGTAGAAGATAGACCCCAATACCAAAACTTACTTTATCACGATGTAAAGATTGTGATACAGAAGTTCTGGGAAGTGGTTGTGGAGAAGAAGCACTAGTGAAAATTACATTCTACATATGATTATTTTATCAGACGTCTGTGTAATGTGTAACAAACCGGATGTGCAGAAAATCACAAACTATAAAATTGAAAAAACAACTTTAGAACAAAGCATGTGAGGATTTCTTTGAAGATTTAACTCTGCAAAATTGTTTAAACAGTATAACTATACATTTAAAAATGTTGGACTATTATAAATATACAACTTGGATTGTTAATAGATTTAGTTTAATAAATATTTGTAGTCCAAACTTTGTGTTTATAATTCCCTTCACATTTACCATTTTAGTAACTTAATTTTAATTTTTACGATAGATAAAGTAAAAGCCTAATGATAGATAAAATTTTATTTATAATTTTACGATAGATAAATTAAAAGCATAATGAAACATAGTATACCCTTGAATGTCAATAAAAATGTGTGACGTGCACTCTTTCATGGTGTGCAGTGAAGTGAATTATGGCTCGTAAAAATGCGCTTTTTAATTATAATAAAGAAACAGAAAAGATGTTATAAAGAAAATATATTTAAAAAACAAGCAATATACAACTAAAAATTATACTTATAATAAAAAATGTGTTTACACAACCTTTTCGGCTGTTTTCGTCACACTGGCGAACACCCCAAATAGTTCACTTGAATATCACACTCACTCGAACAGTTTGGCGCGCTGCTGCTGTTGGCTGTGAAGGTGTTGTTGCACACTGCTTCATCGGCACCCACTGCTGCATCGACGCTCACCGATGTATTGATATAAAATTTATCAGGGTTCACTGCTCCTTCAAAAGTTATTCAAGGTACTAAATGCGAATTAGCGCGCTTGCGTGAATAGAAAATCCGTGTGTTGGCGAGAATGCTTGTACTGTAATTTTGAGTCACTTACTGTATTGAAGAGAAATTTCATGAAAGTATACAAAAATTTATAAAATTCAATAAACATTAGTTGACTGCGTGTTATAAATGAATGGTCTCAAAAATGATTCAAACTAGAACCAGCTACCTGTTATGCGGTATATTATTTTCCATGTTTAAAATTTTTTTACCCTAATACCATCAGAATTATCTATTTTGAGAAATAACCTAATAACTTTTATCAAAATTATAAAAAGTAATAGTAAAAAAATCTGAAAATTTACAGAGTTCAAATTTCACCTTGAATAACTTTTGAAGGAGTGAATTAATCGAAAAATTATAAGAGACCTTTTTTGTAGAGCGTTCAATTTCCTATAAGAATATGTGTACCCCATTGCTATAAGTCATCTTGTCCGAGAAAAAAAAATTAATTGTAAAAAGTGGCAAAATCCCATGTAATTTAAATGGGAAATGTATCGTCTTAAGGGCAAGGTTTATTCTGAATATTAAGGGCTTATTTTGGTCTGACATTTTTTTAGACGATAAACTAAAAATTTAGGGGGCGTCGCAAGAAAAAAAATCAACTTGGGAAATAACGGACACCCTAATATATATATATATATATATATATATATATATATATATATATATATATATATATATATATATACAGTGACCGGCAAAAAGTTCGCAACATATGGGAAAAATTTTTATTAGGTGAGTATTGGAAAAACTTTTCCGGGGGATCGGTTCTGCATGTCCGATAACCTAAAAATCGATTTTGACATACGTCACGTGACCACTGGTATAGCGTCAAATTTAAAAAAAAATTGTTAATTTACAAAAAGTGAGGTTAGTTGACGAGATATCAAAAAAAGTTATTTGAAAAAATTGCTTAGAATTAAATTCTAGGTCCTTGTGCAAAATTTTAAGATTTTATTTAAAAAAATTGGAAAACTCAATTTTTTTTAAATATTTTTTTATCGATTTACAAATTTCCAGTTTTTTTCTTTTAGATAGCTTGGCTAATGTAAAGCCCATGTATCTGGATGAAAATAAACGAATGTAGTAGTTTTTTCTACAATTGACAGGACAAAATTAAAAAAAACAGGGTTTCGCCGGACGCTAGCTGTTGCAATGATTTGTATCTAGCAGCAGTGTCAAAATTTTAGAGGCATTTCAATGAGATTACATTGAGAAAACCTTAAACTCAGTATGACCACCATTTCCCTCCATACATACTATTGTTCTCGAGCGCAACTCTCGATTAACATTTCGGAGCATTTTACGATTTATTTGCAATACACAATTTCTAATGACATTCTCTAAATTTTGTATATTCCTAAAGGGTCGATGTTTGTACACATAAAGAAATCTAACGGAGTCAGATCTGGTGATCTCGCAGGCCACGGATTTTCAGAAAACCGTCCTATCCACTGGTTTCCAAATTCTTGATCCAGCCATCTCTTCACCTCATTTGTGGAATGAATGCTAGCTCCGTCTTGTTGAAAGTATAAATTTCTTCTTTCGGCTAATGACAAATTGTCTAAAAAGTCAGATATCTCAGTTTGTAGAAATTCTAAATATCATTCTGAATTTAAATTGTCTCTAAAGAAAAAAGGTCCCACTATTCTGAGGTTGAAAATTCCGCACCACACATTAACCTTAAAACTATATTGGTCTTTACTCTGAATTACAAAGTCTGGGTTTTCGGTGGCCCACCATCTACAGTTTTGTGAACTGACGGTTCCGTTAGAGGTAAATGTAGCTTCATCCGAGAAAAGAACGTTCTTTGGGAAATTAAAATCTTCCTCAATCATACCCTGGAACCAGGCACAAAAATCGAAGCGGGCGTCATAATCCCTATCTTTTAATACTTGTACAAATTTAGGTTTGTACGGATGAAATTTGTTTCTTTTTAATATCCTCCGCACAGATCTTTCGTGAATGTTAGTGATCTCCGATATTTGACTAACTGCTAATTGGGGTGTTTCTGTGATCGACAAACACACATCCAGAGAACCTTCGTCACCTGTTACCGGTTTTTCATGGGAAACTTTATACTGATTTTCTACCGATCCCGTTTCTTTAAATTTATTGACTAGACGAGATACTGTGGAATAATGGAGGGATTTATCGGGGTGCCTCTCATTAAAAATTGCTGCTGTTTCTCTATGGCTTTTGTAATTATCTCCAGAAATTAAAATAATTTCTATCTTTTCCTGAAGAAGTAGTGTGGGTGCCATTTTAAGGAATAAAATATTAATAAACTTATGTAAAATATCAAACTTAGTAAGATGCGAGACATAAACCAATGCCATAGGTTGAAATCAAACAAATTATAATTTGTTTGACATTTTTCTGTTGTTTTTAACCTACTAGATTATTTGGTTGTTTTAATTTCAGAGCCTGCTTTGGTAGTTTTAAGTACAACTAAATAGACCTGGTTGTTAAATTTATGTGCGAAAAATCTTAATAAAATCTTGATACAGTCATTTCATTAGATTCAAACCATTGCAACAGCGAGCGTCCGGCGAACACCTATTTTTTCGATTTTGTCCTGTCAATTGTAGAATTGTAGATCTGACTCCGTTAGATTTTTTTATGTGGGGATACCTAAAGAACCCTGTGTACAAACATCGACCCTTTAGGAATATACAAAATTTAGAGAATGTCATTATAAATTGTGTATTGCAAATAAATCGTAAAATGCTCCGAAATGTTAATCGAGAGTTGCGCTCGAGAACAACAGTATGTATGGAGAGAAATGGTGGTCATACTGAGTTTTAAATTTTGTGCACCCAAGGAAAAACAATGATTTTTTGTGTTGTTAGTACAGAATTTGACTACTTTTAAGTTTTTCTTACATTGGTTTTCGTTTATAAAATTTCGATTAAATAAACAGGTAATTTTTTGTTTATTATCTATTTTAATCCCCTTAACTTTACAAAAAGTCGAACTTCAGATATATTTAAGACGATTAAGGTTTTCTCAATGTAATCTCATTGAAATGTCTCTAAAATTTTGACACTGCTGCTAGATACAAATCATTGCAACAGCTAGCGTCCGGCGAAACCCTGTTTTTTTTAATTTTGTCCTGTCAATTGTAGAAAAAACTACTACATTCGTTTATTTTCATCCAGATACATGGGCTTTACATTAGCCAAGCTATCTAAACGAAAAAAACTGGAAATTTGTAAATCGATAAAAAAATATTTAAAAAAAATTGAGTTTTCCAATTTTTTTAAATAAAATCTTAAAATTTTGCACGAGGACCTAGAATTTAATTCTAAGCAATTTTTTCAAATAACTTTTTTTGATATCTCGTCAACTAACCTCACTTTTTGTAAATTAACAATTTTTTTTTTAATTTGACGCTATACCAGTGGTCACGTGACGTATGTCAAAATCGATTTTTAGGTTATCGGACATGCAGAACCGATCCCCCGGAAAAGTTTTTCCAATACTCACCTAATAAAAATTTTTCCCATATGTTGCGAACTTTTTGCCGGTCACTGTATATATATATATATATATATATATATATATATATATATATATATATATATATATATATATATATATATATATATATGTATATATATATATATATATATATATATATATATATATATATATATATATATATATATATACAGGGTGTTATGGAAATCATTTAATATATTGGAATGGGTGACTCCTGGGATGGTCTACAGACATATCTAATACTTTTTTTTTCTTAAATCGAACATTTTAAAAATTTTCAAAAATACCCTAAAACCAGTCTATATTCGCCGCATCTGGCTGATCGTACACAAGGCGCTTGACGGAAATTTGCGCGCGAAAAACTTTAAACAAATGAATTTGTTGAAACGTTGTCAGACGTATAAATCTTTAAGGAGAATTTATTTTCTGTTTTTAAGCGTAATTTAAGACATTTAAGAATTTTTTTTAACCTCTTCCTACGAAGAAACTAAAAAAAATAGTAAAAATCCACTGCGAAATCAATCATTTTTGTCAGTAGCCTTAGTTTTAAGTAATATTTAAGACACCCTATATTACGTTATTAATGAAATAAGCGTTATTCTTACTAGCTTAAACTTTCTGCCAAGGAAATGTTAAAAATCAAAACGAAAATACTAATTGAATTGAGCACAACTACATACCTAGTACTTACTTCAAAAGTATAACCAGATCCGCTAAATTACATTTGCACCGGCAAACGTTACCATATAATACGTAAATATTATTAGTGTTTTAAATTAAATTTAGTTTTCAACCCTATTACGCTACTCACTCAAAGAAACTAGATAAAACTGATCAAAATATTGGTTAACAACGGATCGACGAAAACCATTTTCTAGGTAGTGAAAATAAATTAAATTATTTAAATCTTTAAACGAAAAAAAAAAATTAAAACATTCAATTGTGTGGCTTGTGTGCTGTTGACAAACTTAAATATGGCGCACGGACCTTTGATGACAAGAAATCCTTCTATTTCGATCTCCCTTCATCATGAAACATGTCTCTTTGTCACTTCCTCTTCCTGTACTTTTATTTGGCGCGAAAATTGAAAATAAAAGGCCTGTTTGTATTATTGTCTTTGAAACACTAGAGTTAACTGCTAAGCCCATATATCGAAAAAGAGAAAAAAGGCGTCATCGATTTTAAGAAAGGAAGCAGAATTAACCATTAACCATACTTTTTTATGTGTCAGATTTTTAGTAGATTGTTTGTTTTGCAAATATTTATTAAAATGTGTGAACAAGAAGGTAAGTTTTTGCCAGATTTTCACTTTACCGTAGAATAGAGCAATATTTCCTTTTTTAGGTATGTCGGAGTTTATAATATTGCCCTCAACCAATCCTTCCCAAGCCCAAGATGAAGGAGAATCATATAAGTGGAGTCACAATTCTACACTTATGTTCTTGGATTTGTATAAAGATTATAGGAACCAAGTTGGTTCTTTAAAAATAAGAAACCTTAAGAAAATGTTTGAGGAAATAGCAAAAGAATTACGGTACAAAACAAAACAAAACATAACTGCTGCAAATTGTGAGAATCGGTGGAAACATTTAGAAAGAATGTACAAAAAATATATAGATAACAATAACAGGCCGAGGAAGGAAAGATTTTGAATATGTAGAGATTATGGATAAAATTCTAGGTAAAAGGAATACATCCAGCTATATTGCTGTCTTCAGATACCGTGATTTATTCAGCAATTGAGAAGGAAAATACTGGTTTAGTGGACACAAACATGGAAAAGGAGAATATAATGCAGGATATTATAATGGAAGCAAATGCCACTGAGAAGACAAAGGAAGTAGCATCTGTAAAAACAATGTCAGTAAAAACTAGTTACAAGAATAAAGAGTTAAGGACATATACATATTCTAAAGGAAATAAGACAGGATAGAAAAGATTTCTATAAAAAAACTTCTGGAAATAAAAGAAAAAAAGTTACAGGAAAAACAAAGAAAAAATAACATTTTAGAAGAAAGAAACACTATATTGAAACAATATAAGTATGCTTAAAGAATTGCCATTGTTACATATAGAAGACATATACCTAAAAGAAATAAGTCGACTAACTACTTTAAATATTGAATTTTGTTCAAAGAATTATTTATTTTGATTATTGTTACATTCCTCTATGGATTATATTTTATTTTTTGTCTTCTAGACAGTTTTAGAGTTTAGATATTTTTTTAAAATAAAACATTAAAATTTTATGTCGTTTGTTATAAAACAGGAGCTTGAGCTATCGTGTATCGATACAGAGGAATTATTTTTTTATTACTACCTTTTCATGCTTCTTATTAAACTAGATCACGATACACTTGCAACAGTATGCTACATATGACGTCACTTCGAGGGAAAATCCTCAACTGACTAGACACTTGCACCCCTTGTACATATGTACAGGTCAATTTATTGTCGGGTAGTGTATTGGGTTGACGTTTATTCAAATATTACAGGTCAGTTTATTGTCGGATAGTATGTTGAGTTGACATTTATTAAAATATTATTGTCATATTTCATTTGCTCAGGTAAGCGCCTAGTCAATTTAAAATTTTCCCTCGAAGTGACGTCATAACGTAGCATACCATTGTAAGTGTATCGTGAACTAGATATAATGGCTAGTAACGTAGGTCAGTACCAGTGGCGTATGGTGAAATTTCAAAGTTGTATATCTCTGTTCCTATTTACAGGACCCGACCAAATTTAGAGGTTTTAATAGTGTGCCCACTGGGAATGTTCTGGTAAACTCAAGCAAAAATTCAACTTTTTTCGCAAATTCAAAACGTTTTTTTTTCTTTACAAAAACATTCCCAGTGGGAATTAAAACCAATTAAAATTGGGACCGGTCCTGTACGTAGGAACAGAGATATAAACTTAGAAATTTCACCATATGCCACTGGTCACTACCATCTCTATAGTTGTGCCTTTAAACATATTTATATACGGGGTGCCCATTTTAAGTTTTAACCACCATCGTATAGTTGGAAGCTCTCCAATTTTCATTTTGCCCCCCCCCCCCCTCCTTGATGGCGCCCCTTGTTTGCATTATTTTATATATTTTTAGCATTTTTACAACAAATTCAAATTGGATAATATACTGTGTACGTGGTAATATGTACAGGGATATCCAAATAAAAGTGAACAGGCCTTATAACTTTTTTATTTTTAAAAATGAGAAAAAATGTTAAATATGAAAGCTTTGGGGATTTTTATGAATCATTCATATATCTTATCAGCAAGACAATTGAGTATCGAATAAAAGAAATATAGTATAAAACATTGATTTTCTCACTTATTTTAAATTGGATGGTATGATTTTTATCATATTTTTGGATTTTTTTTATCCGATGCTCGATTATTTTGCTGATAAGATATATGCATGATCTATAAAAATCCCCAAAGCTTTCATATTTAACATTTTTTTCCATCTTTAAAAATAAAAAAGTTATATGCCTGTTCACTTTTATTTGGATATCCCTATACAATCGTGGTTTAAAACAGTTTAATTTTCTATTCAAATTCATTTATTCATGCTATTACAAATAAATTGTTTACACACGTCAATTACAGATAAAATAATTTTCATATTTAGACAATAATAAAAACATTCCTGACAATACAATGCATTAAAATTTATAAATCGAAATGAACACAATACAAACACATTAAAAAATCTAAATAAAAATATTAAAATATATTACAACTATAATCTAAGTACTGTTTTGTGATGTAAAAAGCATGTTTTATTAGGAACTGTTTCACCTTCATTTTAAACTGCTGAGTAGAGAGCTCTTTAACATTTTGGGGTAACTTAGTAAACAGTTTTACGGCATAATATTCTGGTCGAGCCTGACATTTACCCAACCTGCAGTGTTGTGGAACGTAGTTGGTCTTATTCCTAGTGTCATGGTCATGTATGTCTTGGTAAGACAGTAGGTCATCCTTTTCTTTGATGTAGAGGAAACTTTGCAGGATGTAAGCCGAAGGAAGGGTAAGAACTCCCAACTGAACAAAGGCATTCCCACAATCCTCCCTGTACCCTAAGCCTGCCATGATTCTGACTGCCTTTTTGCTGGAGACCAAAGACTCTTGTGCATGAGGTGACCGTCCCCATGCGATAATGTCATATGTCATAACACTATGGAAAATTCCATGATATGCTGTTCTCAGGGTATTTATTGAAACACATTCACTCAAATTTTGTAAAACAAATACACTACTTCCAAGTCTTTTACAAACATTAGCTACATGAACATCCCATTTCAGCTTCCTATCTAGGTATAGCCCTAGAAACTTGAGAGATGCAGCTGTTCCACCACCAAGTGACTGACTTCGTGATGTAGATGCGCTGACAACATAATCCAGCAGGCTCAGCGGATCTATTTCTTCCTGTTCCAGCCAATGTTCTGTTAAACATAAGACTCCCAGGTCACAATCAGCAATGGCAGCCTCGAGCTCGTGAAGCTTGTTTTTCACAGAGCGGACATTGTAATGTAGCAGTTTTATACATGACGATTTGCTACCACCAGGCTTCGCCCCTGTTGAGGTTCTAACCTAGTTAGGTTTAAAAAACTGTTTACTTGAATACCAACTGGCTAAACATTTTTGTCAAGAATGACAGATTTTTTATCCGTGGGCACACCAATTTTAAAAGAACTATATTTCTGCTTCCACTTTGTTTTTATCCGTTCGCATTCACAGTCGATGTTATAATTTAATTTTAGGTATTTTCCAATATCCTCAGGTTTTGTGTCATTAGACAATCGTGATACAAATTACCAAGAATAGCTACCTGATGAAGCGGCTTTCAAGGTGGTTGCATCCTCTGTTTGCCTTCGATTGAGTTTGGTCTCAGTTTTGGGTCCACTTGTTTCTTTTATTTTTTACTGTAAGCTTCTGTTTGTTTTTGTTCAACTTCGTTGAAAGCATAGAAAAATCAAAGAAAATAAAAGGGTTTGATTGAAGGGGCTGAAAGTAGGGTTAATGCCACTGTCATTTTCTTCTTTTTTCTTGGGATGGCTTGCAGTCACGCTAGACTGTTGTTGTGGTCCTTATTTCAAGTCGTTTTGTTCGATGCCAATTTCTGCTTCTTCTGTTTCTTTCGCAGCTAATTTCACGGAATTTTTGGTTTTACGGCTTTTTTTATTAGGTTAGAATTTTCGAAATTTTCTATATTCTTTTCCAAGTAAGCATTTTTTTCTTTAAGAAGTTTATTGTTTTCTTGAAGAATTTCAATTTTACTCTTTAGTTCGTCCACTAAAGTCTTTAAATACATAATTTCGATATACTTCTCTGGTTTGGGAATGTCATCACTTTGTTTACATTCCTTACACATTAATCCAGTTTTGTAACTTATTATTATAAGTATATTAAGTATATTAACTTTATTAATTAGTGAAAAAGAATGTTTCCAGTGCTATAAGGATAACACTGGACATTTGTGGATATTATTTAGTGAAGAAGAAAGTTTCCACTTCCAGTGCTAATAAGTACGTTTAGTTGAAGATTATTATTTTACACTTCACTTGAAGAGCAGTTCTCTGTATTGTTTTGTGTTGTAATATTTTAGCTCTTTGAAATTAGTGTTACTAGGAGTTCTTTCTTTAAAGGTAACAAAGATATTAGGTTTTCAAACTTGATTCATAGAAATATGGTAAAAAAATTTGGCAACGCCTGACTTCGAAACAAAAAAATTTTTTTCTGTACCTGACATTTCTTGCTGTTTTTTATATGGCCATGTATTTATGACAGTGGCGCGCAGGTACTAAAAAATTTTTTTTCGAGGGCCGATATTTACCTTTTTTAATAGTGAAACACCATTTATGAATATTTTTATTCAATCTGAATTCATATCAGGAGTTACCCATTCCAATATATTAAATGATTTCCATAACACCCTGTATATATATATATATATATATATATATATATATATATATATATTCATGTAAATTGAAAACTCATTTTGGAAGCTCGCTGGTCCAGCTTGCCTATAAATACACTACTGACATATCTTAAATGACAGGTGACAGCTGCTATACTTTTACGCATGTCTTATAACGTCATTTTGAACACGTGACGTATGATAAATTTTTATTTTGGCATTTAACAAGTTACAAGTAGCAGTTGACATATCTTAAATGACAGGTGGCAGCTGACATCCTTTTACACATGACTTCTAACATCATTCTCAATACGTGACGTATGTTAAATTTCTAATTGAAAACGAGTGCTCTTCTAGCTGCAAGCCTATATGTTATGAACTAAATATTTTATGAGAAGTCGATGGCGAGGTCGGTTAGAGCGTTGCTATTCCACTATGCAGGTCCCAGGTTCTAATCCTACTATCGGCAAAATAAAGGAAACACTTTTTGACGTCATTTTTCCCTGAAATACTTAATACTAATAATATTCTTACGAAGTAGTACTAACATCCGATGCAGTTAGGCCCCAAATAGATAGTGACCAAGTAGTTGATGCCCAAGTAGTTAATGTCCAAGTAGTTAAAGCCCCCAAGCAGTTAATACCAAAGTAGCTAACGCCCAAGAGTGGGACAGTTGACAGATGACATTTGACAGATGACGTATGACAGATGACGTATGACAGATGACGTATGACAGATGACGTATGACAGATGACGTATGACAGATGACAGATGACGTATGACATAGGACAGGTGACGTATGACATATGACGTATGACAAATGCGCGCACAGGTGTGGTTCTGGCGCATGCGCAGTAAGGCTCGATTCGGTTGATGCAGAACATATCATCTCCTACTACTCCTATTTGTTGATTGTCAGTATAGACGTCAATGTGAAAATACGAAGGTTGTTCGACTTTTGTTCAACTTCTGAGTATCAAACGAAGATCGAGGAAGAAATTGAAGAGAATATGATTGATGGAGTACCGGAAGACATTCTCAAAGAAGCCAACAATGTGAACGTCGAACAGTTACCAGAAAAATCGAAATACCGTTATGACAATTGAAAACATTTAGTAAATGGTGTGCAAAAAAAGGAAATAAACAGTTTCAAGAAAGAAGAGGTAATTCTAGTATACTTTTCTGACATTTTAAAAACTTGCAAACCATCCACGTTATGTTAAAATCTATGTTAAATTTAAAATATGCTTAATTTTGATATAAGCAAATATTATAAAGTGATCGCTTTTCTTAAGAAAGAGAATGTTGGATTTCAGCCAAAAAAATCTAAACCTCTACCAGAGACAATATAGAGCAATTTCTGAACGAGGTTCCAGATGACGTAAATCTTTCGACTAAAGTTGTCACATTAATTGGGGTGGCAGGCACCTGCCCGCCATGAGGAATTAACTTATTTGGCCCTAGATAACATTAAAAATAAAATCCTTGATGCATATTACGATTACTGATAATAGAACCCATCAATTCAGAAGCTTTGTAGTAAGCGGGTAACGAAATTTATACTTAATAAAAAAAATATGCATTACTGCGACCAAAACGGAACATGTTCTATCCTATGTGTTGGACTAGAAACCGGCAAAATGCCCACGGACGTGGCTGGATACCTGAAACTGCCAAATCCCGAGCTCTACACTCGGCATTGTTTTAGGCGGCCTTAAGCCACTCTGCTAGTAGGCTGTGGAGCAGACATCAAAGAAAATAAAAGAGTACGTAGAGATTATCGACCTTCAGCTTTCAGCTACCTCATGTTGAACATACACAAGACCTAAATAATTCTGGCCCCGGATCACGCCACATAAAATTCTATTCTACGTGTCAAAGTCACATGACTACTCAAACAAAACAAACGATCCATCACATGGCCACTGTCATTAGTGTCAAAATCGCGTAGAATTCTATGCATTGTGATCCAGCACCTGGAATGGCAAGAAATCTTTCTATACCAGTTAAAAACCGGGTAGCTTCGGCCTTAAATTTAACAAATTCAAGTAACTGCTCTTTTACCATTAATATTGTTAATAACAAATGAAAATAATATGTTTGAATTTCGAATTGTATTTTCACTTTGACGTCTCTACTGAAATAAAATATTTTAAAAAAATCCACAGCTAGATAATTTTCCTCACGCTCATAGAACAAACACTGTATTCAACACGTGCGGAAAGTGTCTTTTCCGTACTCGACTGCTCACCGAACTCCGCTGCGCGGCGTTTTGTCACCTGCAGTAACGTGCGGAAAAGTATCACTTTCTGCACTTGTTATAAATAACTATTCTCTTCTTGAACTCGATAACCTAGACTAAACTGCAGTCGCCCGCTGCTTTTATAACTTATACAAAATCGTTTTGCTTGTTCCTTTTAACACCAGTTTTTTTTTATTACATACATGTAGATGCTGACCAAAACTCGGATATCTCCTGTGTATAAAATAACTAAGCTGTTAATGATTAAAAGATCTGTGTATCAGGACAGTCAATTAAAATATAGCTTTATAAATCGTTTTTACAGAAGGTGTAAAGGACGCGCAATTAAATTTTTTAGTCTATACCAGTTTCTAAGTTTTCTAATTTTATATTATCTCTTTAGATTTTCATGATAAAAAAATCCTAACTTGATTATTCGACAATAATTGACTAAGTAACTGAGTCGCTGATTGGTCACTATAATGATAAAAATAAGGATGCAAAAAAGTGGACGCTAAATAAGAATAATTACACATATTTATCTATTTATGCCAAAGTGATTATTTTCAAAATTTTAGCTTTGGCGTAAATATCTAAAAGTTTTCATAAAGAACCAGAAGGTTCTTATCTGACCAATCTGAAACGAGCTTGCATAGGTAACGAACCTGACATACTGTCAAAAATGTTTCTTTATTGTATTCTGTGATAATAAATGCGTTTTCCTACAACTTTTAAAGCAAAAGGTGACTTTTTAACATTGATTTTGATGTGTGAGGTAGGCCAGTTTATCACCGTGCGTGAAATAGCTATTTCACGCATGGAAAAATGATTTCACGCACTGAAAACTAAAATACCTTTAAAACGATTACTTTAGCTTGAGACGAGATTTCTGTCAAAATAAGACGAGAAAAGTCTTAAAAATAACTGATTCTTTCACCTTAAGATAAATATACAAGACAATTTTCAATAAATTTTATTTAATTTGTCCGCGTCTCTTCAACAACTTTGACAATATTTTGCTAAATGGTCAGAAACAAATAATAATAATAAACTCGTACGAGTGGTTTCCATAGTAATAATGAAAGCAACGACTACTATGTTTAGAGAAACAATTTTTCTAAGAAGCGGTTTTTTAATAATTTAACAGCCAGATTCTCCAACGCTAGTCCGGTCTAATTTGACAACCAAAAGTTTTAAACTGACATGTGTAAGAATAAGACAACTAAGCTTTCTACTATAAATGTATTTCTGATCTTTTTCGCAAATTTATAAAGGAAAGGGCAATTGCAGTACGTACTTTTGACAATAATAGAAGTAATTTCATTACAGCAACTTGTTCCAAGATGAAAATCATTTGGAAACCAAGCAAATCGCTGGAATATCAGAATAATTCATAAGTTTTTAATGACAACTTATTAACAAAGACAGGGCAAAAACTTGTCAAAACATAACTGATCAACTACAAGATCTTAATTTAAACCAGTACTAAATCTTAAACCTTCTTAGTGAATCTGAACGTAAAATTTTATATTTAAATATTTTCTTTTTGGATTTTTAACACTTTCTTTGACAGTTGTAGAAAGAATATTGTATGAAACTCGTGCGTGAAGCATCTTAAAAAAAATTCGATCGTTTATTGATCTCGGCTGTCGCGTCGATCAATAAACTGCGATCCAGTTCTTTGAAGATGTGGTTCACGCACTAGTTGCATAAATAACTATTATTTTCTCGTACGCTGGGTTTCCCTTTATTGAGTGAAATACATAATATGTAACTCTAGCGTCGTCGTGTCGCCGCCGCCGTCGCCTTGGAAACGTGATTGTTTCCATAGTGCTAATATATAAACTGTACAGTATTTATTTTGATTTATATGTACCTAGTTGTGAACACGTATATATTGTTACTGGATTTGCTAATTTACAAATCTCTAACAAAAAAATTAAATCGTAAAAATAACAAAAAAGCTAATGCAAAGTAACTAAAAGATCTTTTTAATGCTTTTTTTGTATAGATATGACGAATAAGACCAAGGTTGCGAATTTTGTCAAGACCTCGTCGAAAACCAGTATAATTTATAAAGAAAAAATGTTTAAATATTACTGTTTTTATAAATAGGACTAAATCTATTATTATAACAACTCCGTAGTTAAAAGATTCCTGTTCAAAATATTCAAAAGTAAGTACAAACAAAACTTAATTGCACATTGTACATAAAGCAATATTTTAGTTTCTGTCAATGTAGGCAAACTATAATAAATAATTAGTCTTTAACTGCGCATATGGTGTCAAAAGTGTACCATCAGTTGATTTTTGATAATATTAGGGTATATTTCGAAAGTAACCATCTTGGTGATTTTGTGTCCCGTATGTGACCAGAGATAGATTGGTTCTTGAAAAAAGGAATTTTCTGTCAACCATACTGTTAAGTATTGGTTACTGTTTGGTGACTTTCGGAACATACCCTTAGTACGCGAGCTGACTGCCACGCCGCGGTCAAGGAAGTGGGTAGTTCAACTTCCTTGGCCGCGGTCGGGAGCCCCAAGTCATCAGGTGTGTTAAGTACCAGCATGAACTGTTTTTTAGTGAAGATGAATAGAGAATATTTAGAAAAATCTCGATCTGTCAGGACAAGGAAAAAGAATGATACAATTATTGTTAATGAAAATTAGGTTACAGGATAACGCTTCATTTATGTGAATAAGTTCAATTAATAGTGATATGAAAACGTGGTGTGTCGCGCCCCGTCTTGACAGTTTCGGCGGTGCAGCCAATTAAAATTTTTAAACAAAATTAAACGGATTCAAAAAACTGCCGCACGGACAGTACACGATCAGACCAGATAATATGTCAATAGGTTTGTATACGTTACAGTACCATATTAGTTTTATATTGGTGCACTATAACGTAAGGTAATTTTACTGGAAGCTACATTCTAGCATGAGCTCTGAGATGCGCAGATGACAGACCAGAAGAGTCAGTGTACCAGAGAGACACCCAATACTTGATTTCAGCAAAGTACACTCCGCGTGAAAATAAAAACGGGCTTTTTACCGCATAATACTAATAATGCGAATTAATTGTTTTTGTGTTTTTTTTTGGTCGAATGTGTAAAATATGAAAACCGTAATGGAACTATATTTTTACTTTTTTTAATTCGTTACCCTTTTTAATTAAAGAGGCGTTTAAGGGTTGGATACGGACAACAAAATACGTATAATATAACAAGAAATTGA
This sequence comes from Philopedon plagiatum, assembly GCA_963971165.1. Lineage (NCBI taxonomy): Eukaryota > Metazoa > Arthropoda > Insecta > Coleoptera > Curculionidae > Philopedon > Philopedon plagiatum. The sequence goes on from OZ020190.1 coordinate 54,172,929, forward strand.
TTGACTAAAGTTGTTTTATAAATATTTGTAAATATAATAATAAATACTCTTGAGTTTTCCTGGGTCTATCGGTCAATTGGTTTAGAATTAAAAAAACTACTCTGTTTGGCGTTTCGGATATTGAAGTTTTAAACCATCTTCAGAACTTATTTATAAGTAGGCACTACACTATGTTCTTATGTGTTTATTCGGCGTTTATTAAACTCAAGTTTAGAAATAAGCACACATAGAATAAGATCGTTGAATAAACACATAAGAGCATAGTGTAGTGCCTACTTAAAAATAAGTTCTGAAGATGGTTTAACAGTTAAATAAACCGAAACGTCAAACAGAACAGTTTTTTAATTCTAAACCAATTGACTGATAAACCCAGGAAAACGCAAGAATGTTTGCCAAACACGGTCAGGAAAAAAGAAGTAAATTTATAATAAGGTTTTTTTATGGCTAGGTACTTAAAATAAATTTATCAAAGCAGTTGTTAAGATCTACCTGATCATTAATGAACAGGTAGATCCTAACAACTCCCATTTGTTAAATTTATTTTAAGTACCTAGCCATAAGAAAACCTGGTTATTATATTCAGAAATATTTATAAAACAACTTTAGTCAGTAAGGTCTTGCAATATGATAAAAATAATTACTTATTTATTATACCTTTTAGGATGGTGCAACTAAAATTATTATTAACAATTCTGTATAAAAGACATAATATATTACATTTACATACATTACATATAACTAAGTAAGGTATATTTACATGCCATTTAAAATTTGTGCTTGATAGTCAATTACAGTATAAGTCGTAGAAGAACACGGATCACTATTGTCGATTTTTATTTAACTCTTCTACTCCTGACAGAGAACTCTCGTTTGAAAATTTATCAGAGATTTCACCGGAACTGCTTTCATCTTCACCTAAATTTATTATTAGGTCGTCTACAACGATGTCTACCATGGGTTCGTTTTCCCTATATTGTGTTTCAAATTTTTTTGCTCTTTCGCAACGTGATTTCCACTGTTTCTCAGAAAATTGTTCGAAAAACTCATCAGTTAATTTTATAACGTCTGCCAAGTTAAACCGTTAAAATTTACGTTTTTTGTGGCCACAAATTCTTTCATCTCTGCCCACACTATTTCAATAGGGTTAAGATCAGGATGGTAAGGGTGTAGTCGAACCACGGTACATCTCGCACCGAAAAATATTTGGTCAATTTTATAATTTTTCTCTGTCGGTTACCTCATTTTAACTAGACTGTATAGCTCCGGTTTCAACAATTTTTCGTCAAATGGAATATTCCTATCTTGTAACCAGTTTCTCATGTCATCTTTTTTTGTTACAGATGTAGGACACATCGATTTGCTTGTGGTATGGAACGTTGTCGATTACGACTACACTGTTAGGTCGAAGATTGGGCACTAGGTTATTTTTTACCCATTTTTCATAATTCATTTCCCTGTAATAGTCCCCAGTACTACACTAAGTGTGATTTCCATCTAACGTATGGATTTGGCACAAAACTGTCTTCCCGATTATTAGATGTGTGCCTTTTGGAACAGGTTGTGTTACACCTTTGTTTGCTTCATCGCTCCGAGCTTTTTGGTGTGTATGTGATGAATGAATATACATTTCATCCATATAAACAATCGGCCGCCCTTCTGTACGGTAACGTTTCATTTTCTTTAAAAATTGAGTGCGAAGATGCCTAACGCCAGGTTTCTCCATTAAAATTTTTCGATTGTTTTTAGTTTTTCTTCAACGGAATCCAAGTTTTTTCATTCCTTTTCTGAAACTGTTCGAGCATCCCTTGTAATTAGTATCATTTTGGAACTTTTTATGAATTCTCGATAGAGTCGGTACTTGCTTTTCTGCTTCGTGGAAGTTATGTATCGTTCTGCGTAAAACACCTTGAAAAGCGTCGTCTAAAGCTATTTTGCTTTTTCTATTTTCCCTCTTTCTGTTTGGTATGGAAAAAGATCTTATTGCACCTGATTCGACATTTTTGGCCCTTTCCTTAATTCGTTTAATTGTGCTCAGACTAATTATTCCTGTAGCGACTGAAATACGCTCGTGAACCTTACTTAAATTAATTATTGTTTTTTTTGCATCTGCTTCTTGTTGCATAAACTGTATCAGAGAATAAATGATTTCACGGCTTTGGCCGTTTAACACTCGGTTTTTAACTTTGCTCTTAAAAGGCATTATTATAAATTTATAAAACATAAAACGTAGGTACTACCAGAGAGTAGATAGAATAAGAGAAACACTGGCGTGCACCGATTTCGGGCCTGCTGGGGAGACCATTATTGCCAGATGGTTTTGATTTATGTTTTGTTACAATATTTGTAAATACGTATCAGATTATTGAAATTACTGGTTGTTCCGTACTGCTGGCCTAACCCTGTTTTGTTATTATACGGGTCTGCAACAAAGATTGTCGTGCATAGTAGTTGTATTATTATTATATTGTATGTATACAATTAAATAGTATACAGGAGAGAATTTACATAATTTCTATTGGCATTCCTAAGTTTTAACTGGGCATGATATGTAGGTACGGGAGGTTGTCTAAAAATTAGTCTTTAGTAAGTCGCGGACAGAAATATTTTAATTCTCGCGCTGAAGGAAGTACTCGTGAAAAAAATCACTCAGTTTTTTTTCTAAATCTTCACTTTTTACAGTCTCTAGATCACGGAAAACATGGTTTTCTGTTTCGGTCGGTCTGTCTATCTGTTGGCACGAAAAGTGAAAAAATTACTTGATCAGAAAACACGAAATTTGCATATACCTATACTGGGGTTTACACTGGCTCCAGCTCGAAGCAGACTAAACTTCCGATGGAATTTATATATACAGGGTGAGAAAAATTAATTAGAAAAATTAATTTCTATGTTGCTTTAATTTAAAGATGATGCATTTTACAGAAGTCATATTTTGCATATAGATAAGATTTATACATTACATATTTACATTATATATTTACACTAATATAAATAAAGACCCTTCTAGTTCCCCATATGTACGGTGAATAACGTTAAGTTTAATAAATACCTATTGCAGCATATTTTAACTCACGTTTATACTTGGTGGAGAGATTTAAAATAATGCAAAAACAAACATTTATAAGGATTTGATAAAAATCAGAGGCTACGGGGTCTCGTGGAAAGTTTAAAATGTTCGTCATTTTACTAAATATACCTGGCACCATATTTTAGTTCATGTTTATACTTGGTGAATAGATTTGAAATAATGCAAAACCAAACGTTTATAAAGGATTTGACAAAAATCAGAGGCTACGGGTTCGCTTGGAAAGTTTAAAATTTTCGTCATTTTACTAAATATACATAGCACCCTATTCTAGTTCACGTTTATACTTGGTGGAGAGATTTGATATAAGGCAAAAAATAATAGGTATACATAATGGATGTGACACAAAAGTGAGGCTACTCTTCGAAAGTTAAAAATGTTCGTCATTTTATTAAATATAGGGGCATGGTTTAGTTCACGTTTATACTTGGTGGAGAGTTTAAAAAAAGGCAAAAAATAACACACGTAAAGGATGTCTCAAAAAACGTTATCCTTGATAAGAGTTGTTATATGTCCTATAAGACCGCCCGACAAAAGTTAAAAAAACGGGATATACGAGGGAGATGAAAATTTTTGAAAGTAGTGCAAGATTCAAGTAACTTCATTTTTCCATTTATTTAAAGTATTTACGTATTTAAACTTGTTCAGAATTAAAAGTTATCTCCCAATATGAAGTTATGGCATTCTGTGTCAAAAATACAAATAAAACTTATATTTTTATTAAAATATACGTTTTATTTTTTTATATTTTGTTATTAAAAAAACACAAATAGAGAAGTCGAAAACAAAGGAGAAACATTAAAAAGTTAAATACGTAGTTGTGCCTTTACTGTTGGCGATAATATAGGTATTCTTAAAAGTAAATGGGTTCGAGTGTCGACTAGGGCTTGAAATTTTTGAAATTTAAGTATTCGAATACTAACTTCATTTATAATTCAAATATTCGAATTTCTGAATGTTCGAATAGTCGATTCGAATTTTCGAATAGCCAATTCGAATATTCGAATAGTCGATTCGAATATTCGAATAGTCGATTAGAATATTCGAATTGTCCATTTTAATATTAGAATCGAATATTCGAAAATTCTACCAGTCGAATCGACTATTTGAATATTCGTGGAAACTATTCGAACATTCAATAATTCGACTAAGTATTTAGTTGGAAAAAAGTTGGGGAGAAAAGTTAAAAAGTTAAATACGTAGTTGTACGTAGAATTTTTGAAATTTAAGTATTCGGATACTTACTTCATTTATAATTCAAATATTCGAATTATTGAATGTTCGAAGAGTCTCCAAGAATATTCGAATAGTTGACTGAACTATTCGAATAGTCACTTAGAATATTCTAATAGTCGATTCGACTATTCGAATGGTCGATTCGAATTCGGCTATTTGATAGTCGATCCGACTATTCGAATCGACCATTCCAAAATTCTACCAGTCAAATCCACTATTCGAATATTCGTGGAGGCTATTCGAACATTCAATTCGTATATTTGAATTATAAATGAAGTAAGTATTCGAAAACTTACATTTTGTAACGTCCATGTACCTAATATTAGGTTTCCTGACCTTAATAACCCCGAAAATGACATACATATTTATAGTTACCATTTTGGATAAATTTCTAGCCGCTTCTCCCCCCACACTTTAATTTTTTTAACATCAATTACGCAAAATTAGATTTTCTGACCTATAAACGGTTTTTGCATTATTCTAAATCTGTCCACAAAGCATAAACCTGAACTAGACTGTGCTGATATATTTAGTAAAATGAAAATTTCAAACTTTCAAAACGACCCCGTAGCCTCAGATTTTTGTCAAATCTTTTATGTGTATTATTTTCTGCCTTATATTAAATCTCTCCACCAAGTATAAACGTAAACTAAATTGACGAAAATTTTAAAATTTCCAAGGGACTGTCAATCCTTTAGAAAAGCGTGCTTTTGCATTATTTTAAATCTCTTCACCAAGTATAAACGTGAACATGCTGGTATATTTAGTAAAATGATGAAAATTTCAAACTTTCGAAACGACCCCGCAGCTTCTAATTTTTGTCAAATTATTTATGTACATATGTATATGATTGTTGGCCTTATATCAAATCTCTTCTTTCCGCCAAGTTTATACGTGAACTATTGTGCTATATTTAGTAAAATTTTAGTGACAAAAATTTTAAACTTTCGAAGAGCCTCTGATTTTTGTTAAATGCTTTATGTATGATATTTTTTGCCTTATTTTAAATCTTTCCGTAATTTCCACCAAGTATAAACGTCAACTAAAATAATATGCTTGAATGTTTTAAGTTTTTAATTAGGATAATAGAATTTTTTGGGTGAGCCCTGTAGTCGCTACTTGTTTGGTTTTTCTAGTATTTTTGGGTAATTTAGAAAACCTGAAACCTCCCCACCAAGTTGAGATAAAGGGCGTTATCGGCTTATGGTACTGTATTTAATTACTTGTTTCCAGTACCGGGTAGGTTTACTTCGCGTCACAGGTTTCGTCAGCCAACTGCTGGCCGCTAGCTTCAGGTTCATCAACAAAATTCGAGCGACCAAAATTTCTTAAAACTAAATAGCGGTACTAATTATTTACTTAAAAGTAGCCAGTGGCGTCGTAAAGGAGGTTCGGGAGGGTACAATAACAGGGATCATGCTCTCAGGGTAAATATCACCCTGTAAGTTTTTAATAAAATGTGTCAAAAGTTAACCCTGCACTAATTTCGAGACAGTTATTATGAATCAACTCGAAAAAAAACTAAAATTTCAACACCCTGTATCTCTAAACAAAGCGTTTCCGAACATGTGTTAATGGAAACTTTTCTTAATATTTGATGTATAAGCTATTCCTGACGTTTCCTGGCAACTAGGTATATAAAAAATTATTTACATTACATAAGTATACCATTTCTGATTTAGTTAATATAATTTACTACGCCGCTAAGATTTTAACAAAACTGCTTACTAAAAAACCTTTCCCACTGAAAATATACATTTCACTATGCTTCCGGTTGACCGACATCGTTTTAAATCCAAGCCCAGCAACTCGAGCAGCGATGTCGTTCGTTAATGACTGCACTGCCGATGCTGTCGCGCTCGCCTAAATCCACCCGTTGCGTTGCAGGCCAACAACACGCTGGCAACGCAGCCTTTCAATAGTCGGTACAAATTATAGAAAATTATTTCCTAGTGGCCGCTGATCCACACGATGAAGTATGGGTAGCGACGCCTACTGTTTTTTCGTGAAATTAAAACGCTCATAATTCCGACGAGTAGTCTTTATTATTATTTAGTCTATGGTACTACTTTTGTCGCAGACTGTACAGATGTGTGCGGTTCAAGGCATGAAGAATAGTGTGACCCCTGATAGCCCCGCCCACCTGTTTACTACGCACCCCAAGGTCAAGGCTCATGCTAGAATGCATGACCTGTACCTTTAAATTGGTCGAACCATCGAACTTGCAATGGCGGCGAGTGATAGGATAAGGTATTATATTACTGAATTGAAGTTATTGTCATGAATAAAGTTCCATCCTGATAGCATATGGCATACTTCACCAAAAAAATTACCACTTTTTGTCCGTCCCTGAACAAAACCTTTCAGGGTCCTGGCAGACCGAGTCTTTATACCTTATTTTCTTTTTTTTACTACAAAACGATTTGGTGCTGTTGCTATATTGCTGTTACTCTATTGGTATTTGATGACGTGGAATTCACAAACCTGAGCAAACCTTCTACAAAATCAAACTATAAAATATGCTGCTTCTTAAAGTTAAGTGGTCCAGTAAGAATAGAAAAAGTTCGACATAGAAGTCGATATAATAAGTCTTTGTTTTTAGGTTCAGTTGATTTTCTAGAACCTGTAGTCCCAAGTGACTTTTTAGATGAAACAGAGGATAGTTCAGGAACCGAATCAGATTTGCTTTTTGGAACTGCTTCGCTCGACTCATTAAGTGGTCAGAAAATGAAAAAAGCACCAACGCATATAAGCCTAATTTTAAGCGAGACCAACACCTGCTTTATTTTGGATATACCTAGTTGTACGGCTTTAAAGGATACAGAAGGGGGTAAATTCCTAATATATCTACAATTTAACAAGTATTTTATGTGGTGAACTTTGATTTATAATCTTTAGGTTCATGTTTTCATTGTAGACGATAACCACATTTTCACTTATAATTTCTACAAACAAAATGCTATATTTAAAATACGTAGGTACCTATTCGCTCCATTTATATGCTTGTTTGAAATAGTATGTATGTACGACGCCATGCGTTAATGCGATAACGTAGCCGGACCTACGAAAAATTCACAAGAGAGAGAGAGAGAGTAGGTATGAGTTTAGATTGATGAAAAATAATCATAAATGGCTCTTCGCAATAATAAGCTGGTAATCGCCCCTTAGACTTTCTCTAAACGGTACCCGCCACTGACAAGAAACACATTGTACAAATAAATTGCCAATTCTATCAATAATTTTTCGTATGCGTATGCGTATGCAGTCAGCATAAGAAATAATGTTTTTGATACCTTTAAAGTAAACGCCCTTTAAAATACACTTATTTTGAAAGTAGGTTAACAGATTCGCACTAATAATACAGTACAGCCATTAAGCAAAAAAGAGCACTTGACTAATAATTAAAATTAAAAAACAGTTAAACACAAAAAATCCACGCTTTTTGTCACTACCCGCACTATTAAAAACGAAAACTAATGTTTCTGTTACTTTTAGAGTAAAATCTCTGTAAAATATACTTCCTGCAGTGGCGGCTTTTGAGGGTAGGCAGGGTAGGCCGGGCCTACTCGAAAATTTTGGGTACACAATAATTGCACAATTTTATTGAAAAATGGTGTCAATGCATATACTTAAATATCTTCTAAATCATCCAATATAATAACGCCCGCAAAGATTACTCTGTAATAAATTTTCATGGAAAGCACCTAGTCGTCTTAACGCATTTTAAAAATCACTTAATATGACCGAATCTGTAACCGGCCCAACCCGTACCAAAGAAAATAGAATATGTTTGTTAGGTTTTACGTTAAACTTATACAACACTAACAAAATACTAGGTATAGCCATCAACGTGAATAATGGACCACTATAACTAATTAAAATACAATGCTTAAAGAATCCACGGTATTTTTTTACTATCAGCACTGAAAAACTAAAAATGTATTTATTTATTGAAAAACACAACTCTTGCGATCTCTTGCAGTTTGACATATTATCTAATTATTTCAAATACTTTTACCCCTGACGTTACAAAAGATAGGCAACCCAAAAAAACTACCAATAGTTATTGTTGCATAAGAGATTGGAAAAAAGTTTTGTGGAAATAATAGCAGCGTTCAGCAATTCAATCTTTTTATCGTTTTTTCGCCAATTTTGCAATTCGCATTTATATGAAACAAAAACAAACTCCCTGCGACTAACGTTGAAATATCTAAATATCTGAAATAATTTTACCCCTGTCTGGTTTTTGTTTACTTCAACGTGCCTACTCTACTGCATAGGCAACTATAGAAACAGGCGTGCATATTATGCAAGATGTCAATATTTTTTCTTTGGAAGTTAGTTTTAAATAATAATGTAGTTTCTTTTTGCTACCTAGTAAATGGTCTTCGTCGATCCGTTGTTAACTAATATTTTGCTCAGTTTTATCTAGTTTAGTGATTATAGTGTTTCTTAAATTAGCCTAATATGGTTGAAAACTAAATTAAATTTAACACTTATAATATTTACGTATTATGTAACGTTTGCGGATACAAGAAAGCGATTTAAGATACATCTCTACTTTAGAAAAACTCAGGGGATCTTTTAAAAAAAATCGGTAAGTTGCCGTAATTTTATTGACAAAAGGACGCATAACAACTTTCTGAACGTGCTGTGTAAAACAGAATATTTTTTTTGACAAATGCTGTAATGAAAGAATTTTGGTTATAATTCTAAAATACTGTGTAGTTGTGCTCAATTAGTGTTTTTCACGTTCATTTTTCATGTTATTCAAAATTTTTATTTTGACCCACTCAGCTCCGCGCATACGCAATGTGATACAGCGTCAGTACCGTCGGCGGTGGGTAGCGCGGCAGATAGACGGAGATCGAGCGGCCGAGGTTTGCTCTGGTTAAGTGGGAGGTTGATGGCAGGGAACACTAATTGTGCAAGTATAGCTTGTACTTGACCGATTTTTTTATGTAGTTTCTTTTCTTCCTCTATTACCTTAATATCTTTATTAATTTTGATCTATGAGGTTTAACGTCTAATAAAATAAGGTCATTTTTATGTTATCTGTAATAAAACTCAGATGCGTATTGAGAATACAGTTTTATTTGCAGATAAACTGATAACATAACAAAAGCGTAAATTCTAATCTATACATGTAATATGATTTTAATACAATAAAAAATCTAAATATACTACAAATACTTATATAAAATATTTTATTTAAAATCTTCAGAGTAATTTTAATTGGTTTATTAGGTGAAGAAAACTATTTTGATTTTTTAATAAAATGACTTAAATTATCCTGTTCCTACTATGTACTACTAAAAACTACTTATTTTAATTAATGAGAAAAATTAATGAATTTATATGTTTTGCAAAATTTTAATCTTAGGATTTTGTTTAGACATTTTCCGAGTCTTGATGTTCCTATTAGCAAAGCAGAAAAATGGAAGTCCTGTACATATTTTAGTATAACACACAACAACAGAACAGTATGTTATACGAGACATTTTAACACGACTACTACAGATAACAAAATAAACACAACTGATACAAATAACAAAATAAAAATCGAATATCTACGCTTTGCAAAATTAATAGTTTTTGAAGAGCCACTGTGCACTGGAGCGCACTGGAAATATTTCCTTTGCGATGACCAGCCTCGACCTGAGACACTGTATATCGTTAACCTACCAAAATCCTACTGGAGGTAAGGCGGGGTGCGGGCCGAACGACAGCGGGTCGGATTAGACCTTGAGCGAGAGTGCTTCTACTTGTCTTTGTCTGTATACGGTGGTATTGTCTTATGGCTATCGCGCATCCTCAAGGCATTGTTTACAGCGTTGCAACTCAACATCGCGCGCTTTTGATCTCTGAGCACAAACCGTCCTATAATAGGATTTCCCAAAATAAAAGTTATTGTTTTATGATCAGACAGTTAAGTGAAGTTTGTATTTTGGCATGCATAAACTAGTTTTTATGGTAAACTTGTTTTATGATCTGTTCTAACAGAAATCACCAACCAGTCAGACCAATTTTAATTGATGGAAATCAATTCGCAGCCGATTGTATAACAAACAATAAAAACAATATTTGAGGGTAGCCAATTTATATTTAAAATACAAAGAATAAAAAGAAAATTTGAGGGTGACAAATTTATATTTAAAATACAAACAATAAAAGCAATATTTGAGGGTGACAAATTTATATTTAAAATACAAACAATAAAAAGAATATGTGAGGGTGACAAATTAATTTTCATCAAATCAATAAAATAGTACGCATCCTACCACCAGATGTCGCTCTAGCTCGTTTTCTCGTGGCGGGTAATTTAAAGGTGGTATGTTTAAAGTATTAATTTATTTTCAAGCTAGTAATTGATCGTTTTAAAGACGATTTATTGTTTTTTTTTCGTATGACACAATAAAAAATTATGTATTCAGTAAAATCAGCTATAAATTGATGATTTTACTATTTCAATTATATTTTAGAGTAAATTACCTATAAACAAACTAAAAAAACAATATTAGTCATTAACAATCAAATACTGATACTTATAAACCCTTCAGAGTATAATATGTAAAATATAAATTATATAATAAAACTACAAAGTATGTATATGGCGGCTTTATTTACCAAACAGTTATTGTTATCACATTGTTGTTAAAAGAATAGCCCAAAATTCAAATAAATGTGTTATGTTTATATACAGGGTGTTCGAAAAATAGACGGAGATATTTTAGAGGGCGATTCCTTGTTATAAAATATAACAAAAAGTTTCTATAAACATGGGTCCGGAATGCAAAGTTTTCAAGATACAGGATGTTAAATAAAGAAAGAATAAAAAATGAAATTATTAATGTCTTAAAAAATATTTACTCGATTCTGTTGAAATTTGGCAATGTTATTTGTTGTATTAAGAGGCTAATTTAGCCCTAAATAAATTAAAATTATTAAGTCCAGTAGCGTCCGGTGGGGCACCTTAGCGAATATTATTATCAAAAAAATGTACGCCACTACCTTTTTTGTAACTTTAATATTTTTTGATTGATTAAGCATCTAAAAATACAACTTCTTTGCCTCTTGTATTTTTTTCCTAAACCCACTTCGGTTTCGAGAAAAAAAAATAAAAACGGTTTTATTGCATGTCACTGGACAAAATTGGTTTATCAATTTGTGCTAAAAAAAATCACAAGTGCTTTGGAAAACAAATAATCAAAAACAATACCCTAATATAAAGTACACTACAACAAGTGTTATTGCAACTTTTCCAATACCCTAATATAAAGTACACTACAACAAATGTTGGAAATGTCCACCATCCATTTCCGTACACCTTCTCACTCGACGAATCATTGAACGACGAACTCGAGCTAAAATTCGAGGTCTATTTCTTATTTCTTCGCAAGCATTTACGATTTTATTTCTTAATTCTTCTATTGTTTCTATGGGAGTAGCGTAAACCATCGTCTTAAGGTGTTCCCATAAATAAAAATCTATTGGATTTAAGTCAGGGGAGCGAGGTGGCCAGTGAATTGGTCCACCTCTTCCAATCCAATTTTCACCAAAGGTGTTATTCAAATGAGTTCTGTACAGGTATACTGAAATGAGGAGGAGCTTCATCGTGCATAAAAGTTATTTGGTTACGTATATTTAGATTAACTTCTTCTAGCAGTATGTGCAATTCTTGTTGAAGAAACGCTAAGTAAGATTCGCCGTTTAATCTTAAGGGTAAAAAGAAAGGACCAATTAAATTGTCACCAACGATACCCATCCACACATTTAAAGAAAATTGTTCCTGGTGGCGACATTGTACGAAAGCATGGGGATTTTCGACACTCCATACATGAGTGTTATGGTAATTAACAATACCATCCCGCCGAAATCCTGCTTCGTCCGTAAAAAGTATGGTTTTATTAAAATTCCTATTATTATTAACCTCTTGGTAATACCATTGGCAAAACTGTAAACGAGATGGAAAATCTCTTGGTAGTAATGCTTGCACACGTTGGACATGATAGGGAATATAGGGATACAAGAGTTGCTCGGAGAGAACCTGCCACACAGCGCTGTTGGAATGATTACCACCTAATCTAGTTGGTATAGTCCTGGTACTGATAACAGGATTTTGTTCCACGGCACGTAAAACTGCCTCGTCAAACTCGGGCGTTCTTACGGACCTCGGCCGGCCTCTATCATTGGTGGGAACGGCAAAACTTCCTAAATAACATTATTGTCAAAAACATTACGAAAAAGAAATAAGAAAATTTACCTCTTTCCCGTAATCTACGGTCTACGCTTTCAAAGGTTTTACTATCTGGAAGTTGCCGATGGGGAAACGCTTCTGCATACAGGCGCCTCGCTGCATAACAGTTACTATAAGCACGTGCATACATTACATGCATGTCTCCCATTTCCTCAAAAGTGTAATTTTCCATCACAAAAACCGAGACAAAAACTTTTTAGAGAAATTTCGCAAAGAAAATTACGTGTATAATTCTTTTCTAAAAGAACTGACGCGCAAATGTCAAACCTCCATGCAGAAATGATTATTCGTTGTCCAAGGAACTTGTGATTTTTTTAGCATAAATTGATAAACCAATTTTGTCCAGTGACATGCAATAAAACGGTTTTTATTTTTTTTCTCGAAAACGAAGTGAGATAGGAAAAAAATACAAGAGGCAAGGAAGTTGTATTTTTAGATGCTTAATCAAACAAAGTTACAAAAAAGGTAGTACATTTTTTTGAAAATAATAATATTCGCTAAGGTGCCCCCCGGGACGCCACTGGACTTAATAATGTTAATCTATTTAAGGCTAAATTAGCCTCTTAATACAACAAATAACATTGCCAAATTTCAACAGAATTGAGTAAATATTTTTTAAGACATTAATAATTTCATTTTTTATTCTTTTTTTATTTAACATCCTGTATCTTGAAAACTCTGCATTTCCGGACCCATGTTTATAGAAACTTTTTGTTATATTTTATAACAAGGAATCGCCCTCTAAAATGCCTCCGTCTATTTTTCGAACACCCTGTATAAGTAGTTTTTCGTGTAAATGTGCAAATTTTCATAGAGTTGAGACTATTTTTACTAAATCCCATAACTCCTAAGCTTGAAAGATAAACCCCATTTTTATACGAATTCATGTTAGCATGCTTGATACAATAAATTTATTTATTCAGCATGCTGAAATTCATGAAGGAATGGATAACTACACAAATGTAAAACCAGCATTAAAAACATTGTCTAGCAGGATTTATAAAAAAATTAGGGAGTGCATGGAAGAAAAACTAAAAAAAAAATTACAGAAATCATTGAGTTGAGACTAAGTAATTTATCTGCCTTCACTGCAACCCAGCATTGTTTAAAACAGATATAAAATATATTGTTTAAACAAAAGCAGAATTCTTAAAGAACAAACAAAAGAACAATGTTAAAAAAGGCTCTTTTGTGTCGATCAAGGCAGGTGAGGAAAATTATATTTCTTGTGAATTTTGACCCGCTGAACATGATGGCGCAATTAGAATTACCGGATGCTTCCAGGAAAACCTTTTTCTTTAGCATCAAGTAAATTCTAATCACATCACGTTGTTCAGCAGGTCAAAATCCATTATAATATTATCTTTCACGTTTGATACCTTGACAGGCAAAAACCTGCATTTTTTACCATTGTTCTTTAAAACATTGTATTACTAAAACAAAACATACACTTTCACTTCACTTCACTTAACACCATCCTAAAATTTGCAAAAAGTTGTTGTAAATGAATTCAAAAAATACAAAAATTGGGAATGAAATTGTTTAAAGCTGTAAAACAATTATTGCATCGGCCTGTCACAAATCGTGGCGAAATTTGACCAACGTTTACACGTCAACTGTCTTAAGGTTCAAAGAACGAGTGAAATGGTGGTATCCTACAGTGCCACGTAGTGGTAGGATAAACTACTAATGGTGTAACGGTGGTGTTTCCACTTATTCAATTCAAGTTTCACCCATGTGGTAGTAAACTTTGCCTAGATATATGCGGCGAGCGTTTAGTCATTCTTTACTGTGTTCCAACGCCGTGTATGCGTTGCACTATAGTAAACTGATCAGCAGGGCCCTGAAACTTTAAATACGGATAATCGCAGCTGCCACTTGTCACATTTAGTTAACGAACTTGCCATGGAGGGACTACTTCCATTCGACAGACGACAGAATGTCAAAATTAGACCAATCAGGTTATTTTATTCTCGGTTGTCTCGCCTTTGTCTTGTCCGTCAGCCATTTTATATTTTCGTAAAAAGATGAAAATTATTTAATGTGTGATTTTAATCACAATTCCTCGGCTTAGAAAAGCAAATTAGGGCTTTATTACTTTTCCAGGTAAGTGTTCTTTTGTATTAAAGAAAAATATAGCCTATTATCAATACATATCGTGAAACATGGTATTCTGTTAAATAGTTTAGTAAACAAACATTTTTCCAGGTATTTTTAATTTTAAATTGTACGTGTACTTTGTTTAAAATATACAGTTTTTTCGTTTTTTGTTATTTTAAGGTGCAGTTATCAGCAAGTCTGTCAACAAAATATACTTTGAGCATTCAAAATAATACACACACTAATGTATTTCCAATATCAATATGTTCCGAATAGGCTAATATTAATAATTTATTTATTTATTATATGGTTTATTTAAGTGAACATGGTTTCGTAATAATAAAATAAATGATGAAAGTTGGCAATAGTGAATTTGGCCATTTCTGTTTTGTGTTCTTTGTGTCATAAAGAATGATTTTAATCAAACTTTTTTTTATTGTAGATGTAAATAGACAAATCAGATATTGTAGTTTGGTAAGTACGATTTTCTTAATCATATTTAAAACATATTTCGTGCTAGGTGTAACTATTTAGATGATTTTAATTTCAGAACATTCAATGTGATTTATATTTTTATCATATTTTTTCTGCTTCTCAGAAAGATTAATTTTGTAGTTTGCCACCCATACCCAATCTTTCTGTCTCTGTGTTTTCTCTAATATGGCTGCAGTCATAGCAGCTTCTTCCTTTAGCAGAGTTTAGTACTCATGTAAAAATCCATTGTGTAAGAATTCCTATTACACTTAATGTCCCAAAGGATTATAAAAACATTTTTTTTTTATTTTCCCAAAACTCTTGCCACATTATAACCTTGAAAATAGCTTACTGAATAAGTCCTAAAAACTGTGCCAATTTCTATGTATGTAGAGACCATTTTTCAATATCAGATTTTAATAATGCTGATGTCGGGTGCAAAATGAGCTTACATACTACAGCCAAAAGTGATATTTTCTGAAGAAACATCCTCTGGAATTAAAAGCCTTTCTAAGCAACTGCTATCTTAACAAATATGCTCACTCTGTTGGCCTGGAGGAGAAGTTTTTTAAAATTTACAGTAATGAATTTCAAAAATGTTTTTTGTGACGAGCACAATATTGTTAATGATATAGTAAAATCTAATGTCTGATTAAGTCTTTACAAATATTTAAGAGAAAAAAATAATGAGGATAAACCTGTAACATTTACTTCTGAAGTGAAGACCGGGCATATTCAGGAGGTTTTTTGGATGCTCTATACATCCCTCATGTGATTGGTTGATCAAGATGGCGGCCTTTTGCTTTTAAGATTTACAGACTGGCATTTTACCGCTCTTAGGCATACAATGTTACAAATAATAACAGTTACATCCAGGGTGTTTCATTAAGGGTGATGAGATACCATATCTCAGGAGCTTTGAAAAAAAAATCCTAGGAAGGGAAGCGGCCAAGAGAAATTGCTGGAAACATTTTTTAAGTTCCTAACTCTGCCGCTAGGGGGCGTAATTGCTGTGGTCATGTAAAAAAAGACAATTTTCTGGAAAATATCCCTATAAAAGCTATCAAAAAAATATTACACTGATAATTCTAATAGAATTCTACATCTTTTTGGTTTAACACTTTTTGCTGTAAGATGTAAAATTAGGGCGGGAGAGGAGGGGAAAGTCTACTGATAAAAGTGTCCATAATTTTGGTTTGACTCAACCGAATTTGATGAACTTGGTCTCGTTTAAGAAAGGAAGGCTTGCTAATTTGAACGAAAAAATAGCTGTGTTACATTGACTTTCGCGGCCCTCGCTAGAGGGCGTTATTTGAAAAAATATTTAAAATGGAATTTAATTTTAAAAATATTTTAAATGGAATGACATAGTTATTATATCATAATCGAAACGTAGAATAAATTTGCAAGAGAAAATGTAAAAAATTCGATTCGATATCTTCATTAGTTTCAGAGTTATAGCCAAAAGAATAATTAATATCATGTTAATTAAAAAAAGCAATTGTTTTTATGGGTCCGTGGTCAAGCGTGCCATGAAAAATAAAAAAAACAAATTTTAAATTTTTTATTAAGTGTGATACCTGACAGCATATTCACGTTCCGCAAGAGGAGCATTTTCAAAACACTGAAAATATATGGCCAGCATATCGTAAGCCTCGGCGCTGGTACAAACCATAACGATAAACTCAAAATTCACAAAAAATCTGAGATAAAATTTGGACAGATACTTATCAAAGATTGATTAGAGTGACATTTCAATTTATTTGCTTTCCTGAAAATCTGCCGATTAGTTTCGGAGGTATAGCCAAAAGAATAATTAATATCATGTTAATTGAAAAAAGCAATTGTTTTTATAGGTCCGTGGTCAAGCGTGCTTGTTTTTTAACTAGTCAGTCAAGACTACCCTACCAATTCATATTCTAGGAATGGGGTTTTACCAACAAATCCGTCAACAACACGGAGTACACACCGTCGGTTTGTTAAAACAATGGGCAAAAAACAACACCAAATTAGCATCGCTGCGCAACAGGAGGATATTCCTGCTCACATGTCGAACACAGGCACTGACTCCCGCACACATCAACAATAACACCAAGGGAATTCAAAACACCCTAGAGATTGAAGACGGAGCCACAGGATATCAGATTAAGCAGATCGGTAACAGGTTAAAAAACAAACTTATCAATCTCGAAATTTCAACTACAATTAAAGCAATTTATCATACTGAAAGATCTCTGATACAGGTTTCAAATGAAATTAATACTCTTATCCACACATATATCCTACACACATATTTAACCAATTTAAAACTACAAAATCAAACATACAATAGACTCTTCAAAACCATAAAAACCACTAATTTAAAAAAAATAAACAATCGAAAAATACAAACACACAATCAGCTCATATCTGTTAAAGAAAATTGGATCAGAAATCTTACAGTTATAGAAATCCCAAATGATGTAAAAAACTTTCTGGCATTGGGTTCTAAATTTGCTCTTTCTCCCTCCATTGGTGACATATCTGTCCTACGATTGCTCTCGGATGTTGAGAATTTTACTTACCACTTCCCGGAGCAAGAAAGGAATATCCAACGAGCAAAAATAACAAACATCATAACCAATCACTATAGAACTTCGCATAGTAAAAAATATGTTGATATTCTTTTCGAAAAAACAAAGAAATTTCTAAAAGACAATAAGGAATTGATAGTTACAAAAGCAGATAAGGGCAACGTAACTGTGATAAAGAAGAGAGACGTATATGTCACCAAGTCCAAGGAGATTTTATCAGATCAGAAATATTACAAAATTTTAAAACGTTACCCTACGTTAACCTTTCAACAAAAAGCAAATAAAATAGTTTCAGACTTTCGAAAGAAAGGGTTTCTGGATGAAGGACAGAAGAAATCTCTTACAACATATAATCAAACCTCTCCTAAATTTTACGGTCTGCCCAAAATCCACAAACCCTCACTTTCGTTAAGACCCATTATTTCGTCCATTAATGCACCTAATAGTAAACTCTCCACTCACATAACAGATATACTTACATTAGCTTACAGCAGGGACAACGAATACTATATAACAGATTCTTTTCAATTTGCTGAATTTATTAACGAAAAACAGCTCCTTGAGGGTTATGTACTAATAAGCTTAGATGTTGTCTCTCTCTTCAGTAACATCCCACATTATTTAGTTACCCAAAGCATAGAAAAAAGATGGCAGGATATATCACCCTTAACGAAAATTCCTAAAAACCAATTTTTAGACATAGTAAAATTTATTTTTGACTCAACTTACTGCCAATTAGACAACATATATTACAAACAAATTTTAGGTACTCCAATGGGAGCCACACTGTCTCCGATAGTGGCTCAATATGTCCTGGATGACCTCTTAGAGGTATGCATTCCACAATTAACTTTCCAACTACCCTTTTTAAAGAAATATGTGGACGATATTGTATGTACAGTTCCTGAAAATAAAAAAATAGAAATACTGAGTGTCTTCAACTCATACAACTCCTCCATACAATTTACTATGGAAGAAGAGTCAGAAAGAAGTATCCCCTTTCTAGACACCAAATTAATTCGGACAGAGGACAACCAGGTGATCTTAGATTGGTATGTAAAACCTACCAACTCAGGTAGATACATGAACTACAACTCATACCACACAGAAAAAATGAAGATCAACCTGGTACTAGCCCTCAAGTCACGAATCGAAAAAATAAGTCACCATACACTCAGACAAAAGAATCTGTACAGACTATATCGTACATTACTTGAAAACTCATACCCCCAGGGTCTGTTAAAAAAACTTATACATAACACCAGAGCGTTGGCCACTGTAAGAGATAGGGGGCCCCGGATGTCTCACCTGAAATCGATGCTTTTAATTCCGTTAATAGAGCTCTATACTACTATTCTCTACCAGCAATAGACTCTATCACCACAAAGATTATTAAAGTTTTCAAAAACACACCAACAATAAAAATAACGCAGCGATTCTCTAAGACGGTGGGTAATATTTTCACAAAGCTCAAAGATAAAGAAAAAACAAGAGACAAATCATGTGTCGTGTATAGTATTCCTTGTCCTTCCTGTGATAAGGTATACATAGGACAAACGTCTCGAGTGCTTAAAGACAGACTAACCTCACACAAGAGCGACTGCAGGTTAAAAAACCCTCTTGTGCTTTAGCTGAACATCATATAGAAACTGGTCATGATCCAAATTACTCAGAGACCAACACTATATATACAGAAAGTAAGCTGAGAAAGAGACTCTTCTTAGAAATGGCAGAAACACACTTGACACCAAACTGTCTAAAAAAGGAGACATCGTAGATCTGAGTTAAATCTACTCGTATATTGTCACTCTAAACAAAAATAAGACCACAGAGGGGTCTCACAACTCCTCTTTGGAAATTTAAAGAAAAATGAGCCTAACGTACTCAGTTTATTTTCACCTCAAAATTTCCAACTGTCTTAAAAGCACCAGACGAAATAAGTTCCCCTTTTCTTTTCTTTTTTGGTTTATTGTCCTTTTTATTAACTTCTGTTCTCAATAATCATAAAATAACCCACTACAAACAGAAATTTAAAAAATAATCGAGATTGATATGATAAGACCAAGATCAATAGTGTGACAACTCACTTAAAAAAACGAAATGTATACTCAGGAGCTAATGGAAGGGTGTGCTGTCTCCCTAAGTGACAAGGGAGACCGTACAGCTTTCTAGAGAAAAAATCATTCAATACAAAAAATATGTTGGGTGGGTTGCTGGACGCCATCTGCAAGTGGCAGGTGTGGGGGGCGGCTCTGCTTACGCCATCTGACATGTTAACTTATAACCAACAAACCGTGGTAAAACAGAATGTGTTTCCTGACCAACGCCATCTATTGCATGACTGTCTGTTTGGATGGCTGGAGCATTCTGTAATATTCTCCAGCCTTCTAGATCGACAGTTCTGACACTGTTGACACACTGCATCTTAACCTGACTGCTTCAAGCTGTAACGACCATGTGGCCGAAACCTCAGGGTACTCCAAAAACAATTATGTAGTTACAATAACGTATATTCAAACTGTAAGACCTGGGTTGGAGTGTTTGTCCTTTTGTGCTAGATGTTACGAAGGATATTTTAACTCACTTTGCACCCTAGGTAATGTCCAATATAATGTAAATTAATTAAGTTACTAACCGTACTCTGTGTTGTAGCCTTGATAAAGAAATAAACATTTTCGAAAGCTTGGCGTAGAAAAAAAAGAGTTTTACTTCCGATGCCCGACTAGACTGAAGCCTCAATAACCACTGAGCTTGTTATATATATATAGGGTAGTCGTTGCTGACTAGTTAGGAAGTAAACTTCAAATATTGTGTTGCGCAGCAAATGAAAGAATACTCTTTAAAGTTGTTCCAAGCTTTCGAAAATATTTATTTTCATCTTCAGGGAGACTACAAAGAATTGCTAGTATTAAACATGGTTCTTATGATATTAACCATTGTTTTAAGTGATCTTATAAGCAGGTTTATTACTTACCACTTAATTGAGGATGTTCATTAAAGGTGTTAAAGTAATATCCAGGGAATCAGTGAAGTCCTCCAGAGTGAGATCGAAAACCAAGCGTCATAAATTACCTAATTGTTCTAAATTTACATTTATTACACAATAGCACAGACAGATTAAAATTACATGAAAGCCATTAATTAAAAAAAAATTTTTCATTAAAAATTAAAAATCATTTCTTTCTCAGTTTTTTGAAATTCATTTTGGCCATGCGGCACGAGATGACAGACTGATTTGTTTGAGCGGGAAACTCACTATGGACTGTCAGAGGTCAAATATTACCGACATCTGTGTATTATATTAAATTATATGCGAAACATGATTACAGAAGTCTGTAAAATTAGGTGTATTATTTACCGTGTTGAGATAACTTGTTGGATTTATATTCCGGTCTGGAAGTAAACCCTAGCGGATGAATTTAAAAGTTTATTTAACTGACATCTATGAATTTCAATTAGAATTATTTGTAATTTGATAAAAAGATTTTGTTATATGTAGGAAATGGGTAAGTATTCTTGAATTTGTTGTGAAGGAAAAAAATAATTTTTATTATACAATCAATTGTCATTATACTTGAATCTCAGAGTCGTTCAAACGATGATCCTTGTCTAAAAATAATAGATATGAATATATTTCACTTAGGTGTTTGATATCGTTTTTTTTATTTATGCAATTAGGTTCTTGTGAAATAAAGGCCATTTCAAGAGAAGATCTTCTTAAGTTATTTTTCTGTGTAGCAAGTATCTTGGTTGCATTATAATCAAAGTTATGTAGTAAGTTATTAGCGTGTTCTGCCAGAGCACACCTCTCTGGATGCAGTCTACAATCACTCTTGTGTGCTGTGATTCTGTCGGCCAATGGTCTTGTTGTTTGGCCTATGTATATTTTTTCACAGTCTGTACAAGGGATGCTGTAAACCACATCTGTTCTTCGAGTAAGAGGGACCTTGTCTTTAAGCCTGGAGTGCACCGAAGAAATTGTGAGTACTGGTTTGTTCGCGATTTTGACATTGACTACCTGATTTATTATTCTGGACAGCGCCGGAGTTATCTCTCTAATGTAGGGAAGTGATATGAATTTAGTAGTTTGCGTCACTTCAGTTGTATTATTGTTATTATTTATTAAGTTATGTTCATTTAATATAGGTATGTTAATGGCAGGAGTGCTGAACAAAATTCTATTAACCAGCTTGGGCGGATATGAATTATCGATGAATAATTGAGCTAGGATATCTAAGTTTTTTTATGTAGAGATGGATCTGAGATTTTTAGAATTCTTGATTTCATTTATTTAACCAGATTCACTTTCATATTATGTTTATGATACGAGAAATAATTCAGGTATCGTCCTGAGCTGCAAGGTTTCCTGTACCAATCTATCACGATTTTGTTGTTGTGAGTTCGTGTGAATTTGGTATCTAGGAAAGGAACCGAGCAGGTAGGGTCTTCGGTTTCTATAGTGAACTGGATGTGTTGATCGAAATCATTTAAGGTTTCTAGTATCTCGTTAATTCCATTTTGTGGTAGTGCTACAATTATATCATCCACGTACTTTTTTAAAAAAAAGGGGATTAAAGGAGAGAACAGGAAGAACTGTGTCGAGCAATTCGTCCATCACATACGTTGCAAGTATAGGAGAGACAGAAGATCCCATTGGGGTACCAAAAGTTTGTTTATAGTATTTGTTGTCAAATGAGAAATATGTGTTGTCAAAAAGAAATTCAATTAATCTAAGAAAGGAGTCTCTGTCTGTATTACAATAGTTACTAATGCGGTACCAACACTTATAGATGGCCCTGTGTGCAGCATCATAATAAACATTGCTGAAAAGAGAGACAACATCGAGGCTTGCAACCACATAACCATCAGGAAGCTGTCTGATGGTTATGTGGTTGCAAGCCTCGATGTTGTCTCTCTTTTCAGCAATGTTTACTATGATGCTGCACACAGGGCCATCTATAGATGTCAGTTAAATAAGCTTTTAAATTCATCCACTAGGGTTTACTTCCTGACCGGAATATAAATCCAAGTTATCTCAACAAGGTAAATAATACAACTAATTTTACAGACTTCTGTAATCATGTTTCGCATATAATTTAATATAATACACAGATATCGCTAATATTTGACCTCTGACAGTCCATAGTGAGTTTCCCGCTCAAACAAATCAGTCTGTCATCTCGTGCCGCATGGCCAAAATGAATTTCAAAAAACTGAGAAAGAAATGATTTTTAATTTTTAATGAAATTTTTTTTTTAATTAATGACTTTCATGTAATTTTAATCTGTCTGTGCTATTGTGTAATAAATGTAAATTTAGAATAATTAGGTAATTTATGACGCTTGGTTTTCGATCTCACTCTGGAGGACTTCACTGATTCCCTGGATATTACTTTAACACCTTTAATGAACATCCTCAATTAAGTTGTAAGTAATAAACCTGCTTATAAGCTCACTTAAAACAATGGTTAATATCATAAGAACCATGTATAATACTAATATTTTCGCAAGCTTGGAACAACTTTAAAGAGTATTCTTTCATTTGCTGCGCAACCCAATATTTGAAGTTTACTATATATATATATATATATATATATATATATATATATATATATATATATATATATATATATATATAAATTAATAGAAGTTCTTCTTTCTCTCTTATATACAGTGACCGGCAAAAAGTTCGCAACATATGGGAAAAATTTTTATTAGGAGAGTATCGGAAAAACTTTCCCAGGGGATCGGTTCTGCATGTCCGATAACCTAAAAATCGATTTTGACATACGTCACGTGACCACTGGTATAGCGTCAAATTAAAAAAAAAATTGTTAATTTACAAAAAGTGAGGTTAGTTGACGAGATATCAAAAAAAGTTATTTGAAAAAATTGCTTAGAATTAAATTCTAGGTCATTGTGCAAAATTTTAAGATTTTATTTAAAAAAATTGGAAAACTCAATTTTTTTTAAATATTTTTTTATCGATTTACAAATTTCCGGTTTTTTTCGTTTAGATAGCTTGGCTAATGTAAAGCCCATGTATCTGGATGAAAATAAACGAATGTAGTAGTTTTTTCTACAATTGACAGGACAAAATTAAAAAAAAACAGGGTTTCGCCGGACGCTAGCTGTTGCAATGATTTGTATCTAGCAGCAGTGTCAAAATTTTAGAGACATTTCAATGAGATTACATTGAGAAAACCTTAATCGTCTTAAATATATCTGAAGTTCGACTTTTTGTAAAGTTAAGGGGATTAAAATAGATAATAAACAAAAAATTACCTGTTTATTTAATCGAAATTTTATAAACGAAAACCAATGTAAGAAAAACTTAAAAGTAGTCAAATTCTGTACTAACAACACAAAAAATCATTGTTTTTCCTTGGGTGCACAAAATTTAAAACTCAGTATGACCACCATTTCTCTCCATACATACTGTTGTTCTCGAGCGCAACTCTCGATTAACATTTCGGAGCATTTTACGATTTATTTGCAATACACAATTTATAATGACATTCTCTAAATTTTGTATATTCCTAAAGGGTCGATGTTTGTACACAGGGTTCTTTAGGTATCCCCACATAAAAAAATCTAACGGAGTCAGATCTACAATTCTACAATTGACAGGACAAAATCGAAAAAATAGGTGTTCGCCGGACGCTCGCTGTTGCAATGGTTTGAATCTAATGAAATGACTGTATCAAGATTTTATTAAGATTTTTCGCACATAAATTTAACAACCAGGTCTATTTAGTTGTACTTAAAACTACCAAAGCAGGCTCTGAAATTAAAACAACCAAATAATCTAGTAGGTTAAAAACAACAGAAAAATGTCAAACAAATTATAATTTGTTTGATTTCAACCTATGTCATTGGTTTATGTCTCGCATCTTACCAAGTTTGATATTTTACATAAGTTTATTAATATTTTATTCCTTAAAATGGCACCCACACTACTTCTTCAGGAAAAGATAGAAATTATTTTAATTTCTGGAGATAATTACAAAAGCCATAGAGAAACAGCAGCAATTTTTAATGAGAGGCACCCCGATAAATCCCTCCATTATTCCACAGTATCTCGTCTAGTCAATAAATTTAAAGAAACGGGATCGGTAGAAAATCAGTATAAAGTTTCCCATGAAAAACCGGTAACAGGTGACGAAGGTTCTCTGGATGTGTGTTTGTCGATCACAGAAACACCCCAATTAGCAGTTAGTCAAATATCGGAGATCACTAACATTCAGGAAAGATCTGTGCGGAGGATATTAAAAAGAAACAAATTTCATCCGTACAAACCTAAATTTGTACAAGTATTAAAAGATAGGGATTATGACGCCCGCTTCGATTTTTGTGCCTGGTTCCAGGGTATGATTGAGGAAGATTTTAATTTCCCAAAGAACGTTCTTTTCTCGGATGAAGCTACATTTACCTCTAACGGAACCGTCAGTTCACAAAACTGTAGATGGTGGGCCACCGAAAACCCAGACTTTGTAATTCAGAGTAAAGACCAATATAGTTTTAAGGTTAATGTGTGGTGCGGAATTTTCAACCTCAGAATAGTGGGACCTTTTTTCTTTAGAGACAATTTAAATTCAGAACGATATTTAGAATTTCTACAAACTGAGATATCTGACTTTTTAGACAATTTGTCATTAGCCGAAAGAAGAAATTTATACTTTCAACAAGACGGAGCTAGCATTCATTCCACAAATGAGGTGAAGAGATGGCTGGATCAAGAATTTGGAAACCAGTGGATAGGACGGTTTTCTGAAAATCCGTGGCCTGCGAGATCACCAGATCTGACTCCGTTAGATTTCTTTATGTGGGGATACCTAAAGAACTCTGTGTACAAACATCGACCCTTTAGGAATATACAAAATTTAGAGAATGTCATTAGAAATTGTGTATTGCAAATAAATCGTAAAATGCTCCGAAATGTTAATCGAGAGTTGCGCTCGAGAACAATAGTATGTATGGAGAGAAATGGTGGTCATACTGAGTTTTAAATTTTGTGCACCCAAGGAAAAACAATGATTTTTTATGTTGTTAGTACAGAATTTGACTACTTTTAAGTTTTTCTTACATTGGTTTTCGTTTATGAAATTTCGATTAAATAAACAGGTAATTTTTTGTTTATTATCTATTTTACTCCCCTTAACTTTACAAAAAGTCGAACTTCAGATATATTTAAGACGATTAAGGTTTTGTCAATGTAATCTCATTGAAATGTCTCTAAAATTTTGACACTGCTGCTAGATACAAATCATTGCAACAGCTAGCGTCCGGCGAAACCCTGTTTTTTTTAATTTTGTCCTGTCAATTGTAGAAAAAACTACTACATTCGTTTATTTTCATCCAGATACATGGGCTTTACATTAGCCAAGCTATCTAAACGAAAAAAACTGGAAATTTGTAAATCGATAAAAAAATATTTAAAAAAAATTGAGTTTTCCAATTTTTTTAAATAAAATCTTAAAATTTTGCGCAAGGACCTAAAATTTAATTCTAAGCAATTTTTTCAAATAACTTTTTTTGATATCTCGTCAACTAACCTCACTTTTTGTAAATTAACAATTTTTTTTTTAATTTGACGCTATACCAGTGGTCACGTGACGTATGTCAAAATCGATTTTTAGGTTATCGGACATGCAGAACCGATCCCCCGGAAAAGTTTTTCCAATACTCACCTAATAAAAATTTTTCCCATATGTTGCGAACTTTTTGCCGGTCACTGTATATATATATATATATATATATATATATATATATATATATATATATATATATATATATATATATATATATATATATATAACTTGTATTATTTTTGGGCGGCTGCCATTTTTACCGTCAGATATATATATATATATATATATATATATATATATATATATATATATATATATATATATATATATATATATATATATATATATATATATATCTGACGGTAAAAATGGCAGCCGCCCAAAAATAATACAAGTTATCATCCACCCTATATGCACGAATATACTCCCTGTATATTAGGGTTTCGTGCAAAGGTCTGGTTAGTAGCCTCCGTACAATAGACGGTAAGGTTGGCATCCATCTGTATACTCTACATGATTATTCATAATTTGGCATACTTTCGCTTCTGTATATACCGTTTTTTGGTAAAATGGGATCCTTACAGTGTTGTCAGACTGTAAAAAGCAAAGCACAGCATGTAACTTTGTTATATCTGAAGACCGACAGAACTGGTTATTATTAATGAAATTTGGTATATACTAATATTTGTTATTCAAGAAGAAGAAATTGCCCTTGAATTTTCGCAATAAATCACATTTCTAGTTATATTTCACAAACAAGAGTTGTAAACATAGGTGAGTCCAGGGGCCATGGGCGCCCGCAGGGGAGGGCCAGGAGGACCGTGGCCGCCCCTGAGATTGTGGGATTGTCATACTTCGTACTTTTTGTTGGACGAATTGCCAGATATCTATTATTTTTAAAATGAATAACTCTTTTTATGACAAATGTTGTCTAATTTTCTAATGTTTGAACACCTTTATAAAGCCAGGTACAAAAAATTCAATTAGAATTAGCAATATTATTTAAACCCAGTCTTAACTCAATGCAGCTGGCAGCCAAATTACTATGGATTTTCTGCAGGCTGCATGTTTATTTTATGAAGAAGTTTTTAACATGTTTTTTAGTGTTCCGTGCTAAAATTAGCAAAATGAAATCACTTAGGTGTCCGTCTGTCACAGGCGATTTTCTCTGAAACTATTCGCCGTAAAAATTTGAAATTTAGCACCGAGATAGAGTGTGGTGGCCCAATCATAGATGGGAAGTATAAAAGGTTGAATTTTGATTCTAGGGGAGATTGGGAAATGAACAAAAAATTTCGAGGGCATCGTGTGGAGTGTCAAATGAAAGCTTATTGAAGCACGAATTCAACAATATATATGATGTATTTTTTTATGCATTTTTTTTAACAATTTTCAACGCTTAAAAATTGCTGTCCCCCAACCTCATGACCAAAAGAAAAATCTGAAACAAATCATGAACATTAAGAATCAGGTGTAGATTGAGCTAAAATTATCAGGTTTGAAAAATTCTAGCGCGAACAATTGTTATAAACAATTAAATTGTTTATTTTTTTATAACAGCTGAACCATTCTGCCGTCATAACGAAGAGGGCATTAAGTATATATGGGTTTCCATATATCCTTACTGCCCTCTTCGTTATGACGGCAGCATTGGTTCTAGAGAAAAAGTTTTTCGACAAAAAATATTTCTCACGATTTAAGGAACAACTTTTGTTTTTGCACGTTGTTTAAAATTTTTAATTTGGCTCACTCAACACGCTCTCCCACTTAACTCCGTGCATACGCGATGTGATACGTCGTTGGTGCCGTCGACAGCGGGTAACGCGGCAGATGGGCGGAGATCGGGCGGCCAAGATTTGCTCAGGTTAAGTGGGGGGCTGATGGCACGGAATACTAATTGTGCAAGTATAGCTTGCACTTGACCGAATTTTGTCTGTTTTTAATTATCAGTGTATTTGTATAAATCACTACAAATAAAATCTTTAAAAATATACAGGTGTTATTTTTTTATTTTGCCCCCCCCCTGAGAAAAAAGTCTGCGGGCGCCCATGCCAGGGGTGTCTCTACACTATTTGTAAATAAAATTTGGATCCGATTTGAAACTAAAATACAAATATTTATTTACCAACATTGTGTAATTTGAAAATGCGAAAGACGAAAAGCCTTAGGTTAAAGTAATATAATATACAGGGTGTCTAAGAAATCTTAGAATGGACAAATATCTTTTCTATTAGTAAATATAGAGGTATCAAATTTTAGGTGTATCTTACTGGTTAATAAATGTACTTTTTAGTGTTTCGTGAAACTGAACACTTATGGAGTCATTTCGGTGTCCGTCCGTCTGTCACAGGCGATTTTCTCTAAAACTATTCAACGTAAAAATTTGAAATTTAGCACAGAGATAAAGCGTGGTGGCCAACGTGAAGTATAAAAAGTTAAATTTTGATTCTGGGGGTTAATTTCAGGTTGTACAGTGGGGCATGGGAAAACATTTTTTTAAGGGCGTCATGTAGGGTATCAAATGAAAGTTTATTAAAGCACGAATTCAACAATATATACGATGCATTTTTTATGCATTTTTTTAAAGATTTTTTTGGTAAAAACACTTAAAAATCGCTGTCCCTCACCCATATTACCAGAAGGATCACACTGAAAAATCTGAAAAAAATCATGAACATTAAGAATTAGGTGTAGATTGAACGCGAGATTATCCGCATTGAAAAATTGTAGCGCGATCAATTGTTATAAACAATTTAATTGTTTATTTTCTTATAACTCTGCTAAACCATTGGTTTTAGAGAAAAAGTTTTTTTAACAAAAAATATTTCTGTTGATGTAAGAAACAACTTGTGTTCTTACAAATTATTCAAAATTTTTAATTTGGTTTCGCGCATACGCGATGTGATACAGCGTTGGTACCGTCGACGGCGGATAGCGCGGCAGATGGACGGAGATCTGGCGGCCGAGGTTTGCTTAGGTTAAGTGGGGGGGGGGGGGGGGTCTGATGGCACGGAAGACCAATTGTGCAAGCGTAGCTTGCACATGACCGCATTTTTTTGTTTTTAACATTTTGGACCCCCTTGAGTGGCGACGCTAGGGAGTTGAGGTCAAAAATTTTAAATGCAACCTTATGACGTGTGGTACCTCATTTTAAAGGTCTTCAAAAAAGAAACATTTTACCACGAACCCGAGGTCTGTATCTTAATTTGTTCTTAAATGGCAAACCTTCAAAAATTCAAAACCGTGAAAAAAATTTAAAATTTAAATACCTTTGTTTCTCTTGTAAATGTGTTCAAAATGACCACCATAAACTTCTTGGCAGTAATGAAGCCGATTGGCAGTAATGAAATCATGAACATTAAGAATTAGGTGTAGATTGAACGCAAGTTATCCGCATTGAAAAATTCCAGCGCGATCAATTGTTATAAACAATTTAATTGTTTATTTTGTTATAACTCTGCTAAACCATTGGTTTTAGAGAGGTTCTAGAGGAATTTCAATATAACATGACGCAAAATCGGGGTCGGACACAGGGAACTGATAGAAAAGGTGGGTAAATGCAGTGGCGGCACCTGAAATTTTAGATGTGTCGTTCCTACGCATGGGACTTACACTAAATTACAGGATGTTACTATTGGGTACTCTAGAAACATTTTCGTAAAAAAATATTTAGTTTTAAAATTTGCGAAAAAAGTTAATTTTTTGGGCCGCTTCACCTGAGATCTGAGAAAGTTCTGAAGAAAACTTTACTTACCACATTTTTCCATAAAGTATATCAAATTTTATCGGCAAATTCCAAATTTGGTGAAAATGTTCTAATTTTCCTTAAAGAAATGACATTTTAAATTATTTCTTAGACAAAATATTTTTTATGTAAAAATTTTAAAACCTAATTAATCAGGATATTAGAGGTAATTCAATGAAATTTAAATTCTACCGATAAAATCTGATTAAATTTATGCAAAAAACATGAGAGTAAGATTTTCTTCAGAACTTTCTCAGATCTCAGGTGAAGCGGCCCAAAAAACTAACTTTTTTTCGCAAATTTTAAAATTAAATATTTTTTCAGGAAAATGGTTGTAGAGTACCCAACAGTAACATGTTATAATTTGGTGTGGGTCCCATGCGTAGGAACTGAGATACGACAATCTGAAATTCCAGGAGCCGCCACTGGACCGTAAATCAAATGAAATTAATATTAGATTTTGCCACGTTGTATTTATGAATTATTGCTCCTAAAAATATTTCTATTTTCCCACAAAATGAGCCAACTTCACAAAAGGAAAAACACTGAAAAGTATGAAATAAATAATATTCTTACGTATTTATACTTCGGTTAATGGTCGATTTAATTTTGTTCATTTTTATTAAAATATTTTCTTTTTAGTGCACCTATTCTTCCCCTCTCCCTTCATATTATCTCCCTCTCTTTGAATTTGTAATAGTCATGTTATATTAGCTTTTTTGACCTCAATAACCCCAAAAATGACATATCAGTTAATATTTTTGACGAAACTCCAAACCCCCGCACCCGCAGGTTAATTTTTATAAGATCTGTTACACAAAATTAGCTTTTCTGATCTAATAACCCCGAAAATGTTACACTGGTTAACATTGTTGGACAAATTGCCGATCCCCCCCCCCCCCCCCCCCCCCCCCCCCCCCCCCCCCCCCCCCCCCCCCCGTTAATTTATCTTAACATCTATACACAAAATTATATTTTTTGACCTTAATCTCCCCAAAAATTACAACATTTTTGGAAAAAATGTTAATATTTTGTAGAGTATTTTACGTAGTTTTAAGGTAATAGAACCGTATTACAATTTTAATCCCTTACAAACTTTGAAATCCCCATTTTATGCCCCTAGGGGGTTGATTGATTAAAAAACTGTGAAACATGTGTTTAAACATTTATTTTTTAGAGTACTTCTGTAAAGTTTCAAATTAATAGGACCATATAATATTTTTTTCCATACAAAGTTTGGACCCCTATTTCACCCCCTTAGGGGTTGAATTTTGAATAACCCTTCCTTAGTGCACGCCTACGTTATATAAGAAACCTCTGTGCAAAATTTGAAGTTTCTACACGTAGCGGTGTCGGCTGTGCATTGATATGTTATTCAGTCAGTCAGTCAGTCAGTCAGGTTCTTCTATATAGAGATTAGGTGTATTTGCATCGGGGACAGGCAAAATATTAAAATTCAAGTTTCCAAAAAAAAAATACAATAATTTTTATTAATTTACTATTTAAAGTGTAAATTAAACAAAAAAAATATTCTTAAAAACAGATCTTATTCCTGCAAAAAAATATTTGACAAATTATAGGAACAAACAAAATTTTTATTTATATCATGTTTTTCGGCAGACTGTGGATAATATGCCTCCAAATAAAAATTATTATCTTAATTAAGCATAGTTTTATTTCATAAAATTATTCTGTGCATTTTATTTTCATGTAAAGGAATAGAAAGCAATTGTTAGAAAATTTACCGATCTATATTTTAAATGAATTTATCCCTTTATTTACATGATTATTTTAAATCATATAGATACTTTAAAATTTGTATTATAAGTAGAAGGCAAAGTATAGTGCCGAATAAAATTTTTATAAAACCACCTATAACTAACGTAACTCTAATTAGGCAAGGCACCATCATCCTTATTAGATCTCCCGAAAGGGAAAATAACAAGAACAGCACATTTGTCTTCAATTTATCGGCAATGTTGCCACGATTCTTGGGGGGCAGGTTAGCCGCTATCTAGATTGCTCATGTATATTGGTGACCGACCACAGAGCCACCAAACGGTAGACACACCGGACTACGATGTATAGTTTTATACAGATTTGGCCTAAATTGGACTCTGGCCAATTCCACCATTTTCTTGTTACTTGTAATATTTTATAGGCAATTATGAGTTTTCCGGTCAATTTCAAATTGGCCTCCGTATACTGGAGGCCAATGTGCCGCGGAGGCCAGTCTTACCGCGATTTTTACATGGAAAGCGTCACCTTGCTCGCTATATATATATACAGGGTGGTGCAACCAAGATGGGGTGGACGATTGTGAGTAAACGGTGAGGAATTTCGAAAAAATTTTTATTGGATATTATCGATAGTCAAACACGCTATGTTTTAAAATTATAGCCATAATACAGGGTGGTCCGAAAAACTCGTGGCGAACCAAACTTGTATTTTTTCAAATGGGACACCCTGTATATAATTGTTCCAATTGATTTTCCTGTTCGTTACGATCATTTTGATATAGGGTTTATTTGGTCTAAAATTTATAGTAAGGGAATGGGACGCGGTTAAAGTTGAAAAAATGCTCACAGTTCGGCCATTTAAAAAAAAAATTGAGAGAGGCATGGAAAAACCAAATATTCCATAAAACGTTACGTATCCTTGAATACATTAATCGCTTGCAATTTGTTTAAAATTATTCACTGTTATACAGGGCGGTCAAGTTTTGCAAATACGCCCTGGACTCATTTTTTTTAAATGGAACACCCTATATATTTTATTTTCATGTTAAAGATAACATTACTAGCTTTCAAAAAATACCATACATAATGCCTTTCTGACCAACAGTTTTTTAGTAAACTAGCCGTGAAAGCAAAGTTTCTTCATTCTAATACGATTATACTGAATTTACGTTGTTTATTATTAAATATCTAATATTAGGATGCCATGACACTATCATAAATGAAACAAAAGATTGACCAACTTGTCAAAGCTACTGCCGCATAATCCATTATTTACAAGTTAAGCGTAGGTGAGGTAAGAAAACTGAGACCCGAAACCTTTACATGTTTATTAGAGATATTTTAAAAAAAACAGAAAATATTGGTTTTAGGAAATGTAAAGTAATTAATAAAACAGTTATAAACAAAGATAATCAGTTATCAGTATTACTAATAGTGTAAGAAAATGAATTAAGCAAAAACAGAACATATTTTAAAATTATTTAGTTATGTGTTATGTACTTACTTATCAACCTAATTTAATATAAACAATTAAAAAAGCTCATATAAGGTGTTCAACTAAACCACCATTTTGCTGAAGGCACATTTCGAGTCTATCCATAAATGAAAGTTTCACTTTTCCCAAAGTCTGTTCTGAAATGTTGCGAAAATTGTTTCTTATTCTCGTCTTCATATCTTTCACTGTGGTTGGAACCTCTTTATAGATTTCTTCTTTAACATGCCCCCATAGAAAAAATCTAGTGGTGTTAAGTCGGGTGATCTGGCTGGCTACTTAACCGATCCACCTCGCCCAATCCAACGATCTGTCTTCCAATTATCGACAAAATATCTTACATTCCTATGGTAATGCGGGGGCGCTCCATCATGTTGAAATCATAATCCCCTTACCATTAAAGGTAAATCTTCAAGCAATACTGGCAACTCATTTCTCAAAAAGTTGTTTATAACTGGTTTATTAATTACTTTACATTTCCTAAAAACAATCATTTCTGTTTTTTGAAATATCTCTAATAAACATGTAAAGGTTTCAGGTCTCAGTTTTCTTACCTCACCTACGCTTAACTTGTAAATAATGGATTATGCGGTAGTAGCTTTGACAAGTTCGTCAATCTTTTGTTTCATTTATGATAGTGTCATGGCCTCCTAATATTAGATATTTAATAATAAACAACGTAAATTCAGTATAATCGTATTAGAATGAAGAAACTTTGCTTTCACGGCTAGTTTACTAAAAAACTGTTGGTCAGAAAGGCATCATGTATGGTATTTTTTGAAAGCTAGTAATGTTATCTTTAACATGAAAATAAAATATATAGGGTGTTCCATTTAAAACAAATGAGTCCAGGGCGTATTTGCAAAACTTGACCACCCTGTATAACAGTGAATAATTTTAAACAAATTGCAAGCGATTAATGTATTCAAGGATATGTAACGTTTTATGGAATATTTGGTTTTTCCATACCTGTTTCAATTTTTTTTTTAAAATGGCCGAACTGTGAGCATTTTTTCAAATTTAACCGCGTCCCATTCTCTTATTATAAATTTTAGACCCAATGAACCCTATATCAAAATGATCGTAACGAACAGGAGAATCAATTGGAACAATTATATACAGGGTGTCCCATTTAAAAAAATACAAGTTTGGTTCGCCACGAGTTTTTCGGACCACCCTGTATTATGACTATAATTTTAAAACATAGCGTGTTTGACTATCGATAATATCCAATAAAAAAATTTTCGAAATTCCTCACCGTTTACTCACAATCGTCCACCCCATCTTGGTTGCACCACCCTGTATATATATATATATATATATATATATATATATATATATATATATATATATATATATATATATATATATGTGTGTATATCTATATATATATATATATATATATATATATATATATATATATATATATATATATATATATATATATATATTGTGTATATATATAGCGATATATATATAGTAGACTCCCGATTATCTGAAATAATGTGGACCGGACCGATTTCGGATAATCGAAATTTCGGATAATGCGGAGATTGAGGAAAATCATTAACTATAAGAAAAGTAACTATATCTATGTACTTTTATAGATGTACATACATAATAAATTCTAATACTTATGTATGTACATTAGTTAAATATAAATTTTTAAAATATAATCCATAATTTTTCTTAATTAAAACCTACCCAACGCGTGGAAAATTCCATTCTCGGCATCGACGCTCGAAGCGACTGGTCGCACTGTCCGTATCGCCAAGACCGCGGAATCTTGATATAGGAAATTTATTAAGAGATTCGCATCTGGTAGGAGTAATCTGTGCCTATATTATGATGAACAAAATAATGCGGAGGCATAGCAAGAGTCATTTCGGATAATCCGGTTCATGGTTCGTTTCGGATAATGCGGAGTTCGCATAATCGGGTTTCGGATAATCGGGAGTCTACTGTATAGTCTATCTATATATCTACTGTATATATATATATATATATATATATATATATATATATATATATATATATATATATATATATATATATATATATATAGTAGATATATAGATAGACTATACAGTAGACTCCCGATTATCCGAAACCCGTTGGTCGTCCCGGTTGCGGGCTCACCAAGGAATCGCTGTGTATACACCCTTCTCTCCATCGATAAGAACGATTCCTTTGTTTCTACGAATTTTTGATTGGGACGACCAATATTCCATTTTTATATAGCTTATACACCATTTAGTTCACACAAAGTTCCTGCAGGTGGCGCTGTTGTTTTATATACACAAAAATCCTTTGGTGACCCCGACTGTATACAATCAGTTTATGTTAACGGTCTATTGTTTAGCCCGAAGTTTGGCAACATCGCTTCGGGCTAAACAATAGGCCGTTAACATAAACTTATGGTATATAGTTGGGCTTAGAATTAAATGACTGTTTTTAACATATATATATATATATATATATATATATATATATATATATATATATATATATATATATATATATATATATATATATATATACATATATGTATATATATATATATATATATATATATATATATATATATATATATATATATATATATATATATATATATATATATATATATATATATATATATATATATATATATGTATATATACAGTGACCGGCAAAAAGTTCGCAACATATGGGAAAAATTTTTATTAGGAGAGTATCGGAAAAACTTTCCCAGGGGATCAGTTCTGCATGTCCGATAACCTAAAAATCGATTTTGACATACGTCACGTGACCACTGGTATAGCGTCAAATTAAAAAAAAAATTGTTAATTTACAAAAAGTGAGGTTAGTTGACGAGATATCAAAAAAAGTTATTTGAAAAAATTGCTTATAATTAAATTCTAGGTCCTTGTGCAAAATTTTAAGATTTTATTTAAAAAAATTGGAAAACTCAATTTTTTTTAAATATTTTTTTATCGATTTACAAATTTCCGGTTTTTTTCGTTTAGATAGCTTGGCTAATGTAAAGCCCATGTATCTGGATGAAAATAAACGAATGTAGTAGTTTTTTCTACAATTGACAGGACAAAATTAAAAAAAACAGAGTTTCGCCGGACGCTAGCTGTTGCAATGATTTGTATCTAGCAGCAGTGTCAAAATTTTAGAGACATTTCAATGAGATTACATTGAGAAAACCTTAATCGTCTTAAATATATCTGAAGTTCGACTTTTTGTAAAGTTAAGGGGATTAAAATAGATAATAAACAAAAAATTACCTGTTTATTTAATCGAAATTTTATAAACGAAAACCAATGTAAGAAAAACTTAAAAGTAGTCAAATTCTGTACTAACAACACAAAAAATCATTGTTTTTCCTTGGGTGCACAAAATTTAAAACTCAGTATGACTACCATTTCTCTCCATACATACTGTTGTTCTCGAGCGCAACTCTCGATTAACATTTCGGAGCATTTTACGATTTATTTGCAATACACAATTTATAATGACATTCTCTAAATTTTGTATATTCCTAAAGGGTCTATGTTTGTACACAGGGTTCTTTAGGTATCCCCACAAAAAAATCTAACGGAGTCAGATCTACAATTCTACAATTGACAGGACAAAATCGAAAAAATAGGTGTTCGCCGGACGCTCGCTGTTGCAATGGTTTGAATCTAATGAAATGACTGTATCAAGATTTTATTAAGATTTTTCGCACATAAATTTAACAACCAGGTCTATTTAGTTGTACTTAAAACTACCAAAGCAGGCTCTGAAATTAAAACAACCAAATAATCTAGTAGGTTAAAAACAACAGAAAAATGTCAAACAAATTATAATTTGTTTGATTTCAACCTATGTCATTGGTTTATGTCTCGCATCTTACTAAGTTTGATATTTTACATAAGTTTATTAATATTTTATTCCTTAAAATGGCACCCACACTACTTCTTCAGGAAAAAATAGAAATTATTTTAATTTCTGGAGATAATTACAAAAGCCATAGAGAAACAGCAGCAATTTTTAATGAGAGGCACCCCGATAAATCCCTCCATTATTCCACAGTATCTCGTCTAGTCAATAAATTTAAAGAAACGGGATCGGTAGAAAATCAGTATAAAGTTTCCCATGAAAAACCGGTAACAGGTGACGAAGGTTCTCTGGATGTGTGTTTGTCGATCACAGAAACACCCCAATTAGCAGTTAGTCAAATATCGGAGATCACTAACATTCACGAAAGATCTGTGCGGAGGATATTAAAAAGAAACAAATTTCATCCGTACAAACCTAAATTTGTACAAGTATTAAGAGATAGGGATTATGACGCCCGCTTCGATTTTTGTGCTTGGTTCCAGGGTATGATTGAGGAAGATTTTAATTTCCCAAAGAACGTTCTTTTCTCGGATGAAGCTACATTTACCTCTAACGGAACTGTCAGTTCACAAAACTGTAGATGGTGGGCCACCGAAAACCCAGACTTTGTAATACAGAGTAAAGACCAATATAGTTTTAAGGTTAATGTGTGGTGCGGAATTTTCAACCTCAGAATAGTGGGACCTTTTTTCTTTAGAGACAATTTAAATTCAGAACGATATTTAGAATTTCTACAAACTGAGATATCTGACTTTTTAGACAATTTGTCATTAGCCGAAAGAAGAAATTTATACTTTCAACAAAACGGAGCTAGCATTCATTCCACAAATGAGGTGAAGAGATGGCTGGATCAAGAATTTGGAAACCAGTGGATAGGACGGTTTTCTGAAAATCCGTGGCCTGCGAGATCACCAGATCTGACTCCGTTAGATTTCTTTATGTGGGGATACCTAAAGAACTCTGTGTACAAACATCGACCCTTTAGGAATATACAAAATTTAGAGAATGTCATTAGAAATTGTGTATTGCAAATAAATCGTAAAATGCTCCGAAATGTTAATCGAGAGTTGCGCTCGAGAACAATAGTATGTATGGAGAGAAATGGTGGTCATACTGAGTTTTAAATTTTGTGCACCCAAGGAAAAACAATGATTTTTTATGTTGTTAGTACAGAATTTGACTACTTTTAAGTTTTTCTTACATTGGTTTTCGTTTATGAAATTTCGATTAAATAAACAGGTAATTTTTTGTTTATTATCTATTTTACTCCCCTTAACTTTACAAAAAGTCGAACTTCAGATATATTTAAGACGATTAAGGTTTTCTCAATGTAATCTCATTGAAATGTCTCTAAAATTTTGACACTGCTGCTAGATACAAATCATTGCAACAGCTAGCGTCCGGCGAAACCCTGTTTTTTTTAATTTTGTCCTGTCAATTGTAGAAAAAACTACTACATTCATTTATTTTCATCCAGATACATGGACTTTACATTAGCCAAGCTATCTAAACGAAAAAAACTGGAAATTTGTAAATCGATAAAAAAATATTTAAAAAAAATTGAGTTTTCCAATTTTTTTAAATAAAATCTTAAAATTTTGCACAAGAACCTAGAATTTAATTCTAAGCAATTTTTTCAAATAACTTTTTTTGATATCTCGTCAACTAACCTCACTTTTTGTAAATTAACAATTTTTTTTTTAATTTGACGCTATACCAGTGGTCACGTGACGTATGTCAAAATCGATTTTTAGGTTATCGGACATGCAGAACCGATCCCCCGGAAAAGTTTTTCCAATACTCACCTAATAAAAATTTTTCCCATATGTTGCGAACTTTTTGCCGGTCACTGTATATATATATATATATATATATATATATATATATATATATATATATATATATGATATATATATATATATATATATATATATATATATATATATATATATATACATACCCAATGCATGATACGAAGCCCAGCACATACTACCGGTGAGGGGCAGCCCACTCGAAAATTGCGACTACGGCTGTATATTCAAGGAATTTATTTTTTAACGTTAAATAAAATGTTTACCTGTGTTAGTATAATAGGTTTATATGAGATGCATTTGTTTCTAGATATCTTAGTTGTTACGAGTCCCGCTAAAATGTACGGATTTGGGAAGCCCAAAAGTATATACCGTATATAACTCCCAGTTTTAAGAAGCCTGCGGCGTTGCCACAGCATTTTTTAACGTTCTATCGATTTTTGCATATGTTTTAAATGTCTTTAGGATGCTCTTTGATACATTTCCGATTATACGAAGCCCACACATTTTATAATACAAAATATTTGGGGATATATCCGTTTGTTGTATACACTTACTACGTAACAGTCTGAAGGTTGTCGTGCCCGGATTGGCTTGGACGGCCGGCACCCTGTCGCGTGGCCGATAACCAATCAATCAGGCGGGGCCGTGCCACGCGCCAACGGAAATAAGTTCAGTCTTTACTTTCGGCAAGATGTAAATTATGTCGGTGGTATAAAACCTGATCCAGAGGGAATAGGGAAAAGTTAGATCTTTATTTAAATCTAGGTGGTTTTTTCTCCATTTTTCCACTTAAAACAAACCAGCAATAACTTAATTAACTAAAAGAATAGAAAACAAAACAATTTTAAGCTATGCAACGCAATTCTCTTACACCTTGAATGGACTCCTGGAGCAATGGTTACATAATCATTCTGCAGCCAGTCTGGTCTCCCCTAGAGGTAACATCAGTTCTCAGTTCCACTGGAATATTCGTGGGTAGGGACGCTCACGCAACAAGCCCACGAAAACTTTTGAACATAAATATGTTCATGTGTAGTATATTGCATGTTGTATTGTATACACATGTAATGACAGAGACAACGTGACATTTTATTAAGATAATAAAGAAATTTGAAAGTAAAGTAGTTCAAATACATATGTCAGGGATTATACGTACAAAAAGATTTAAGAGAGAGAGAGAGAGATGCATATATCGAATTTGTATTGGGGTCAGTGGTTGACCTATTTGTATCAAGTGTGATACATGGTTGCATTCGGGAGTTAGATAGCTTTTAACAAATATGCAATAATCGCTGTTCTGTACTTAAAATTCTTTTGATGATGATATATTCACCTGAAAGGTTTTGAGAAAATGCTCTTAGAATGTACAATTTATTTTTCGATATTATTAAAAATAAGTTCACTAAATAATAAATCCCTATTCGATAATTTTCAATTATTGCGAGTTTCTAGCTGGATCTCATAATTTTCTAAAATTTACCATTTAACCACATCTCTACATTAAAAGCAATAAAGATCCACAGAGGTAAGAATATTTATTTGTGTGGAGATCCCAATGGTGATCGAATTTGGGACATACAGGTTCCTGCAGCTCACCTCCCGGCTTCTGTAGATCAGTTATCAATTACCTCTCTAATAAGTTTTGCAGGCTCCTTTTTTTCTGGATGTCGTCGTTCCGGATAACGCTGTGCATAAACTCGGCCTGCCAAAAAACATCAGTTCGTTTCGCATTCCCTAATATGAAAATCATATCTACGTCCTCTTCTCGGTTATACTCCATGACAAAAAATAATACTTGAATGTAAACAGCTGAAATAATTAATAACAGTGTTTCAAACTTTTGCATTACTAAACTCAAAATATGCTTTTTCCTACGACCATCTATGAAAGTGAGAAACAAAGCACGGTTAACTTGGCTAGAAAGTGCCTTATATTACACGCGTGTTGAAAAGTACTTTTCAACACATGTGTTGAAAAGTATTTGAACACATGGTACCAATTACATTTTTTTTATTTTCAACACGTGTGTTGAAATATTTTTCGGCACACGTGTTGAAAGTGGGGGTATTAAATAAATACAGAAATTGGGGTTTCTTGGTAAATATTTTTGTGGTCGTAGGAAAAATATTTTTCCTACGACCACCTATGAAAGTGAGTAAAAAAGCACGGTTAACTTGGCGAGAAAGTGCCTTATATCACACGCGTGTTGAAAAGTACTTTACAACACGTGTGTTGAAAAGTACTTGTCAACATGACATTTAAATAGATGGTGCCAATTTCACTTGTTTTATTTTCAGCACACTTGATGAAAATATTAGTGTTGAAAGTGAGGGTTTTAAAAGACAGAAATTGAGGTTTTTTTGTAAATATTTTTGTGGTCGTAGGAAAATTATTGTACATTACTCGTGTGAAAGTAATTTTCGCACACTCGTGGGATTATCGCACTCGGCTGTCGCCTCGTGCGACAACATTCCCACTCGTGTGAAAAATGTCACTTTCAACACTTGTTATATAATA
This sequence comes from Philopedon plagiatum, assembly GCA_963971165.1. Taxonomy (NCBI): domain Eukaryota; kingdom Metazoa; phylum Arthropoda; class Insecta; order Coleoptera; family Curculionidae; genus Philopedon; species Philopedon plagiatum. Next base: position 54,214,424 of record OZ020190.1, read on the forward strand.
TACTAGTACATTACTCGTGTGTAAGTAATTTTCGCACACTCGTGGGATTATCAACTTTCCCACTCGTGTGAAAAATGTCACTTTCAACACTTGTTATGTAATATACTATTGCCTCTTTAATAAACTTTAATGTCAATAAATTGTTTTTCACCTTCGATTTTTATTCATTAAAATTGCTATTGCAATAGTTAAGAAAATGAGTTTTCGGCGAATAATTTTTAATGTGTTAGGAATTGCGATAGGATTGTAATTAGAAAAATGTTTGTTTTTTTATTCCGCATCGAATGACATAAAAATATACAGGGGCTCCAATTGAAAATAAGAAAAATAAAGTGCTTTAAAATTTGAAAAAGTTTGACACTAAATTTTGATCACCCTGTACATTTCGAATTAATCAAACTTGGGTAACGAGACTGCTAGACCTCACTTAATAAGTACCTTGTATAATTTAATTAACGAGGCACTATTTGTATTTTATATTAATTTTTAAAACCAGTGGTGCCAAACTGATTTTTTTTGTTTTTACTTTTTTTCGCTCATATCCACGAACCGATTTCAATAAAACTTTAGGGTTATGTAGGTACCCATAAGAGGCACCCAAATAAGCAACAAAATATGTGGCATGCAGTCTAAAAATATATCTTCATGACGTCACACTTTTTTGTGACACCCTGTATAATGAAAAATATTTTTATGAAATGCGCCCTAAGATATACGTAAAGCCTGCAAAATATCAAAATCCTAACTTAATTAATAACTGGGCTACAGAAGACGGGAGGTGAGCTGAAGGACCCTGTATATACAGGGACAAACGAAAACTGACAAAAATATACTTGTCCAGTTTGGGATAGGATATAAAATATTTCAAAATACGTTAATATTAAGCTGCTTGATAGGTTAAAAATACCTCTTCTTGTATAAAGCACGCAAGTACGCTGGTAGATATCACAGTATATGAGTATGATCTATATATTTTAAAGAAAAACATTATTCGTTTGTGACTCCATTTTATAAATGATGATACAACGAAACTTATTCGTAAATTTGACGCTTATTATAGTATATAAATATCGAGATAAATATAGATATATAAATAGTTCAAAAGCGTATTTTTAACTTTTTATTGAATTTGTCTTCTTACCATCGTAGATATAAGTATCTACCTCGTTAATACTTCATTTCTGTAACCGAACTTTTCTTATCAACTTACTGTATTTTAAAACTCCTTTGAAATATGAATACGAACTGCGTAATATAAATCGGTCAGCACTGGAGGCACCGGAAATAACACATATAGAAATTATTTCGAGTAAAATCAGCTATACCCTTAAAAATCCTTCAAAACAAACAATAATGTTAGTAAATATACCAAAAATAATAAAAACCAAACAAATAAAGATCAAAAACGCAGTTGTTATAAATTAAATTGTGGTTCATGTGAAAAAAGTTACTAGGCCAAACAGGACATAACTTCAAAATTCGCATTTAAGCACATAAACGAGACTTTTTAAATGAACAACATAATTCAGCATATGCTACCCCATCTTTTGACATATACTAATGATTTTAATGAAGATTTTAAGTTAAAAATATAGAAAATAAAGGTAAAAAACTTTCCATGTTAGAATTATTAGATTAACTAACGAACTAAAAAAAGAAAAACCAAATCTTAAATGACCAACAATTCACCATTATTAAACTTATTTTAATAAGTTGTTTGATTTGTTGTTGTTGTTTTATTAGTCAATACTTTTGTTATGAATATTAGCAATAAAATTCACCTGAATACAATTATGTCACTGTAAAATTGTGTTAATTAGATAACCAAAATTAGGTACAAAACTATTTAAGAACAGTTCTCATTTGTAAGTTTGTTAGTCGCATTTGACACAGTAGCAGTGCTACGAAACATGCCATGCATTTTTTAAATAAAAAAGTGAAAATCTTTCACAGTTTTCTCTAAGTGTAGAGTATTTGTATAATATTGTTTGGCCACACGGTACACAATTGCAGTATGTCACTTCCTTTATAAGTCCAATATGCTTCAATATTCCCACTCATGGCGGGTCTTTAAAAAAAAGTGTACTACTTTTAAAGTAAAAAAGCATTATTATGAAAAACTCATAGCATTCCTTTCAACTTTTCTCTCTTTCCTCTCTTTATAACCCAACACGATTTAAACGATTATTAAAATTAAAACAAGAAAAGAATATAATAATGGCGATCTAAACAATGTTGCCAGTTTTAGAGGGCTTCTTATAATGCGCAAGACATACTGGGCTGGCTAAAATCGGTGTCATATATTAAGTACATATACTGCTAAAGTCAATCTCCCCCTACTGGCAAGTCGTTTGAACTAAAGGTACATGTTTTGAGATATTGTATCGATTTTATGAAGCCCCACAAAATTTTCTGAAATTGGCGTGGTATTATATATATGGCATGGTTGTGCTTAATACATGCTAATTTTTTAAGAAGCCCGCACCGGGCTTCCTAAAACCACTGTGGGCTTCCTAGCATCTGCAGAACATGGTATTTTTGGTTTCTTAAAGGTGGTTGATATGTGTATATATATATATATATATATATATATATATATATATATATATATATATATATATATATATATATATATATATATATATATATCTATATATATATATATATATATATATATATATATATATATATATATATATATATATATATATATATATATATATATATATATATAGGTATATATATTTATATATATATATGTATATATATATATATATATATATATATATATATATATATATATATATATATATATATATATATATATATATATATATATATACATATACAGTGACCGCCAGAAAGTGCGCAGCATATGGGAATCATTTTTATCTTTGAATTTATTTTATTTCGAAAAAGTTCTGCATACCTTCAAACCAAAATAATACCCAACAAGTCCGGTGAAAGTCTTATGGTATACGAGGAAGAGTCAAACATTCGAAATTGCTTGAAGAGTAAAGTACCCCCCATTTTTTACTTTAGAATTTTTTTTTATTGAGGGCAAACTCTCAAAATATCGCACCCGCTTGTTGCCAGGTTTCAACGTTACCGCATTCTCGACCTCTACACGGATGCTTGTATTCCCCTTACGCTGCTACCATGCAGTAGGGATGATAAAATGTTGCCTCCACAACGCCGATGTCTCGTGCATGGAAGGATCAGCAGCGAGAGTTTTCGCATTACCTATTTAATAAATACACTTCAGAGTTTGTAATTTCAGTTAAATTTACCAAATGAATCGTACTCTTTCGTCATGTTAAATTGGCTGATGCGCGGGAAAAGTAGTATAAGTCAGTTTTTTTAAGAAATGAGTTTAGATAGGTAGATGCGGTATCATATGATTCGAAGTCGAAGGTTAGGGATAGTAAGGCACCGTCGTCGTTCGTTCTCGTTTGAATTCGGTTCGGGTGAGGCGGGCCAAATTTAACAAATGGGTCTCATCCCATATGATACCCGTTACCCCGATAAGTATGCTATCTTTTTTTAGGAAATGTAACAGACTAAAACATTTTCTATCCGGATACACGGCTAAGTAGGTCGATGCGGTATCGGTATCATACCATTCGAAGTCGAAGTTTAGGGATAAGAAGGCACCGCGTCGCGCCGTTCTCGTTTGAATTCGGTTCGGGTGAGGCGGGACTAGTTTAACCAATGGGTCTCATCTCATATGATACCCGTTACCCCGATAACTATGCCATCTTTTTTTAGGAAATGTCATTAGAAAGAGAAAGCACAATATCAAATATGCCAAATCGCAGACCGTTTTGTTCGCTTACACTCGATTCCGATTCCGTTTTCTCTTTGCACTTTGCATTAGTAACCACCCGATGCGAATTTATTTTGATTCCGAATCCGTATTCAAGTTCTCGGCCGGTTCCGGATAATCCGGATTCTTTTAATATTCGGATCCAACGGATTTTTGGATACGTATCCTTACATCACTAATGTATACATATTAATCAAAAAATGTATACTAGCAACTTTATTGCGCCAATTTTAAAATGAAACTTTATCGCTAGAAAAATCACAATATTGATTCACTGGTTTTGAAAGTAGTAAACGTCAGTATTTAGTCTTACTGTACATATTCATTATCTGTATATTTTGAACTTTTTTAGTGGTTGTGTCAGACTGCACAATAACATCTTGATCATACACATAATAGGCGATTTCTTGTGTTGCCTTATAATTACCGTTTGTTGCCAGCAATTCTAAGGGTTTGCTCTTGTAAACGTTTGATGATTCAAATTCAAATTTCCACTTAATTTACAATAAATTCCTAATAAAATATATATACCTAAGTATGAACAATCCATATGCCCTCAATTCGATTAGAAGTCTATAGATTATACATGTAATAAAAACTTTCAAATATGTGCGGTTGTTTTTAATAGAAGTAATTTTTTAACAACATCTGGGTTAAAATGTTAATGGGTTAAGTAAATTAACTTCAGAAATGTAAAATTAAAATGAAAGCGACATTTGGCTTAAAAACCTTGATACTGTAAACACAAAACTGGGCGAATATAATACCTAAATATTTTGCTGAACAAAATTTAAACTTCTTTAGTAAATTCGGCTGTTAACATTTAAACTTTTAAAAAGCAAAGTTGATTTAACTTTAGGCTTAACTTAGTGACAAAAATGTTAAAAATATTGAGAGGGTACGGTGTCAAAGTTTCAACAACATGAGTTTACTAGCCTTCCAGCTACCTATAATGACTAGTTCTAAGAAGGCTAGGTTTCATTGTTGGGCGAAACAAAAATAATTGCAGAAATCAAATGTTATTTAAACAAATTAATAAATTATCTACATTGAACTTATATCGTTCAGTTCATCAATTTTAATTCTTTTAAAACAAACATTTTTTTATAGACAATAATAAAATAAACATATTATACTGACCAATGTTGCTTATAACCTACCATAAGCATAACCCTACTGTCAACATTTTAAATTTGTTTTAAAATTTGTAAGTACCATTCGCTTAGTTTGGTTTCAGTTATTTCCCAGAAATGTTCGTCTTTTTCTATCTTCTCAACAACCTTTCAGAGGGGTCCTAGAGGGGTCCAAACTATAAAATAACAAAATATCTTCGACCTGTTGTTGCTAGTTGTCCTTAAATTTGAGACCTAGTAATAATTATCTTTTCTCTTTAAAATAAATGTTTCATCTTTTTCTTCTAAAAATTTAATTCTGTTCTGGCGTACACCTTCCTCTGGAGTTAAATGAACACACGAGTAAGGACACTTTATTTCAATTATATCACCATCTTCAGTAACACCACCTGTCATGTCTTTTCAAAGTCTCGCTTTGCTAGTTCCTCATGAATCATATTTTAAATTGATCTTCTAGGTTTATATGTACGATATAAATTCATTAAAAGTAAGAGAGGAATAGACATACGCGTTTTAAGAAGTTAAAAAGAGACACAATTGGTCGACGGCCCACCAATAATATCTGGCTACTCCCACTATGGAAATACTCTCAAACCGCCCCCTAAAATATACTATTTCAAAACATTTGGTTCGGAAAAAGAAAAACTAATTAGGTGCCTAATATGCGCATTGTATTGGCATTGTATTAGTAATATTAGTTAACGGTTTAAACATAAAAAATTATAAATACGATTTCTATCAGGCCAGCGCTAGGCATAAATTTAACGGGCGTCGGACGGATTTTCTTACATAACCATTGTATTGCAGTGGTAGAGTCTCGGTGAATTAACGCGAAGGTCGAGGGTTCAAATCTGTATTGGGGCAAATCTTTTTTTTTAATTTTTGTTATTTAAAAAATTAGATCGGCACTAAAAGGTGTATTGGCAACAAGTTGTTCCTCGATCAAATATTTTTAAAATTGTTGGCAATCTCATATCAACCACAACTACAGAGCTTGCAGCCTGAACGTGCGTAGACAAAGATCGTATTACTATGTCTAGTCGCCAGTATTGTATTTATTAAAGAAAACGGAGTTTCGGCAGGGTTCCTAATTTTATTTTACGAATAATCATACTTTTAGCTCAGATCATAAATACACCATTTATTCTCGGCTTTTAGTACAAGGCGCGACCTCTATTGAGGAGACGCTAAACGTATCCGCAAGTATATTGCCGCTAGCAATCTACTAATCTAGAGTATTTAAACACATAGGAAAAAGCCATAAACATCTAGAGTAGTAATGTTCGGTATACTGCAGTACCAGTTATATGATTTTGCGGTGTTTATTTTTAGGTAAATAATTTCCTGGCACATTATTAAAAAACCTTCCTTAATTAAAAAAGTGTATTTTGCTTGTTGCGTTGATATCACTAGTTGCCCACAAAATTTTGACCCACCTGTAAAAAAACTCACGGGCCGCGCCTGATCAGAACATCTATTATGTTCTCCAAAAATGTGAAACGGACAATTTTTAATATCTTTGACTAAATTGGCAATTTGCTCGTCAAGAGGCTTATCACTTTTCCTGTGATAATTTATCGCCGATTAAATTCCTAAACGCATCCTTTCTACGCCATTTTTTAAAACTCTTCGAAGCTCAGGGCCAACCAATTTATTTCGGGAGCTGATTCTTTTAACGCAAAGTTCCCTTAATTTAGTACATACAGTAATTCCTTAATAGGTGATTGGTGCACTCTATTTTTCTAACCGTCTGGTTTAAGCCATAGGGCTTATTGTTAATTATCTGTTTGTATACACTGCTGTCACCGTCGCCTATTAAGTTTACATATTTTAGGCTGTGCATTTTTGTACTTTCTAAAAAGCCTTCCAGTATTATCTGAGCTTCCATAGAAGTAGAAGAGCCAGTCCAGTTTTTATAACACTTATGGTCACCAGCCTTTTCATTCTTTTTTTTCTCCCTGGCACATATTGGGCAAAATTTATTTTTTGTAGCCAAAACTTTTCCAGTTTTAACACCTACTATGCTAGCCTAATTTTTTTTTATTGATTTAAGAAATAGTCCATTCTCTCAGTGACTAAGTATAGTAAGGAAATGAAAGTCTGTCTAAGCCACCAATATTTTAAATATTAAATTTTAATCTAGGGACATATTTAGACCTTAGAGAAGGCCATCATCAGCAACGACAAATTCAATAAATACAGTAAAATAAGCTTACTAGCTAAAAGTAATTGAGGAGATCAACTCATTCAACGAGGGGGAGAAAATCTGAAAGGCTCATGCCCGATTTTCACCCCATCGTTAAATCAGTGGATTTCCTAAATTATTTTAGCTAGTAAGCTTTTTTTACTGTATTTCTTGAATTTCTCATTGCTGGTGATGACCTTCTCTAAAGGTGCTTCTAAACGGTAAACGTTTTTCTGCAATATATGGCTGCAATATTATCCAACTATAGCCCGGCAATATGTACATCACCATTGTTGCAGAAATATATCTGGAAATGTATATCTGGGCAATATTTCCGCAACAGTATAGCTCACACCATATACCTGTAAACGGGCTACAGTCAGGCAACAATGACTGACGAAATTGTTCGTGTGGCAGCGGCATTTATTGTCCTAAACAAAAATAAAAAAAGACAAGCATGTGGATTCGACCGTACGTACGTTTGTATTTTCCCTTTTTATTTTTGGTCCAATTTTTTTTAATAGAAACTCGAAGTCACTTTTTGACATTCTTGTAAAGTTCCTGAGCAAATGTTTATCAAGGATTAATTCTTGACTTAAATTATCTAAGGTGTCACGCCTATTGAAGTCAATATGCGTGACACCTTAGATAATTTAAGTCAAGAATTAATCGTTGATAAACATTTGCTCAGGAACTTTACAAGAATGTCCAAAAGTGACTTCGAGTTTCTATTAAATAAAATTGGACCAAAAATAAAAAGGGAAGATACAAACATGAGAAAATCAATACCTATTACCACAAGATTAGCGATGACTCCGCGATATTTGGCGACTGGAGATTCATATACTCTATTTTTTCATTTGGCCGTGTATTCACTTTTCTCAAAACAAAAGGATAAAACAAAAAGGTAACTTCCAAATTCTGCAAGTGATAAACAACAACACACGTCAAAAATGAATGCACATAATATGTCGTAAAGCGAGACAAAAATAGAGAAGGCTCGGCAATATTGCAAGTATTTTCGATTGCGGAGCGATCGACCGGCAACACATTAAAAATATTAAACATGCTTGGCTATATTACCGGGCAATTAGAAATATATTGCAATATATTTCTACATATGGCTGACAATATTTCCGGCAACTTCCAGCTACACCATTGCAGCAACACATTGCCGTAAAAATGTTGCCCGTTTAGACGCACCTGGGTAGAAACATATCCCTAGATTAAAATTTAATAATTAAAGTATTGGTGGCTTAGACAGACTCTCATTTCCTTAAATTTTTTATTGATAACTCTCAATTTGAAGAAGAGTGTAAGAGTGCTTAAAAGTACTGACACAAATATCTAACAATAAATAAATAAATATACGAAGCGTGCATGTAAGAGGTCCTAACTTCAATTAAATTTTGTAAAATACAATTGTGGTGTGCTCTTAACTATATAACTTAAAACATCTCCGAATTAACTAGTAATCAAACCCCCGATTTTGCAGTGTGGCTGAAGTTGGCATCAGATTCAGATTCATTTCTACCAACGAGTTTCTAAAATATAGACTTCAAGAATAAATTATAAAAATTTTTTTATTAATGGGTATTTATATTAATTGAAAACCTAAAAATGGCTTTAGCAAAACAGAAAGATCATCTGCGTTGCTTATTTTCTAAAAAAACAAGGTGGGAGGTTCAGGAATGAAATTTGATCCTTTGGACAAAAATTAAAATACCAGAAAAATACACGAAATTTGTACAACACCAAATTACAACACCAAATACACGTCTTTCAGATTAAAAAAATCAGGGGATGAGAGGGTGAAATCGACGGGACAGTAAATAATAGTAAAACACAGAAAACACTGAAAACGATTTTGCTACACCACCAAATTTTGCATAAATGTGAGGATTAATATGAGAAAACACATACCTTCCAGATTTGAAAAAAAAATCAAGGGATGAGAGGGTGAAATCGACGGGACAGTGAATAATAATAAAACCCAGAAAACACTGAAATCGATTTTGATACACCACCAAATTTTGCATAAATGTGAGGATTAATATGAGAAAACACATATCTTCCAGATTTGAAAAAAAATCAGGGGATGAGAGGGTGAAATCGACGGGACAGTGAATAATAATAAAACCCAGAAAACACTGAAAACGATTTTGATACACCACCAAATTTTGCATAAATGTGAGGATTAATGTGAGAAAACACATATCTTCCAGATTTGAAAAAAATCAGGGGATGAGAGGGTGAAATCGACGGGACAGTAAATAATAGTAAAACACAGAAAACGCTGAAAACGATTTTGATACACCACCAAATTTTGCATAAATGTGAGGATTAATATGAGAAAACACATATCTTCCAGATTTGAAAAAAAATCAGGGGATGAGAGGGTGAAATCGACGGGACAGTGAATAATAATAAAACCCAGAAAACACTGAAAACGATTTTGATACACCACCAAATTTTGCATAAATGTGAGGATTAATATGAGAAAACACCTATCTTCCACATTTGAAAAAATCAGGGGATGAGAGGGTGAAATCCACGGGACAGTAATTAATAATACACCTGAGAAAACACTGAAAACGATTTTGATACACCACCAACTTTTGCATACATGTGAGGAGTAATATGAGAAAACACTTATCTTCCAGATTTGAGAAAAATCAGAGGACGAGAGGGTGAAATCAACGGGACAGTGAATCATAATAAAACCAATCAAACACTGAAAACGATTTTGATACACCACCAAGTTCTGCATAAATGTGAGAATTAATATGAGAAAACACATATCTTCCAGATTTGCAAAAAATCAGGGGATGAGAGGGTGAAATCGACGGGACAGTAAATAATAGTAAAACACAGAAAACACTGAAAACGATTTTGATACACCACCAAATTTTGCATAAATGTGAGGATTAATATGAGAAAACATATATCTTCCAGATTTGAAAAAATCAGGGGATGAGAGGGTGAAATCGACGGGACAGTAAATAATAATAAAACACAGAAAACACTGAAAACGATTTTGATACACCACCAAATTTTGCATAAATGTGAGGATGATTATGAGAAAACACATATCTTCCAGATTTGAAAAAATCAGCGGATGAGAGGGTGAAATCGACGGGACAGTAAATAATAATAAAACACAGAAAACACTGAAAACGATTTTGAGACACCACCAAATTTTGCATAAATGTGAGGATGATTATGAGAAAACATATATCTTCCAGATTTGAAAAACATCAGGGGATGAGAGGGTGAAATCGACGGGACAGTAAATAATAATAAAACACAGAAAACACTGAAAAAGATTTTGATACACCACCAAATGCTGCACAAATGTGAGGATTAATATGAGAAAACACATATCTTCCAGATTTGAAAAAAATCAGGGGATGAGAGGGTGAAATCGAAGGGACAGTAAATAATAATACAACACAGAAAACACTGAAAACGATTTTGATACACCACCAAATTTTGCATAAACGTGAGGATTAATATAAGAAAACACATATCTTCCAGATTTGAAAAAATCAGGGGATGAGAGGGTGAAATCGACGGGACAGTAAATAATAGTAAAACACAGAAAACACTGAAAACGATTTTGATACACCGCCAAATTTTGCATAAATGTGAGGATTAATATGAGAAAACATATATCTTCCAGATTTGAAAAAATCAGGGGATGAGAGGGTGAAATCGACGGGACAGTAAATAATAATAAAACACAGAAAACACTGAAAACGATTTTGATACACCACCAAATTTTGCATAAATGTGAGGATGATTATGAGAAAACACATATCTTCCAGATTTGAAAAAATCAGCGGATGAGAGGGTGAAATCGACGGGACAGTAAATAATAATAAAACACAGAAAACACTGAAAACGATTTTGAGACACCACCAAATTTTGCATAAATGTGAGGTTGATTATGAGAAAACATATATCTTCCAGATTTGAAAAACATCAGGGGATGAGAGGGTGAAATCGACGGGACAGTAAATAATAATAAAACACAGAAAACACTGAAAAAGATTTTGATACACCACCAAATGTTGCACAAATGTGAGGATTAATATGAGAAAACACATATCTTCCAGATTTGAAAAAAATCAGGGGATGAGAGGGTGAAATCGAAGGGACAGTAAATAATAATACAACACAGAAAACACTGAAAACGATTTTGATACACCACCAAATTTTGCATAAACGTGAGGATTAATATAAGAAAACACATATCTTCCAGATTTGAAAAAATCAGGGGATGAGAGGGTGAAATCGACGGGACAGTAAATAATAGTAAAACACAGAAAACACTGACAACGATTTTGATACACCACCAAATTTTGTATAAATGTGAGGATTAATATGAGAAAACACATATCTTCCAAATTTGCAAAAATTCAGGGAATGAGAGGGTGAAATCGACGGGACAGTGAATAATAATAAAACCCAGAAAACACTGAAAACGAGTTTGGTACACCACCAAATTTTGCATAAATAAGAGAATTAATATGAGAAAACACACATCTCCCAGATTTGAAAAAAATCAGGGGATGAGAGGGTGAAATCGACGGGACAGTGAATAATAATAAAACCAAGAAAACACTGAAAACGATTTTGATACACCACCAAATTTTGCATAAGTAAGAGGATTAATATGAGAAAACACATATCTTCCAGATTTGAAAAAAATCAGGAGATGAGAGGGTGAAATCGACTGGATAGTACTTAATAATACAACACAGAAAACACTGAAAACGATTTTGATACACCACCAAATTTTGCATAAATGTGAGAATTAATATGAGAAAACAAATATCTTCCAGATTTGAAAAAACTCAGGGGTAAGAGGGTGAAATCGATGAGAGAGTAAATAATATTAAAACACAGAAAACACTGAAAGCGATTTTTTTATGTTCTGACAGCCCACGAAGATCGAAGTCTAAGTAGTATGTACCGTGGGTGTACTAGGGAAATCCGACTTACACATCCAGAGCTGGAAGCATCCGTACGGTACGGACTTCACTAGTTCTTTAAGAGGATGTGTGGGGTGGTACCACCTCGGTCGAGGGGAAGAAATCCTCTACCACCTTCCAACAATCACAAAATATCCATACAATGACAACTTACAAACTATTTACAAACGTGGTACGGATTACAACCCCCAGCTAGGGAGGTCCAACCCGACAAGACAACCGGAGTGCGGCCGGGGTGGTCTTAGCCCTTGGTTGCCAGGTGTAGCAGCGGTGCAGGGGAGGCGACTCTTCCCGCCAGGCTTACAGAGTCAGGGGGGTTAACTTTACACGGGGTTTGAAAATTATTAGATATATACAAGTTTCTTATTTAATATTTACAGTTAAAAATTAAGGATTGCTGGAAAAAATAAATCCAAAAAACCAGCTTGAAAAATTGGGTACTATATACATATTTACATACATGTTTACAAGAAATGATCATTCAAATCCACGTTCATACTGTTTATTTACATTTACGCTATGTTCATTTATCTATTTACACGTTAATATTATATAAGCATCCATTCCTCATTTGTTCTTCGTTTATGCATATTTATATAACCATTCGTCCTTCATTTATTCGTGTTTACAACCCTTTCATGCTCACACACACGATACACATAAACACGGTATGCCATTGCGCATGAGAGCGCTCTCTCTCTCGCCGCCTGTGACGTCACTCTCGAGGCAACGCCAGGAAGTTGTTCCCTCGTTCCAATGTAGTTTGGGGCGCGCTATCGCGTTTTATCGAATTTAAAATTATGGTGGTTGATTATTTTCGATTAAATCTGATTGAAAGAGAAAATAGTTGTATGATGTAGTCCTCCTTCAGATTTGTACATTGTAAATAAGTCAATAAAATGTGTTTTTTAAATTAAATGCAAGGGCAGATATGAGCGTCAAAAAATAATCATCGATTTTCTGTTATGATAATTATTTTGAGAAGAATAAAAACAGAAAGTTTTTTGAATTCATTTTTTTACCAGGTATTTCAAATCATAAGGCGGGTTCGGATATTCATCAGCGAGCGTTTAGATGACACTAATGGCAGCTGGTCACGTGGATACTTATCAAATGATTGGTAGTAATCCACGTGACCATCTCAAGATAGTGTCATCTAAACGCTTGCTGATGAGTTGCCGAACCCGCATAAATTAAAAAAATTATAAATATATTATTAGATCCACCAAAAAAAAAAAAGAGAAAAAAATGCTAAGATTTTTATAAATATTTTAATTCACAACACAAAATCAAGAGAAAAAAGTAAAACAAAAAATACTATTTCCTAAAGTTGGTAAATTTCGACATTTTCTTGTCTAGTTTCCTGTGAGCATTCCTGAAACTGATTTTTCTGTTCAAGTCTCGCAGCCTAATATATGTTCGAGTTCTGGCAAAGTACAGGATAACTTCGTAAGGCACAGATGTGATTTTTATTTGTGACATAGTTTTATCGGCTAGTTTCTGAAAAATTTTCTCCTCTTTAGACAAAGAGTTACCATGCATTTTATGGAACTCGGACTCGAGTTTCAAAGCAACTTCCCACAATTCATTATTTGGATGTAAAAGAGAACTTCTAGAAATAGCTTGTATCGTCAGGGGCCTTATTCATATCCATACCTGCTGCGGGTTTTCCCATGGAGTAAGTATTTATTTTTAAACTTGATGCTACAAAGCCTGCTATATATTTCAGTGATTCCTGAGTCACTCTTTCTTTCACCTCAAAATTCTGCATTAGCTGCATTGTTTCTTCGCCGATAACTTCTTCTTCCAAATAAGGTGGTTCTACGAAAGAAATTGGCATTATTTCATTTTCCGCATGTTGTTTTTCTTCAAGCTGCTCTTCGGTTTTTGAGAGGTTGAACAAGATTTTCTGTGTTAAGCAAACTTCTTCTGCATCTACATCAGATGCTACGACGCGAGAGTGCTTGAAAATATTTAAAATTTAATTTTTTACTACAAAAATCTTCAAAACCTATACCCAAGGAAAAAATATAATATATATATACATATGTACATATATATATATATATATATATATATATATATATATATATATATATATATATATATATATATATATATATACATATAGTGTGTTCCTTAAATATGACTTTCAGAATTAATTCCAAACTTACCATTTTACAAATAATTTATTTTGTCTTCTCTCCGGCAAGCGATTATCCATTTTTGAGCCAAATCGTCTTTCTTGGGAAAGCTAAAGTATTTTATATTAGCACCTTTTGTACTTTGATTACAGTGTTTACACTTAGCTACGGCACAATTCGGCATTGTAAATTATAACTAATCACACACAATAACAAAAATACAATACAAATAATAAATTTAGACGTCTTAGTACACTCAAAATAATATTCTCTCCGCTCATGAAAATATCATGTAAACAATGCATCAGCAAGTCTAATGTCGAGTCTCGAGTCTCGAATGTGACGTCACTGCGCGTGGCGGACGGAATTCGGCGCCAATAGTGGCATACCGTGTTTATGTGTATCGTGGCTCACACATACAATATTTACACACGACTAGGAGAAATGTTCAGGAGTATAATAAACAAGTCGTCCAATCGGCTTCGTCGTCGAGGAAAGGGGAGTGACTTGTGATAGGATCTATCAAAACCACGTAGTTGGGATTTTGGGAGCTCAGTAAGGATTACACCGGAGCACAAGGATATGGAAAAAAGGGATTTTTCGGAAAAATGAGGGAATTTCAAGGGATGGGGATGGAATTTATATACATCAAATTTTAACTATTTACAAGTATATATATGCAAGTTCTCCCGACTTTTGGAGAGACCATTCGCATTCAATAGTAAGATTTTGGGTTTTCATATTTTATATGTGTGTATTTTTTTAGTCAGAAAGTCAACTAAAGCGAATGATCTCTCCATTTGGTCGGGGTATGATTTAAAAATGTTTAAGAAGTCAGACATGAAACGACTGAGTTCGTCAATGTCGACTAAATTTTCGAACTCTCTACAAGTCTCTGTAAGCCTGCGCAATTTGTCGGGCATCCCTGCACCCCCGCGTGGTGGCTGGGCCGCACTCTGGGGATGTTGTCGGGTTGGCAATATTCACTTATTTGTCTTTGCACTTCAGAAGGAGGCTGTCTTTTTTGGGTCCACGCGTTTATTGTCGGAGAAGGAGCTGCCCTGTACTGTATTTTGTTTGTCTGTTTATCTGTTGGTCATGTAGTATGTTTGTCTTGTAGACGTATACACTACAGTTTATGTCGCTGGCTTTGTGGGCTTTACCACAGTTGGCACACTTACTGGGAAGTCCGCCGGGACACTGTGCAGAAGGGTGGCCACCAGCGCAGTCCACGCAACGGAATGCTCTAAAGCAATTGCTCGTCGCGTGTCCCCGCTGGCAACACCTTCTACACTGTATGATTTCTTTGCTCACGCGCCTGAGTTCCCAGGTTACGTGAGCATTGTTGAGATATCGTATCTTCTGCAGGCTCGTGAGCTTGTGCGCAGAAGAGGTCACGATCATGAACAATGTCCGGAATTGCGTTTTCATTTTATGTACTTGTTTAACATTTACTTTGTGGTCTTGGACAAGTTCGTCTTTGATGTCTTCCGGTTCCGGTCCATGATCGAAACCTTTCACGACGAAAGCGTGAGTTTTCTCTTCGGCTGTGCAGTAAGTGTGCCATTCTATTTCTTTTAGTTGTTGTAGTTTTGTCTTGTATTTGTGGTATTCGTCAATGTCATTTATTTGTATAATGGTATTTCGTTTGGTGTATCTAATTTTGAATCCTTTCTTAATATATGTTCTGAGTTCTGCGTCAAAGTCTTTATATGTCTTGTTATCTAATATCACCCCGTTCATGATAATGGGCGGAGTTTTATTAGTTTTTTGTGTTGTTTGTGTTTGTGACGTGCTTGGCTCGTCGTCTGTGTCGTCTTCGTCTTCAGATTTGTCGCTGAGGGCTTCAAACCTGTTCCTAAGGGGAATATAATATGTCCTAGTCTGGAAGATTCTGGCATATTTTGCCGTTTCACTGTCTGGTTCAGGGCTTTTCCTCCTTTTTTCCGCGTTCGCGTTCACTGGGGACACTGTGTCCATTTCTTCTTGTTGTTTTTCTGGCTCTTCTAAAAGTCTTTGTTTTCTTTCTTCTTCTGCTTTTTTCTTCTTCTCTTCGTCGAATTTTATTTGTTTCTGCAATTGGAGCCGCATTTCTCTCTGCAGCGCTTCTGCTATTTTTTTGTCTTCGTCCTCTTTCTCTTTCTGCGCTTTTTGTTGTAGCGCTAGTATTGCGTTTTGTCGTTGTTCTATCTCTTGCAAATGTTGCTCGGCTACTCGGAGTCCTTGCTGTGCTTTTCTTTTTTCTATGGCTATTTCCATTTCTTGTTGTTTTTGTGCTTCGTCCTCTTTTTTCCTCTTCTCTTCTTCTTCATACTTTAGTTTTTCTTGTTGGCGTTTGTCAATTGTGATTTTCTTAGGCGCCGGGGCTAGAAACTCATAAGCACTTTTGAATTCGTCCTTAGACGTGGACGGTCTTGCTGGGGGGGTTGTAGCAGGGTTTCCCTTCAGTGCATGTTTTTCCCGCAGGTGCTCCGTGACTTCCTCACGCAGCCTGTGACGCTCTGCTTTGGGTTGACACCTTTTGCAATATTTGTTGCAGACCTGACAATATGACTTGTAGGTCTCTAGCAGTTTAAGCATGTCTTTGTTACGCCTGGAAGTTTTGCTTTTCAGGTGAGTTTTCCCTGTGGATGCGAGGCTCTCGCTGGCGACGCTTGAATTTTCATCGTCAGTATCAACATTTACAGTCTCTGGGGCTACAGAGGCTGGATCCAAATTAACACCCTCTTGGGATTTTTCTGGGGTGCCCGAGGCACCCCCAGGGGTGGCCATCTCTTACAAGACACAGAACAGAATGAAGTCGATTTTTGTATCGACTTGGATATTTAAAGAAAGTTACGCTCCAATCACGAGGAAAGGAGCTGGAAAAAATAGAAAAGGTGTGGCTTGTGATGGGACCTGAAATAGGCTCCGCCCACTATAAATATGACTATAACCTAGTCTGTGACGGGAAGCAAGTCAGTCGACTAACTCCCGCACAGAACTAGACACTCGCTCGGGGACACTCGGTAGACTTCGTCACTACTCGTGAGAGTAAATCGCGCATCGACTGGTCGCTACGGCAGCCGGAGCGCGAAGGTTGCGAAGCTGGCGCCGCCGTACCAACTCGGCCACCGGAGACCCAAAGTCAAAGCGATCAAAGTCTTTCTTTCCTTGAAGTAAAGTTTTGTAAGATAAAAGTGAGGATGTGTTAAGATATTCGGGACGGACTTGAAACCAATGTCGGCAGCTGTTCTTAAGGACAAATTTGGATTTTCAACAAAATGTTCTAGCGTCCACAAACTTTTTTCATTATAAGTGAGAGTTTTTAATCTTCCTGCTATACCTATATCTTTGCAATTTTCCGTTTCTTCAAGCCTTTTTCGTTATTACTGTTTATTTTTAGATAGGTTAACGATACGGAAAGATTGTATTCAATAGTTGTCATGTTTCTTCGCATGAATTCTGTTTACAACGAATTAAAGTTCTTTAAACTTGAAATCAGAGCAAATCCTAAATTACATTCTTAAACTTTAGCTGCCCTTTGCTTCTCTTTGTACTGTAAGTACCGGTAGCTATAGCAATGCTAAAGTAAGTTACTCCAAATCTATCAAGCCGGAAACTGTACTAGAAAAGACCAAATTGGAAAAAATTTTGGAAGCAACAATAAATCGACTAAAAATTAGTATTAAAATTGTTAAATTCAATATTGATAAACCTAAGCAATGACAAATTGAAAAAGAATATTCGAAAATTGGCGACGTAAATGCAAAAAAATGGAGCGGAACCTAACCAGAAAGGGCAAAAACAAAGTCTTTAAATTAAAAACACTGTGTATAAACTAATGAGACAATAAATAGAAAAGGCAAGTAATTATTTCTGCTGCGATTTAAATAAGTAGGTAGGTAAGCCCAACCGGCAAAAAAATTACTCGGGCGGTATAATAATTTTCTGTCAATACTTTAAATAAACTGCCTGTGAAACAATGATGGGCAAAATATAGTTCATGTGGTCGGCATCATAAAACTTTAAGTAACAAATAACTATCCCGTTGGGCAGTCCGAAATCTATTCGAGCAGTAAAATTATTAATTGGGCGGTGAAATTATTAGTCGGCTGGTGACAAAATAAATTAGGCTGTGAATAAAATGTGCTCGGTATTTAAATATCGTTCAGCAGTTTTTAAGAAGCGTTTCGTTTTCTGCAAAATATTTACTTTAGAAGCCAGAAAGTCAAATGACCTGTATTTAATATTTTTAGTTGGCAAGGGTTTGAAGATACCGGCGAGATTCGTTAGTTCGGTCGGTGGGCAGCATGGGCGCCCACAGGAATTTTAAAGTTGTATATCTCTGTTGCTACATACGGGACCCATACCAAATTCAGGTGAGCCTACTAGGAATGTTTTGGTAAAGAAAAAAAATATTTTGTAATTTGCGAAAAAAAGTTAAATTTTTGCTAGGCCCCCCCTGAGAAAAAATGAACACGTTTAGATATTTTATTTATTATTTTTTCTAAATAAATTTTACACCATTTCGTCGAAAATTTTTAAATTTTAAGAGAAAAAATGTGTTAGTTGAAACTTAAAGTCATTTGAATTTTTTTAAACTTAAAACGTAATTTATAAAAAAATCAAATGACTATAACTTTCTACTAACACATTTTTTTCTCTTAAAATTTAAAAATCGTCGTCGAAATGGTGTAAAATTTGTTTAGAAAAATTAATGAATAAAATACCTAAACGTGTTCATTTTGTTCTCAGGGGGGGGGGGGGGGGGCAAGCAAAAATTTAACCTTTTTTCTTTACCAAAACATTCCTAGTAGGCTCACCTGAATTTGGTATTGGTCCCGTATGTAGCAACAGAGATATACAACTTTAAAATTCCTGTGGGCGCTCATGGTGGGCAGCCTTACTAATAATACCATGAAATGTATGTGCTTTTACATTAATCAATATTTGGAGTTTTCTAATTAAATACTTTATACGTAATTAATTACCCCTTATTACACGCTAAGTTAATTTTAGAGCAGTCAGAACAGTATTAGATTACCCATCAATTTGTAATGTTACAATATTTTTTCAGCAGTCAACTTGATTTTGGAGCAGGCAAAAAAAAAATAAAATGTGATTTATTTCGCACAGACCAAATATTTATTTAGTTGCAACTTATTTTTTTTTACTACTTAAAAGATTTTGAAGCTGCTTGTTCAAATCTAAAACGCAGACCAATTTTTGTTTGATTACCTGATCAAGCTTCACCGCCCAATCCATCATTTCGCCGGCCAATCGTATATTACGATGTGTCAAAATTGTAAAATTTCGCTGCCCGTTTAAATCACACCCAATAGAAAATTAGATCTAAAGTGAATTATGTCTTGATGATTTATTGCACCTGTGTAATCAAGTAGTTTCTCTAAGCATCAGTGAATATTAAACACTGGTGTCAGTAAATGATAACACTGCAAATACTTAGGGAAGTTCCAGAGGGTTTCACAGATTCTGTAACGGACGCTTTGTTATTTTCTTGACCCGCCAATTTCAACCCCTTATCCCCTGATTTTTTCAAATCTGAAAGGCATGTGTTTTCTCATATTAACCCTCACATGTATGCAAATTTTGATGGTGTATCAAAATCGTTTTCAGTGTTCTCTCTGTTGTATTATTATTTACTGCCCCGTCGAATTCACCCTCTCATCCCCTGATTTTTTTCAAATCTGGAAGATATATGTTTTCTCATATTAATCCTCACATTTATGCAAAATGTGGTGGTGTATCAAAATCCTTTTCAATGTTTTCTGGGTTTTATTATTATTCACTTTCCCGTTGATTTCACCCTCTCATCCCCTGATTTTTTTCAAATCTGGGAGATAAGTGTTTTCTCATATTAATCCTCACATGTATGCAAAATTTGGTGGTGTATCAAAATCGTTTTCAGTGTTTTCTCTGTTGTATTATTATTTACTGTCCCGTCGATTTCACCCTCTCACCCCCTGATTTTTTTCAAATCTGGAAGATATGTGTTTTCTCATATTAATACTCACATTTATGCAAAATTTGGTGGTGTATCTAAATCGTTTTCAGTGTTTTCTGGGTTTTATTATTATTCACTGTCCCGTCGATTTCACCCTCTCATCACCTGATTTTTTCCAAATCTGGTAAAATATGTGTTTTCTCATATTAATCCTCACATGTAGGCAAAATTTGGTGGGGTATCAAAATCGTTTTCAGTGTTTTCTCTGTTGTATTATTATTTACTCTCCCGTCGATTTCACCCTCTCATCCCCTGATTTTTTTCAAATCTGGAAGATATGTGTTTTCTCATATTAATCCTCACATTTATGCAAAATTTGGTGGTGTATCAAAATCGTTTTCAGTGTTTTCTGGGTTTTATTATTATTCACTGTCCCGTCGATTTCACCCTCTCATCCCCTGATTTTTGTTTTCAAATTTGGAAGATATGTGTTTTCTCATATTAATCCTCACATTTATGCAAAATTTGGTGGTGTATCAAAATCGTTTTCAGTGTTTTCTGTGTTTTACTATTATTTACTGTCCCGTCGATTTCACCCTCTCATCCCCTGACTTTTTTCAAATCTGGAAGATATGTGTTTTCTCATATGAATCCTCACATTTATGCAAAATTTGGTGGTGTATCAAAATCGTTTTCAGTGTTTTCTGGGTTTTATTATTATTCACTGTCCCGTCGATTTCACCCTCTCACCCCCTGATTTTTTTCAAATCTGGAAGATATGTGTTTTCTCATATTAATCCTCACATTTATGCAAAATTTGGTGGTGTATCAAAATCGTTTTCAGTGTTTTCTGTGTTTTACTATTATTTACTGTCCCGTCGATTTCACCCTCTCATCCCCTGATTTTTGTTTTCAAATTTGGAAGATATGTGTTTTCTCATATTAATCCTCACATTTATGCAAAATTTGGTGGTGTATCAAAATCGTTTTCAGTGTTTTCTGTGTTTTACTATTATTTACTGTCCCGTCGATTTCACCCTCTCATCCCCTGACTTTTTTCAAATCTGGAAGATATGTGTTTTCTCATATGAATCCTCACATTTATGCAAAATTTGGTGGTGTATCAAAATCGTTTTCAGTGTTTTCTGGGTTTTATTATTATTCACTGTCCCGTCGATTTCACCCTCTCATCCCCTGATTTTTGTTTTCAAATTTGGAAGATATGTGTTTTCTCATATTAATCCTCACATTTATGCAAAATTTGGTGGTGTATCAAAATCGTTTTCAGTGTTTTCTGTGTTTTACTATTATTTACTGTCCCGTCGATTTCACCCTCTCATCCCCTGACTTTTTTCAAATCTGGAAGATATGTGTTTTCTCATATGAATCCTCACATTTATGCAAAATTTGGTGGTGTATCAAAATCGTTTTCAGTGTTTTCTCTGTTGTATTATTATTTACTGTCCCGTCGATTTCACCCTCTCACCCCCTGATTTTTTTCAAATCTGGAAGATATGTGTTTTCTCATATTAATACTCACATTTATGCAAAATTTGGTGGTGTATCTAAATCGTTTTCAGTGTTTTCTGGGTTTTATTATTATTCACTGTCCCGTCGATTTCACCCTCTCATCACCTGATTTTTTCCAAATCTGGTAAAATATGTGTTTTCTCATATTAATCCTCACATGTAGGCAAAATTTGGTGGGGTATCAAAATCGTTTTCAGTGTTTTCTCTGTTGTATTATTATTTACTCTCCCGTCGATTTCACCCTCTCATCCCCTGATTTTTTTCAAATCTGGAAGATATGTGTTTTCTCATATTAATCCTCACATTTATGCAAAATTTGGTGGTGTATCAAAATCGTTTTCAGTGTTTTCTGGGTTTTATTATTATTCACTGTCCCGTCGATTTCACCCTCTCATCCCCTGATTTTTGTTTTCAAATTTGGAAGATATGTGTTTTCTCATATTAATCCTCACATTTATGCAAAATTTGGTGGTGTATCAAAATCGTTTTCAGTGTTTTCTGTGTTTTACTATTATTTACTGTCCCGTCGATTTCACCCTCTCATCCCCTGACTTTTTTCAAATCTGGAAGATATGTGTTTTCTCATATGAATCCTCACATTTATGCAAAATTTGGTGGTGTATCAAAATCGTTTTCAGTGTTTTCTGGGTTTTATTATTATTCACTGTCCCGTCGATTTCACCCTCTCATCCCCTGATTTTTTGCAAATCTGGAATATATGTGTTTTCTCATATTATGCAAAATTAGGTGGTGTTTCAAAATCGTTGTCAGTGTTTTCTGTGTTTTACTGTTATTTACTGTCCCGTCGATTTCACCCTCTCAACCCCTGATTCGTTTCAAATCTGGAAGATATGTGTTTTCTCATAGTAATCCTCACATTTATGCAAAATTTGGTGGGGTATCAAAATCGTTTTCAGTGTTTTCGGTGTTTTACTATTATTTACTGTCCCGTCGCTTTCACCCTCTCACCCCCTGATTTTTTCAAATCTGGAAGATATGTGTTTTCTCATATTAATCCTCACATTTGTGCAAAATTTGGTGGTGTATCAAAACCGTGTTCAGTGTTTTCTGAGTTTTATTATTATTCACTCTCCCGTCGATTTCACCCTCTCATCCCGTGATTTCTTTCGAATCTGGAAGATATGTGTTTTCTCATATTAATCCTCACATTTATGTAAAATTTGGTGGTGTATCAAAATCGTTGTCAGTGTTTTCTGGGATTTATTATTATTTACTGACACGTCGATTTCACCCTCTCATCCCCTGACTTTTTTCAAATCTGGAAGATATGTGTTTTCTCATATGAATCCTCACATTTATGCAAAATTTGGTGGTGTATCAAAATCGTTTTCAGTGTTTTCTGGGTTTTATTATTATTCACTGTCCCGTCGATTTCACCCTCTCATCCCCTGATTTTTTGCAAATCTGGAAGATATGTGTTTTCTCATATTATGCAAAATTTGGTGGTGTTTCAAAATCGTTGTCAGTGTTTTCTGTGTTTTACTGTTATTTACTGTCCCGTCGATTTCACACTCTCAACCCCTGATTTTTTTCAAATCTGGAAGATATGTGTTTTCTCATAGTAATCCTCACATTTATGCAAAATTTGCTGGTGTATCAAAATCGTTTTCAGTGTTTTCGGTGTTTTACTATTATTTACTGTCCCGTCGCTTTCACCCTCTCACCCCCTGATTTTTTTCAAATCTGGAAGATATGCGTTTTCTCATATTAATCCTCACATTTGTGCAAAATTTGGTGGTGTATCAAAACCGTTTTCAGTGTTTTCTGGGTTTTATTATTATTCACTCTCCCGTCGATTTCACCCTCTCATCCCGTGATTTTTTTCGAATCTGGAAGATATGTGTTTTCTCATATTAATCCTCACATTTATGCAAAATTTGGTGGTGTATCAAAATCGTTTTCAGTGTTTTCTGGGTTTTATTATTATTTACTGACACGTCGATTTCACCCTCTCATCCCCTGATTTTTTTCAAATCTGGAAGATATGTGTTTTCTCATAATCATCCTCACATTTATGCAAAACTTGGTGGAGTATCAAAATCGTTTTCAGTGTTTTCTGTGTTTTATTATTATTTACTGTCCCGTCGATTTCACCCTCTCATCCCCTGATTTTTTTCAAATCTGGAAGATATGTGTTTTCTCATAATCATCCTCACATTTATGCAAAATTTGGTGGTGTATCAAAATCGTTTTCAGTGTTTTCTGGGTTTTATTATTATTCACTGTCCCATCGATTTCACCCTCTCATAACCTGATTTTTTTCAAATCTGGAAGATATGTTTTCTCATATTAATCCTGACATTTATGCAAAACTTGGTGGTGTATCAAAATCGTTTTCAGTGTTTTCTTGGTTTTATTATTATTCACTGTCCCGTTGATTTCACCGTCTCATCCCCTGATTTTTTTCAAATCTGGAAGATATGTGTTTTCTCATATTAATCCTCACATTTATGCAAAATTTGGCGGTGTATCAAAATCGTTTTCAGTGTTTTCTGGGTTTTATTATTATTCACTGTCCCGTCGATTTCACCCTCTCATCCCCTGATTTTTTGCAAATCTAGAAGATATTTGGGTTTTCTCATAATCATCCTGACATTTATGCAAAATTTGGTGGTGTATCAAAATCGTTTTCAGTGCTTTCTGTGTTTTATTATTATTTACTGTCCCGTCGATTTCACCCTCTCATGCCCTGATTTTTTCCAAATCTGGAAGATATGTGTTTTCTCATATTAATCCTCACACTTATGCAAAACTTGGTGGTGTATCAAAATCGTTTTCAGTGTTTTCTTGGTTTTATTATTATTCACTGTCCCGTTGATTTCACCCTCTCATCCCCTGATTTTTTTCAAATCTGAAAGATAGGTGTTTTCTCATATTAATCCTCACATTTATGCAAAATTTGGTGGTGTATCAAAATCGTTTTCAGTGTTTTCTGGGTTTTATTATTATTCACTGTCCCGTCGATTTCACCCTCTCATCACCTGATTTTTTCCAAATCTGGTAAAATATGTGTTTTCTCATATTAATCCTCACATGTATGCAAAATTTGGTGGGGTATCAAAATCGTTTTCAGTGTTTTCTCTGTTGTATTATTATTTACTCTCCCGTCGATTTCACCCTCTCATCCCCTGATTTTTTTCAAATCTGGAAGATATGTGTTTTCTCATATTAATCCTCACATTTATGCAAAATTTGGTGGTGTATCAAAATCGTTTTCAGTGTTTTCTGGGTTTTATTATTATTCACTGTCCCGTCGATTTCACCCTCTCATCCCCTGATTTTTGTTTTCAAATTTGGAAGATATGTGTTTTCTCATATTAATACTCACATTTATGCAAAATTTGGTGGTGTATCAAAATCGTTTTCAGTGTTTTCTGTGTTTTACTATTATTTACTGTCCCGTCGATTTCACCCTCTCATAACCTGACTTTTTTCAAATCTGGAAGATATGTGTTTTCTCATATGAATCCTCACATTTATGCAAAATTTGGTGGTGTTGTCACAGATTGAATTATTTTTATTATTTACGTCAGATAAGGCCAAAGGAACCTATGACATATTGTTTTTGGGTTCTTTATAAATTATCTAGTTTAGAAATCACGCATTCGACAAAGACGCTTTCTGTAGTCAGTAATATTCTTTTGAAAGGGAGCTAAAGTTAGTGAATATTAGTACATGACTACATTACTCCAAACCTAAATCTCGCAGTGGATCTTGTAGACAAGTTGTTGCAGTGGATCTTGTAGACACGTTGTCGCCCATTTAAGATCGAAGCTCTGGAAGTGGTCATCTATAACGATTTCTCTTGTCTCGTCTCCTTCTCAACACTGTCGCGGCGTCAGTAACGAAGATTTGAACTTAGTAATTAATGTCCATCTGCCATTAAATAAAACCCTGGACTTTGTAACACAAATAGATATATATTATCTGAATAAATAAAAATTAACTGTGCAAAGAAATATATGATAAATGATAAAAAATTAAAATAATAAAAATAAAAACAGAAGGTAACAAAGAAACAGTTAACGAATGTTAAATAATGAAATGAACAATGCAGGACAAGCGTTTACCGTAAGATTCGAATTACCAAAGATATCAAAATAAAAATCATTGTTCTGTGATATATAGAAATTCCCCATATGAATAACTTTAACACATTTACCCTTAAAATAGATAACCCAGTGAAGTTATACAAAACCCCTTATTACAAATTCGCTAAGTTCTTTTCCCGCGCGAAATACGCGACGCGACTTTTAAGAGAAGTTACCGACTTCCCATTTCTATTACACCCTACATCTCTTAGAACGACCCGGTACGAACTAACTTCTCTGTATTTCAATTTCTATACCTAGCTTTAGGGTGGGTACTCTAGCCACTCTACTGTTACAGGACCGAAGTAACGTCGAATTTTATACAGAATAATATTGAATTAAATGTTTCTTTGTTTAATGGACAGTTTATCCATTGTATACAGGTTAAAATACTATACTAATCTATGCTAAGGCTCTTGAATACGTGATCGAAAAAAAAACTCTGTTGTTACTTTCTAAAGGTAAAAAAATCACATCCAATAAGCCTATACAGAAGGAGCTCGAAATTGATAAATCTAGCAGTTACTCATATCCGTATTAACATTCCATCTTTTCAAAAAAAAGGAGAATATTCGTTAACTCGAGATAATTAATAAATAGACAAAACGTTTATAGATACGCCCCTGTACTCTAATGGTATATTCTTTTACATAAACGAGAAACAGGATTTTATCTCCGTTTCGATATAACCGTAACTGACCTCTGTTTATAATGGGAAATATAGTAAATATTGATTCTAATTTCCAACACTGGGTATTAAGCCCCTTTTGTAATTTTATGTTATCTTTAAAGACCACCCACATTTACAAGTTCTCAAAAGTTATTTAATATTTTAATCTAAATGAATTCGTTTTGTCACAATTAGCCCCCCCTTAAGAACGAATATTCTTATTCCAGAGAAAAGATGAAGAATGAAATATCAACCTTGTAGATTTACAAATTCTCCATCCGGTTTTTTAATACACATTTCCTAAACTAAACCCTGGTGGCTTCTCTCTTCCAGTGTAGCTCTCAATACTCTCGGTTGTCCCAAGTCCAACGTTGTTCCTGGTTCCCCATGCGTCCTCCCAAAATCGGTGCCTTCGTCTTGAATAAGGTGTAGCTCCCCGGGATGGATGCTGATGTCCTCCATCTCAACTGGATCCTCCGACTTCACCCAAGTCCGGTCCTGACCTCGATCTATAAAAAGAAAATTGAAAATAACCATCATGTTTTGACCTCGTCAAACACAACCACCATTGATCAATACTCAAAACCCAAGCACAATATAAATACAACTACTTTTTTCCACCACAAATGAACTTCTACGAACTACAATCTACTAACAAGAGGGAACCTCTACGGTACAACCAACACTACACTTCCTGCATCCCTAGATGTCCGCGGTCTTTTGAATGACTCGACAATACTTTCTACTTTATGTGTAACCAAAACCCTTCTCATTACCAAGTGGTCATTAAATAATCTTAATCTTAAACTACTAATAATATACTACGTCGTCTATATCGCACTACGATGAAATGCAAACTATATTACAATAAACAAAATTACACCCTGTACAATGACTTTACTGATTGTTTACCATTTATAAACCAAATTTATGAAATTTACTATACTTATTTATATTCATTAAATACATATCTAGCTCTCCAAAGAATAAAACTGAGTGTTAACAACAAAAAGTATCGATATACTGAAAATATCTTAATCAGCTCTAAAACCAAATTAATGAAATCAATTTTCTCTTATTAAGTCTTTACTAAGTACTGAAATGATCGAAACTAAAAACTTTCTAAGACAAAGTGGCTTAGTGTAACTTCAAAACATTGAAAAAAAAACAATGTCTTTAAAGACCAGAAACATTTAAACTGGATAAGTTCACTAATAAACAACTAAAAAAATTTATAAATGAAATTTAATGAAAGTAAACATGGTTCACAAAATTAACACTCTAGTGATGTTTATAAAGCTTTCATTATAAGTCAAACAAGAAACTTACTTTTGACACAAGTGGATATCAGTAATGTCATTCTAACAAGTTATGTTCTAACTTACTCTAATCTACTCCGGACATAGCCTTACTAACACAAGAACTACCAAAACTAAAACACACTGTTAATACAATACTATCACCTACTAGTTACTTTACTTGTACGGCTTATAACAGGCAAAAGAAACTCTGTATTTATCCCACTCTATAAATAAACATGCTTATCGACCAACATATCGATAACTAAACTTGACTATCGACCCAAATATCGATATTTGAACATCACTATCGACTAAAATACCGATAGGTTAACATGACTACATAAGTCAATTAATAAATTTTCTACGAATTCAATCGTTTACTCGTTATTTTATATTTGAAAAACATTCAAAATATTTTGTAATATTTCTTCAATTTTTTACTTTATTCTGCTAAAGTCAAAAATAATGAAAAAGAAATCCACAACTAGGATGTCTAAAAATGTACTTTTAAATGTTACACGTTTATGTTACCTGTTTTGATTACTACACATTCAGTAACCGTACACACTATAATCTATAGCTACAAATGCTACCAATATACTACTTTTACACTGCTTAAGACCACTGATACTACCTGAGATACTTAGATGTTCTACAATCCAATTTTTTTTTCCTCTCAAGAAAACTCACTCCTGCTGTTTTCTCACCTCTACATACTCAAATTTTGTGTGGCTACAAAACTTACAAGATCTTCAACGATAGTGCTTTCCTAAACTCAATTTCCCTGCGTCCCTCTTATATTTTCTACTGAAAATATCGTTTCTCTTTGCTGTATAGGTGCCTGGTCTTATGTTTTTCTCCAAACTATTGCTTCTCAGATTACCGTCGTAAATCAAACTTGTAGTTCTTTCGAATTACATACATTACACTCCTGTTGACACAAAAAAAAAAACAAAAAACAACTCGCAATTCCTCTCCTGAATTACGTCCTCGTTACACACGTGTTACAATACACAACCATTCGTAATTCCTCTCGAACTACGCACCTCCTTCTTCTCCTTTACAACGTCCTTCTTCTCCTTCTCCATTCTCCTTTCCCCATCCTGCATATGGGCCAATGCATTTTCAAAATGCATCTCTCGTCCACCACTGGGACATAAGTCACTGACTTTTTTAACTAGGGAGTTTGGAGAGACTCCGTCGTATCAACCCTATCTAGCCTATCCACGTCTACCAAGTTAACAAGGGGGGTGGGATTTTTATAATGGTCTGAAGTGTTGTAAATCCTAAGTTTGAGTCTAACTTTGTAGGTACTGTCTTAATTATGGTTACTGGATTAATCTGACAAGTCATACGTATGCAGACTTGCCTATATGAAAGTTAGTAATCGTGATATCTCGACGTCTTCAGAATATCACTACTACAAACATGTGAATCTTACTTTCCATGATTTCACGCAGTCGCAACACTCTTGGTGATCAGTCAAATAGTCTAAGACTGGTGAAAAAAATATACTATTTCAAACCAAGTAGTTAACTCTCAAACTTTTCCGGTCTATTGTAAAACTGAAAAATCTCCTGGGTTTCTTTAAAGATCTTACCACCTTTAAGCTTTACACAGGGATTTTTGTCGGTTGGTAAACTAGTTGAATTAGTCAGACATACATTACTTACAGAGGATGGTACCATAATTTCCTGGCGATTATTGAGGTTAGCTTCTACTCCTTCTACTGACCCCTCGCCCTCGTGCGCATCATGTGTGCCACAAAAAACTTTTCCAAACTCACTTTCACCTCTGAGTATACGCCACTTTGCGCCATGGTAGTATACGCCGTTAACACTCCCTGTGTTACGCGCTAATTCAACTACATCGTTGCCTTGGTCGACAACGTGGTAGGGTCGTTCTAGATAGCCATTCTGCAGGATGAAACTATACCCACAGAGCTCCACCGCTTCTGAATTCAAATTAATTATTGGCTGAAATTTCCATAAAAAGTCTATACCGAGTAAACCATCGGTAGAAAAACTCAAATTTTGTCCACAAATAATAGATGTATAAATAAGTATCTTCACAATCGAAGAATTGCCAAGCACTAAAGATATGTTTATTTTCCCAAAAATTTTCTAATTTTTCTCCTGATATATTTGTGAAGTTAAACTGTAAAGGTTCGATTATTAACACCATAAGCTTTTCCACATACTATTTTTAATAGGTGATACCGAGGCACCACCATCAATCAGAAAACTTGCGTTTTGAATCTTGAGTTCAATAAACTTTGAATTTTCTCCGTTTATTGCTAAAATAATGCTTGGTTTGCAACTCAAGTACTTGTTTCTCCAATTCTCTCATTTCCGTTTTAAAACCATTATGGTTATCCATGTTATAAAATACTAATGGAACCTGCTTCCTGCTATAGTTTTTCTAATATCCTCTCGGATATCTGAGAAAGTAAGAAGGGAAACTAACTCTCTATTTCACGAGTTACTCACTATTTATTCGCCATTAATCACATAACGGAAATGACTTAAGCACACTAGCTTTAAGCCTACCCCATGTAACACAATGCATGTAACATATTCGCTCAAGCACTCGATGCTTGCCGCGACACCAACAAAACATAATATGCGTCAAAATTCTACACAAAACCCATAGCTTCTTATTTTATTGCCCTATCTCTGCCACATAAAAGCTACTATTTATTACACCTAACAGACTTTTGACGAATACACAAACATATCAACTTCTAACTTCCCTCGTATACACTTATCTGTATACCTTACTACTCTACATGCCCAAAATTTAACTGTCAGTCAAAACCAACCTCAACAAAAATTTATAATTCGGTACTACCTTCTACACTACGTTAAAACAAAACATTACACATTTAAAAAAAATTTACCTGTAGTACCTACGTTATTTTGACCTTAAATGTTACCTCGATAATCCAATATGTCGCTTTACTTTTTAATTATATCCCTTTACCTCATATGTAACCTCTTATTCCTTTAGCTTCAATTAAAATTCCGTATGAATTTAAACACCTTTGTTCCTTTCTGTCGTTGGGCCATAAACTATACATATGGTATTCTCTAAACTTGGATTACTTCTGACCGAGATTTATATGTACCTGAACGACTTCCGCTAAACATATCGTTCTAATTATGTTCAAAAATCTAAAACATAAAAACATAATGGCCGTTCTGGATAAGGTGCTATTTATTTATTTAATCATATTTAATTATTCAATTAAGAACCAGAATTTAGAAAAAACCCAA
This sequence comes from Philopedon plagiatum, assembly GCA_963971165.1. NCBI lineage: Eukaryota > Metazoa > Arthropoda > Insecta > Coleoptera > Curculionidae > Philopedon > Philopedon plagiatum. The sequence goes on from OZ020190.1 coordinate 54,245,544, forward strand.
TATAAAATCCCTTTATACCTGATATAGTCACATTACCAGATAGGTACCATTATATTAAACCAAAACTTTACGTCAATAAAGTGCTAGACTGGTTTATGGCTTATGTCGCCATCCCAAATATTTTCATAATAACAAAATTTAGCTAAAATAATCTTTCAAACTTGTCTCTAAATCTTATGTTCCCAAATAAACAGAATCAATATCAACACAAATAATTGTCCCCATCTAGCATTCTATCTCCATAAACAAACCTTTTGTTTTGTGCATGTACTTATTATACTTAATAGAAAAACAGGCTACATCTACCTAAACAAACAAAATCTAAGAAATATTGTAATAACATCTTATTCTACGAAACTTCCTTTTAGAACCTTTTCTTTAAAACTTACAGTTTACCATATGTCTGTTTTCTGAATACAAACAAACACTTTTGTAGGATTGTATATACCAATTCTCAAGTAAATGAAATAAATAGTTTTCAAATTATGAATTCAAATAGCGCCAAATCAACAGAACTGATTTAAAACGAAACCTTATAACGCAAAACACAAATGTAAAACGTACTACTCTGTATTTACATTCATATATTACCTGAAAGAAAACCATTAAGAATTATTCAAATCAACCAATTATCCAAATTACCATGTTTCAATAGCAAATTATATGACACGACCAACGAACTTCCTTTTAAAAAAACTTTATTTTTCACAAAACGGCCTTAACTTAATTTACAATCTTAGGAACTATGGTGAACGATTAACTTGAACAGCCTTCTAGCTTTTACACAAAATTAATGTTAACAAATAAATACAATTATTGCTTTTATATGAGGCGATATGTACATTCAGCAATTTATGGTTGGTCTAGGGATATTATTCCTCCACCCTGAGTTCTTTCAACGTCCTCGTTGATGATTTTCTGTAGGGTCTTCACAGGAATGGCCTTTAAATATTTGTGTTTTCTCCACTGATATATAACAACACTTAAACTACATATAAAAATAATACATATTGATGAAAAGATAAAATAAGTATGCATTTGTTGTTGTGGGATGAGGTTTTCAAAATTAATTGGTTCTAAAAGATCCTCTCGAATTTTTGCTGGATCTTCTAAGTGCCTAATTTGCAGGTTTAGGGAGAAGTTGGTTGGCTGAAGATTTGTTGCTTCTGGATATATAATAGATATATTATTTATAGCTAACGAATATTTGCGTTGGCTAATGATGACATCACACTGACTTTGGATGAGGGAGCAGTCCTGAAGGATTTCTTTTTGAAACTGGAAGCAGTCTTCGTAGACTGTTTCTGGTGTTTTTGTGCAAAACAATAAGGAATTTTTATAAGTTAGTGTATGCACCTGATAGCTGTTTTGAACAGTAGCATACTGACAATTTTTGAGCAATAAGCAACTATTAACAAGTGGATTAAAGCATATCCATTTTGAGTTAATTTCTTTACAATTATCATACCATAATTCGTTACAGTAATATTTACTAGGGCTAATTAAAATTTTAGATTCGTTACTTGGAATGGGGTATACAATTTTTAAGTCGCATACATTTCTTTCGAAAATGGGTATTTTAATTGCGAGAATTGCCATTTCGTCTAAAATTAAAAACCCGGTTTTACAGATTAAGGTTAATTCTGAAATGTGTTTAATAGACCATAGGGTGTTTTTAGGGTAGTGTAATTTTAAGTATTCCCAAATTTCGTTTATTTCGTCCAAGCTAAAAATTTCTAAATCTAGAGTTTGCAAATGTGCAAAGGAGAAAATTCGTAAAAGTTTTTCCAAAAATTGATTTAAATTATTTATTTGTATATATTGGTCTTGTAACGACAAAATTAAATTAATTTCGTTATTTAGTTTTGAAAGTTCAGTTCTGATAGTTTCGGAGTTTTTATTTATAATTTTTATATTTTCTTCGAATTTATTCATAATATTCCCTGCAAATGAACTAAGGTCGTTGATCTTGTGCATTGAGTTTTGTTGATTATGCTTGAGTATTTCTAAGTTTTGAGTAATCGTTTCTAGGTCAGTGTTGTCTAAATTTCCTGTAATGAACTTGATACCACTGCCGATGAAGTTCATCAACCCGCGCTTCTTGCGATTCATAATTTCGCGAACATTTAACTTTGCATATGTATCATATGTGTTATTTAAGGCTTTAAATACATGAAAAAATTGTGTTTTAGTAAAGTTATTATTTTGCTTATTCACCATAGGTTGTAAAATTAAAACATTGCGTAGTAATTGGGACAATGTAATGTTTATATTATATATATTAAAAGGTATATATGTGGTATGATAATGATCAATGACTAATGAGGGTGCTATTTCTTCTATGTAGTAGCAATTATTGGGGGTTTTGTATACCTGAAGTGCCTGGTAAGGGTTCACTAGGGCTTGCATGATCAGGATCAGGAGGCTGAAAAGAAGTATGATTTTTTCTAAGTCTTTTGATCTTCCTGATATGTGTAGTTATTGGTTTCTTTTTCGCGACACCTGTTATTTTGTTTTTGTCGATCGATGTTACCTTTGTTGGTATATACTGAGGGTTTATTTTATTTCTAAGAGTTGTTTTCTTATATATTGTTTGATCGTGTTGTATGTTTGGGGTTTGCTCAGCATTTTTATTTTGTTTTTGAGTATTTTCGGATTGTTTTTGGTAAGCTGTTTTATAGATATGTTCGTAAAAAGGCATTAGTTCTTTTTTCCGTTTTTCGTTGTACTGTTCGAAGAGTGTAAGGTCATTATTTATATTGGGTTCATTAGGGTATGGACCGTATAAAATGGAAAAGGGGGACTGTCCCGTAGTAGAATGTATGTTTTGATTATAAATAAGAATGGCAGAGATCATGAGGTGTTGGGGAGTCTCTTCTGGATTTTGCATTTTAAGTATTCTTAGTTTTTCGAGCAGTGTAGAATGTAGTCGTTCTACGGGGCTGTTTGAGGAAGAATTACCAGGGGTTGTGTAATGGATTTCTATGCAAAAGAGTTGACAGAATTCTTTAAACAGATTATTTTGGAATTCCTTTCCTTGATCCGTAACGATTTTTTGGGGTGTGTTATGGTGTGAAAAGAAGTGCCTTAATTTACTTAAAATAGTGACTGCGTTTTTATCTGGTACAAAGTAAGCTTGTGCGTACTTAGAAAACGAGTCGATTATAGTTAAAAATTGACAATTTGAAAACTGGAAGATGTCTAAATGAAGGGTTTTGAAGGGTTTTTCGGCAAGTAAAGGGCCTTCGTATGCGATTTTATAAGGGTGCCTTTCGTATTTATTTTGTAGGCATATTTCGCACTTGTTTATAAAATTCGTTATGGAGTCTCTTAGTTTAGGCCAATAATATTTTTGTTTAATATGATTGTAGGTTTCTGTTATTCCGTTATGGTTAGTTTGGTGGTAGTTTGTAATTATTTCGTGTTGCTGTTCGGGGTTAATTACATCAATTAAATAAATATTAGAAAATACAAGTTTTGCCGTTGTGTTTAAGTTTGCTGAGATTATTCTTTCAAATTCAGTTTTTAGTTCTTGATCTAGGATAAAAATAGTAAAAGTAAGATCAGGTCTTATTATTTCTTTTAATATTTTTAAAATATGTTGTTGTCTATTTTCCTTTTTTATGCGTACAAAGTGATGATTTTTCTTAAATGGCTTTGTAAAGGTGTGCTTAAATTCTTCGCCATAGCTGATTACTAGGCGATTTGTCGCATGGTTTAGGGGTAGTTCTGAAATAGGTAACCGTTTTCCTTGTGTATCATTATTTGAGTGTACGGTTACGTCAGAAGTATTGGCGGTTTCGTGAGGTCTATTCTCTTGAGGTGGGTTAGTTTTATTTGTTTCGTCAGTAATTACGTCATTATATTTTTCGTTGAGAACGAAGTCTGCAAGGTCAAAGTCACAAAGATTGGCAACGGTGTCGTCAACATTAGGGGCGTTAGATTGTGTGTCAATCGCGTCATTTGTTTCATTAGCATTGAGCTCTATACGGGATAGGGCGTCAGCAACGACATTTTCTTTGCCTTTTTTGTATTTTATTTCAAAATTAAATTCCTCTAACTTCAGTTTCCAGCGGATTAGGCGGGAGTTAGGTTCCTTAATTTTGGAAAGCCACACAAGAGGGTTGTGGTCGGTTTCTATGGTAAATTTGACTCCGTAAAGATAGCAACGAAAATGTTTAGTTGAGTCGACTATAGAAAGAAGTTCCTTCTCTATAGTGGAGTAATTTTTCTCGGCGGAATTAAGTGTGCGAGAGTAATATGCTATGGGATGGTCATTTTGGGAAAGAACGCTACCAATAGCCACGTTTGATGCGTCCGTTGTTAATTTAAACGGTTTAGAAAAATCGGGGTATTGGAGTATGGGTGAATTACTAATGAGTTCTTTGCATTTTGAAAATGCTTCTTTGAACTCTTGATTGCCAATGCTATGTTCACTGCCCTTTCGAAGGCATTTTGTTATGGGGAAGGTAATTTTTGAGAAGTTCTTTATGAACCTACGGTAGTAACCTACTAAGCCTAGAAAGGCTTTAATTTCTTTTTGGGTTTTTGGCATGGGATACCGCTGAATCGCTTCGATTTTTGAAGGATTTGGTTTTATTCCTTCAGGAGTAATGATATGTCCAAGAAATGCGACTTCTTTGCATAAGAACTCTGACTTATCGGGTTGGACTTTAAGATTGACGTCCTTTAGTTTTTTGAAAATTTTCCGGATATGATCAATGTGTTCGGATAAGGACTTAGAAAAAATAACCACATCGTCCATGTAAACGAAACAAAATTTGTAGAGGTAGTCACGCAAGATTTCGTCCATCATTCTTTGGAAAGTTGCGGGTGCGTTCTTAAGACCGAACGGCATGCGCAAGTACTCGTAATGACCATTGTTTACAGTAAAAGCGGTTTTTTCGACTGATTTGGGATCCATCTCGATTTGGTGAAATCCTTGGGCTAGGTCGAGGGTGGTGAAGTAAGTACATTTCCCGAGACTATCTAGGATTTCTTCGATTCGGGGTAGAGGCCATTTTTCTTCTACAGTGACGTCGTTAAGCCGACGATAGTCTATAACCATCCTAAATTTTCGTATTCCAGAAGCGTCGAGCTTCTTTGGAACTATCCAGACAGGTGCTGAATATGGGGAAATAGAGGGTCGAATAATTTTGTTATCTAATAACTTCTGGATTTGGGACTGTATTTCTTGGTTCATACTAGGAGGATGCCTAAAGGATTTAACATAGACTGGTCGATCGTCTGTCGTTCGAATAGTGTGTTTGGTTTGGCTTGTGAAGGTGAGGTCACAGTTTTCATGGTACATTATGTCTTTAAATTCGTGGCAAAGAGGTAAAATTTTTGATTTTTCTAGAGGTGATAGATGGTCAAGTCTTAACAGGTTTTCGGGGTTAAATTTCCGTGGTGTATTAGGTGAAGGGTTAATTAATTCGAATTGGTCTTGGGGAATAACCTTAACTCTTTGGTGAAAACTGATGCTTACTGTGGGTGCTGGATTGGGTATTTTACAAAGCCCATTATTTACTTCAATAAGGGAGTCAGGGACTATATGCTCCTGAATTGTAAACGAGGGCAAAATTGCTAAGCCCTTTTCATAGTTAACTGGTATTACAAGAAAATTATTATTAAGATTTTCAATAGGTTGTGTTAAAGGTTTATTGTAAGCAAGCGAGAAAGGTATTTTAATATTTTGTAAGGTTAGTGTTTTGTCTTCGTAATTAATAAGTGCATTTAGATTTTTCAAGTCTTTAGTGCCTATAAGTGCGTCAAAGTCGTGGTGCCAATTTAAGACTCGTAGTTTGAAATCTCGTTTAATGCCGATTTCTTGTAAAAGGGGAATTTTTAAGTTTTGATTTTCTTTATAAATTCTTTTACATGCAGTAACTTCGAAGGGTTCAAAAAATAAGTTGTTTGGGTATAATTTGGCTATTTTTGGTGAAATAATGGAGTCAGAAGCGCCTGAGTCGATTAGTATGGTAATTTGTTTTTCGGGGAGATAGAAATATGGCAATTCGATTTGTTGTGCTAAGTTGTTTAGGTTAATGTTTGGTTCGAGGCTTGGTTTTGAAAATTTTCAAAATTTTCCTCAGTATTTTCAGGACTTGTGTCAAAATCGAAATTTTGATCTGGGGGATACTGTATATATGGGTTAGGATCTTTAGCATAGGACTGTTCCTCGAGATAGCTGTAATGTGATACAGGTTCCTGATACTGGTCTAAGGGTTGGTCAGGGTACGACAGTTCAGGGTTTATTTCTACGTTATACAATTTTTGAGAAACAAAATTTCTGGGTCCTGTCGATTGGAAAAAGTTTGGATATCTCATTGAAGGTTGCCTTTGTTGTTGCATACGGGAAGGTCCCGCGGTGGAAGTTGTCATGGGGATAGGAGCGTTATGTCGAGGGGCACTGTTTTGTGGGGGCCCCATTCTTTGTTGTTTGCCAAAAACTTGAGAGTTGGTAGGAAAATGTCTTTGAATCGGTCGGGGTTGTAATGTAATAGGTTGGCTAGGAAATACTTGTCTTGGTGGCATTGGTGGTTGTGTGTTAAATGGCCTGTTGGGTATTCGGTTATTTTGGTTGTGGTTGTTGTTTTGCCTAGGAGTGGCGTGTTGCAAAGTAGAATAATTATGTGTAAAGTTTACTTGGGATTCGATCATATTATAGTTTATTACATGTCCGAATGCTTCATTGAGCGTTTTTGGGCGTTGAAGCATAAGCATAGTTTTTAAGGTTTGTGGAGAATTAGCCGTTAAAATAAGCACTGAGGTGTTTTCTATTTGCGCAACTAAAATTAATTTTGAGTTGACGTCTAAAACTTCACATTGAATTTTTGAAATTATTCTTTGGACAAAGGTCTTTAGCCTATCTACAAATTGTAATATATCTTCGTTTTTGTTAATTCTAAAATATTGCAACTGTTGCATTAAAATCTGATAAGTAACGGGGTCACCGAATTTTTGTCTTAAAGCTTCTCTTATAGAAGCCCAATTGTTTAAATCTGGCCTAGAGAGTAGAAAATTTCGAGCATTATCAACTAATTTAGATTTAATAGCAGCCAAGACCACCTTACATTGATTTTCGTCATTGTTGGAATATAATGTATAAAATTCGTCTACAGACAAAATAAAACTCTCTAAATGGTCTTGATTACCAGAAAAGGTAGGTAAAAGGGAAGTATGGAATCTAATATTTTCCATCTTAGGCTTATTATTTAAACTTAAATTTTCAAGTAAATTTACTAACTCGTTTTGA